>CM053785.1:449009266-449329266 GCA_028749045.1 Cupressus sempervirens | reverse complement strand
AATTAAAAAATTCATAAAAAAATACACATTATTAAATTACCCAAAAAATCTGGGATAAACTAGATAGCGTTAGGTAACTTTTGACCAGAGTGATTAAAGAATTTCAAAAAAAAGTTAAAATTTTAGGGGGGCCACACTTTGCACTGCGTTATGTTTTTTCTGAATAAACAGTACCATTTTTTGTGTTCCCCTTTTTTGAGGACCTAAAACTAAACCATCTTGAAAAAAAATTAGTAGTTTAGAAACTAGACTCAAAGGACTACTACTTTTGTTTTTGTCATATCTTAAAATTTTGAGCGTAACTATCTTCAAATTCTTGTCAAAGTTTAGAAATTGTTGATTTTAGAAAAAATGTGGCCACTTATACCCCCTTTTGGCACCACAACTTGGTGCACTTACCCTTAGACTTTTAGTCTTATTTTCTAGGAAACTAGACCTAGAAACTCAAATATCTCTCATGTATGATCAAGTTAGGAGTTGAAATTTAGGAATTAAGATATTTGTGTGTTTCTCTAAATATTTTAGTGGTTTTTAAAATAAAAATTCAATCCATTTGTTGATAGCTACTTCAATAACTTGGCCTAATTAGGCCTATTAGCCCTCTAGTCTTTTGAAGGCTTGGTAGATTTTTTTAGGGTTTGAAAGTTGAGACTTGGTGTTTAGAAATAACTCTCTAAAGGGTGTTTAGAAAACTCATTTGAACTATAGGTCCTTTGAGAAAATTGAGAGTTAAGAGAAGATAATAGTTTGAACAGGACTACTAAGAAAGTAGACCCTTTTAGATGGAACTACTGATTTATGGCTTGAGGATCCAAATCTATCAGTTGGAACATGTTATTTGGAAGGTTTTGAGACCACAAGCATATTTTTAGGATCTTGCATGAAGTTGAATGTGATTTTCAATATTTGAAGTTGTTGGATTGGCAAGACCTCCAAAGACAACATTGGGACAATGAGAAATTTTTTGAACTCTCTATATCAGAAACTTTAGATTTGGAGTTATTTTGAGGTTCCCTAGATGTTCCAAGAGTCACATTCTAGAGATTAGACCTTGTTCTTGTACTTGCTTTGTAAACTCATCTAAATTAGCCCATTTATGCCTAGCACTATTGTTGTCATACTCCTATCTATCATGGGTTTGGGAAAATTAAATTTGGTACCCTTATAGAAAATTAAAAAGGGTACCCAAATCACTTATTTAATTGTGTGGTCCTTTGGGAATCTCAGATAAAATCTTGGGAGTCATCAATATGAGGGCTTATTGAGTGCTAGGCCTAAAAAAGTAAGGTTATTGATCCATCATGTTGGGACCTTAAGGCTTTCAAGTCTAAAAGAAGTGTGAAAAATGTACTCCAAACTACCCTTAGTTTCAATAAATTCATCCGCAATCAAAATTTATAAGAAGAAAACTAGTCTCATAAGGCTACTAGGAAACTAGGTAGTTAGAAAGTTGCTCATTCATTTTCAAAGTTGTGGCTCTACACCTATTTTCTCAATATGCCACTATGATGTTGTCATTGACATTTCTTATCATATTTCATCATTATAAATCATTTCTTAATTTTTGGACCTATGACTAGAAACCAATCTTAAGGATCTCTCAAATTGATTTGGAAGTTGTATGAAGCTTGAATGGAGTAATGGTCCAGTAGACTTGAAAGGTATCAAAGGAGTTGTAACAACCATTTAACATACCTTTAGTGCACTTATTGTACCCAAATTACCTTGTGTTGCTACACTAATTATTACATTTCTGAAGGTTGCTAACTGATACAATCTAATGGATTATAATTAACATGTATAATATGACTCTAACATAAAATATGTAGAAGAAGGCTAAATTTAGATGATTTCCAACGAACTTGGAAGAAATACTCATTAAATGATATCTAAATGTTCACAAAATTTGGTATCTAAATATGTACAATTTTTTTATACAAATTTTGGCATCTAAATATGCACATGTTGCATCTCTTATCATTTTTTATACAAAGTTTGGCATTTGAATGTGCATATGTTACATCTCTTATCATATTTCTATGCAAAATTTGGCATCTAAATATGCACATGTTACATGTCTTGTCTTTTTTACATGCAAAATTTGGCATCTAATTATGCACATCATTGCGAAGTTATAAACTTTTGTACAAGATATATACAGATTCTCAAAATTAGTCTACCATATGTAGAATGATTCTATTGGATAGCTAATAATTAATCAAGTGAACCTTTCGGTTTAGCTCTAACCCTTATTGTATCAATTATTTCCTTGTGATAAAATTCACAAATTTTCCCCAACTTATTAAGAGGCCTACCATGATACTGTATCAATTCAATATTTGTTGCAATAATAAGGTTAAAGTAACAAAGAATGTGTCTGTGTCTCAAAATCCTCCAACAACCAAGTGCTATAATTCTTGACAAGATACTTACATTTAATTATAAAATAATTTAAAGTCAAAATTGATACATTAAACATGATAAACTAACTTAAAGAGGTCATAATACCACTAGACACAAATATACTACCTTCTAAACCATGTGTCTATCCTATTGGGTACTTAATACCCTCACCATCAATTACTGTAGCTATTAATTTCTTTTTGGACTCAATAGAACAACATAAAAAGTCATTGGTTACTTCTTCATTATTCTCAAATTTGCAATAACTTCATATACATGATCTGCACTATATGGAACAATAAGTTAATTCCAAACTTGAAATATAGATTGAACTAAAATGACACTTTTTTTTAACCACATTAAATTGATAAAATACTTGGTTCAACTAGGTCAGATACATGGTCAAAATCTATTGATATTTCAACCTAGTTCAACTATAGTGTTGTAGGGAGTTGATATGGATTGATTGGATGAAAAGGTCTACAAGACCATTGGTCAACCCACTCTTTTGATTCACATGCAATCTTTCTAGTATGAATAGCTAGTGATGATGCATTTGAACTTCTAAATGAATGCATCTCACTTGATCTTGTAAGTGTACAACAATCTTGAAAATTTTCAATGTTAGGTTCATGTATCAACCAAAAATATCTAGAAGTCATAGACTTACCTATATTACTTGGTCCCATACACTACAACATTTGGGGTCAAATTGTGATGGCAGTGTAATTTGTGATCATTTTCATATTTTTTTTGCAATTGTAAACAATTTTTTCTTGATGAAATTGATTAAAAAAACATTCATGATACCAAGAAAAAATGTAGGCCATGGAGCTTTAAAAAACATTATCTAAAGAGGACAAGAAATTAGACTACATAAAAGGCTATATAGTCATGGTTGAACAAATTTGAGCAATGAGTGCGCAAGGTTCTTCTATTGGATTGGTCGATAAGGTAAATAAGCCAATTGATTTTTATTTCAAATTGAATACTTTAGTAGTTATTGTATTTGATATTAAGTTCCAAAAATACAAGTCATTATATTTGTTTAAAGTAAGGAAACAATGATTATATATTTGATATACATATTAAAATGAATGATTAAGATTTCTCAATATTTGTCTTGTATTTATATGTATAAATTAATGATAAATACACTAATTATTTACATTGGATTGTAGCTTGCCAATCCTGAAAAATCAGCCGAGCACCATGAAGGTGGTGATTTGAATGTAGATTCTAGTACTCAAGGTATATATTTTCTATTTGATTTTTTATTTCTAAATTATTAATACAAGTAAACATTTTAAATTGAATTTGGTGTAGTAATACAAATTTAAGTACAATATGTGTTGGGATTAAAAAAAAATCCTATATTATAGTTGCAAGGGATGTAGAGGTTTTTCATAATGCACGTGTTGATGTCCAAGCTAACAGGCAAGATGATCTGGTTGGACAAGGTTAAGAGCACTACATTGTTCTTTAAAATCTTTAAAGTCTCAATTTTTTAAAATTTAACCCTTTTATTTGTTATTGCAGAGGAGTTTCCTTTGCAAAGGACAACGAGTGCACATTCATGGGTGTGAAGAAATATGGATGACGACAGGGATATGCCTCTACAACAATACAAGGAAGGACAAAAAAAACAAAAACCAAAAATAATTCATGTAACTTATGTAACTTATTTGATAATGATTGATGTCTATGAATAGATGTTTTATTTATGTTCTATTGAAATTTCATGTGAATGTTCTAATGAATCTTATGTTTCAATGTCAATGTCAATGTTCTAATGAAATTAATGTGTTATTCAATGTTTTCATGTGATAATTCATGAATATTACATTTTATTAATAGAATGAATGAATTTTAGATGTCAATGGGCAATTTAGATGTTTCGCGGGGGGGTGCGCAAATGAGCTTCCACCTACATGTGGTTGGCCCTCATTAGTAGAGAATATTAAATTATTCTTGAAACCAAGTGAAGCTCAACATTAACCTATGATTGCATGACAACTAACTATGTGAATCTCTTGGTTTCAGGCAATGCAAAAGGATACCATAGTCAAACTCATTTATTTATAAAATTTAGTTGTATTGTATGAAGTATTTGAAAGAATAGCTTACTATGAGATTGCCTCAAATTATTCCTCTATAAGGTATTCTATTGTTTCTATTTATCTGTAATCATTTTTAATTGAATTTGATAACTTTTCTTGTAAATTGGGAGGCATGAAGAAGAATTTGAATAGTGGAAACAAATGATATTAGATCATTCTAAAGTATACATTGATTCATGAATTATTCTCATTATTTATTTTGAGTGTGGTGATATATTGAATAATATTATAGGGAGGAGGCAGAGGATTCTAAAGTTTGGTCAAAGATTTGTCTTCAAAACATGGACAAATTAGCAAAGGAGGCCAACACAATTCATTGTGTACTTGAACCTATGTTTCATTTTTTTGATAGTACGAAACACTAGTCCCTCCAGAATTAACTTGCACTATGTGTTCTATATGATATGCAATTCTTAATGGATAAAGTAGGTAACATTTATAATCTCACAATTTATAATCCTTGTTGCAAATTACAATATACAAAAGTCAAACTTTATTGGCTACATCTCTAGCTAGATTTATATATGATATCTACTGATTTGAATTTTGAATTTTACTTTCAAAATACTTTGTTAAATTATAATTTATATGTGAATATTTCAATTTGTAGGCCATTCTAGTCATTTTCTATTATCCATGCTCATTAAACATCTTGATCACAAGAATTTTGTAACACTAATGAATGTTTTTAGAAACTCTGGCTAATGTTGAAACTTAAAATTCTTGGATATTTGTAGGGATTGTGGTGAAGTCCTCATTGAATTGGTGCTTAGCCAAGATTAATATTAGAATGCTATAGGACTATCATGCTTCACAAAATATTAAACATTTACTTGGTAGTGCTGATGTCAATGGCTTGTTATTATTTAGTGCGTTGGAAGACAAACATTGTCATACTTCTTTAGAACACAACAACCGACATGCTTCCATGCAAGAATGGCATCTTATCTGGCAATGATTACTTAATGGTGTGATTGTTACTTTGTGAATAAGGTTGAGCTTGATTCTTCCTTCATTGTAGAATAAACTCATTGATTACCTTCTTTGTCAAGCAAGAATTGAAAATTTTAATGTTCCTTATATTAATTAATTCACACATGCTTCATAAGAGGGTCTATTTGTATATTTCCCAACCTCATGGTTATATGACCTACACCTAGGTTACTCTATGGTCTTGCCTACTATTGTTTGATTTTGGAGTATATTCATTGTCTCAAGAAAGAGTAGAAAACTCTTGAGATAACAAAGCTTGTATCAAAAAACATCAATAGAAATTATTTCAAACTCCATAGAACCTGCCATCATAAAAGAGGTATCTCTCTAAATAAATTTGATCTTTCTCTTAACTAGGCTCTGATACCCTATTAAAGATCCCATTTAAGATTAGAGTTCTGATTACTCATCAAGTCTGAAATCACCAAACACCAAAATGAGAGAATATTAATAGATTTTGATATCTCTCTTAGCTTTGAGAAATTGGTATAAGTATGTTAAAGATCACATTTAAGATCAAAGTTTTGATTATTTATCAAGTCTAAAATCACCAAACACCAAAATGAGAGAATATTACTAGATTTTGATATCTCTCTTAGCTTTGAGACATTTTTTAGGCACATATTGGAGAAGACTAAACAAAGAGTGGTGCTTTGCCTACTACTTTTTCATACAACACATATGTATAAGCTTGAAGAAGAGATGTCCAACATTGTACTTGTGCCCTTTCCATATGATAATTTAGACATTTTTAGTCCTTGGGATACCACTTTCTCCATTGTAGGTTACTACTAAAAATATTCATTAGACATCTCTATTACTAAGGAAAAAATCCTATACCCTTGATGGTATGATTTTTATATGTTTTCATTATTGGTCAAAACCTTTATATTATGTTGTATGACATAAGGAGAAGTGTTATCAGAGAAGTGTTACTAATATACTTATAATCTGGTCCAACTTCCATTAAATTTTGATATAAATAGATCATTGTATTCTTCATCTTCTATTTACATTCTCACTGGGACTTATTTTTAGTTTTCTTTTGATTGTTCACCATTATATTTTCCAATTTGCTTCCAGTGTTTTCACATCATTCTTTCTTTGTTTCTACCCAATTGTCTATTTGTTCTCATCTCGAATGCATCCTTTTGGCATAGAGTGAAATCATTTGTTAGACAAAGGATTTGTATTTTGTGGAGTAATATGTTTACAAGAATAAGAAATAACTCCTTGTGTTGTTGCCATTGTAAAAAAAAAAAATCATCTTTAATCTCACACAAACTTTGATCCAATATTTCCTTTTATCCCCCAAGTTTCTGGGATTGGGAGGATGGTAAGGGACAACAATTAAAACAAGGAATTTGATAGAAGTATAGGAAATTTTCAATTATTCACATCATAACATTATTAAATCATTCATCATTAAACATAATGAAAGCTTAATTCATAGCATTAGACTTGAATTGAGATTTCACATGATAATTAACAATCAAATCAATAAAAAATGCTTCTACTTCAATATGCATAAATCTCATATAACAATTACAATAACAAAATGCCCAAGGAGACAGCACTGATACCTAAATTTTGAGCAATGACATCAGCTATGCTACTACTAAAGGAAAAGATGGTACTAGTGAGCTAAAATAATTTTCCCAGTAGATTGAGGATAGTAACTTTTTTTGAACTAGAAAATGTCATTGGTAAGCTGATCCCCAAAAATAGTTCTTAGTAACTCATGCAGATTGTAATTATTTTTTATAAAAATAACTTGGTGGCACAACACACAACCTTACATGGCATGGAAATAAATTTAAGTCTTAGTTGATTTTGATTTTGTGGAAGCATCTTGTTAGTCCTCTGCAATGGTTGTGTTGTTTTCTTTGTTGACAATTGGATAATGAAGATATGTAATTATTGTCATTTATGGCAACACATGATGTAAATGCTTACAGGAAACCTTACAAATGAAGATACCTTGCTTTTGGTACACAAAAAATTGTCTAAGTATGAATTTGGTTTACAACACTGTATTATTTTCTATGTAACTTGTTACTAACATCATGTTATGACTAGTGAAGTTAGATGGAGATAGTATACATGTTGATGATGACGTGTATAACCTCATAAGTCTATAAAAACTGTATGAAAAAGAGATATTCATGTTTGACCAGTGATAGAGGGCAGTGGAATTAAAGGAAAGGAATTATTTTGTTTACAAAATAATTACTTGACCAATTAGGGCTGATATCCTAGATGGTTACTCTAAGTTGGAAAAGGATATTATGGTCTTAGTTGACCTAGCAACAATTTGTGTAAAGGCATGGAATTCATGCAAAGGACATCTTGCAAATTCAAATGTGGTAGAATTGTGATATCTTGTGTTGAGAAATTATATGCAAATTTTTTGTGAAAGCGATAAATGCAAATTTTTGTAAAGCTATTTTGTGATCTAAGATCGAGATAAAGATCAGAGATCAGACAAGAAAGAATTTATAGTACCTATATTCTAGAAGTCTGATTACTTATTTGGGTAGTAAGTTCTTCTTGTAATTGGAAGTGCATGTTTGGGCAGTGGGATCATCTTGTATCTATTGTATTACAACTCCTAACAGGGTTGGCACAACTCCCAATAGGGTTGGAATCTCCTAACAAGGATTCAAAATCTCCTATAATAGGGACTCTCTATATTGAATTTTCTCATTGACTCCTAACATGGTCCATCCTCTAATAAGGAACTTATATATCAGTATATCATCTAGTGGGTATCATCCCCACTAGGGTTTTCCCTTGGTCAGGGTTTCTCTAGTTAACAAAAATGGTGAATTATGAGTTATCTTTGTGCATGGTTACTGTTAGTGTTCAACATTACTTTATTACTTTGTTATGTATGGTTTAAAGTAATGAATAATATATAGTTGGTGACTAAAGTTTTTAGATTACTAATTCACCCCCCCCCCCCCCCCCCCCCCCCCACCCGTAATTCCCATTTCTAGCAATTGGTAGTAGAGCATAGTTACTCAGAAGAGGCTTAAGAGCTTGAGTAAGATCCTTATGGATATGGAATAGTTGATGAAGAACCTTGAAGAGGCACTTGAACAAATTGATCTCCTTACTGAAGAAAGAGATAAGCTGAAGGATAGATATGAAGACTCCAAAGTATACATTGCACAATTGAAGGACAAGATTGAACATCTCAAATCCAAGCATGAATCTACTAAATCTGAAACTAGTGATGATGATGATTATTCAAAGTTTAAGATAGAGTATAAGATCTTGAAGCATGAATTGAAGATTATGAATATGAAGTTAATTTTGAGGAGTGATCCTAATAAAGTTGAATCTGATTTGAAGACTGAGAATATAGATCTTAGAGCAAGTTTGGCAAAGAAGACATCTAAGTTTTAAAAATTGAAAGAAGATCATGAAGAACTTCATAGGTACAATACTATTGTGAAAGGTGAATTAACTTAGTGCAAGAAACAACTTGAGAAGCTTTATTCTAGCAGAGAAAAGCTTGATGATTCAATGTCAATATAAAGACTGACTTATGATAAGATTGGTCTTGGTTATCTATTTAACATGTCTGCAAAGAAACCTAAGATTAGATCAGATCCACAAGAAAAAGATATATCTGATGATAATATTGAATCCAATAAATCTTCTGATAAACATAAAGAAGTTGGATGAGACAAGGAAGTTGAGATATTGGATGAACCAAAGAAAGTGGAATCTCTTAAGGAAACTAGGTATGAATTTAGAGGTAAGTGTTTTTCATGTAATGAAATAGGTCATATGAAAAGAGATTGTACAAATAAATCATTTAATCATGTTAAAGACTTTTATTTTCACAATTATCATGGTATGGGTCATAAAGCAATTGATTGTAGGAAACCTAAGTATGATAATGATCTAGAAGGAATAGTAGAATCTCTAAAAATACTAACCCTATAGATAGAAGAAGATTTAATTAAAACACATCAAGAGAAGGAAGACCTTATGAGGAAAGAAGATAGATCATGTGTTATAAGTGTAACAACTTTAGGCACATAGCTCATAATTGTCATGCACCAAATGATCAACAAAATCCTAGAAGTAGAACTCTAGTATGTTAGTTTTGCAACAACTTTAGACATACAACAAAGTATTGTAGAATGGATAGAAACTTTGGAGATAGAAGGAACAATGGAAGAAACTTTGGTAATAGAAGGAATGATGGAAGAAACGTCAAAAGAAACCATGAAAGGAACTTCATAACTAACAAAGAAAACAAGGAACAAAGAAATGTAGTTAGTTAACTTCGAGAAGAATTTAATGAGGCATTTGTGAAAGGATTAGACATCTCAAAAAAAAAGCTAGAAGATGATGAGATGGGAAAATCAAAGTCAATAATCAAGTTTGATTCAATTAAGTTGAATTAAGCTTGTTCACAACACCAAAATTTGAAACTTCATTCAGAGATCAAATTATGGGTAGCAACATTGGGAAAAGGTGTATCAAGAAAATTTTAGATGGTATCTAAGCTCACTTGTAATTTGGATCTTATCTAACTAGTTATGGAGGAATTAAGAGTTATTGTTATTATAGAGAAAGTTAATTATGTAGCAAAAGATGAAAACTATGTTTTTATAGAGAATTTTTTGGAGTGAACTTTTGTAGAGTATTGTCATGATGGAAGGAGGCTATAGTAAACCTCGAGCAACATATGAAGATTAGAATATAGAAGATCTTGAGCGGATATTTGATTTCAAATGTAATTAACAACTTTTTCATGTTTGCAAAGTATGCAATCAATTCAAGTTTCAGTTGAAGGAATAAAATAGAGTACAGACTTGATTACCACTTCATTGTGATTACATCTGAAGCATAGAGCACTTAGAAGTGACTTGACAAGGCAATTTTGAAGCAAACCCTATTTTTGAAAGAGGTATTTTGTCATTTATCTGTAGAATTTATTCGATAAAAGTTTATATTTGATAGGATCATGGATATGTCAGTAGTTCATAATGTTGAGAATGAGGAGAGACCAAAAATGAAGTTTGTTTCTATAAACCCGTAGAAGGAAACCCTAATTCAACATTATCCATTACTCCAAACAATGTAGTGTATTTGGAAGATGTAGGAAGTTATCTTAACAAGTTTGAATCTATTGGGAGTGAGTATATGAACAAGGATATGAAACTTGTCTTTAACTATGATATGACAATGAAGCCCAGATTTGAACATTTAAAGGAACTAGACCTATTCAAATAACATTACTACCAAGAATTGGACACTAATGAATGGACTTAGATAATACTTAGTAGAATACATGATGGAAAACTATGGATGGAAGATAGTGTAGTTGATATTTCAGCCAACCTTATTCATGAGGTAACTAGTCTTAGCAAACAAGGTTGTGTACCTATAGGTGAAAAAATGGTCAAGAACAAAGTTGAGAGCTACAAAAAAGCAATTTATAATGGAAAGCCCATGGTAATCAACACCATTAAACAAGATGACGTAAGATTCCTAAGTAGAATCATTGCCTACTCTATATGTGCAAGTTCTAAAATTGATGAATTATCATCTAGATTCATCTATGTAGCCTACAAGCTATGTGTTGAGAAGGAACAAGTTAACTTTAGTGAAATTCTAAGAATGCATCTTCTTGAGAACCTAGAGAAAATCAAAAGGACTAAGAATGGTGTGTTTAGATTTTAGTCACTAATAAATCATTTTTTTTTATGTACTTAAGATATTTCCATATTTGTTAGTCATAGAGATTATGAATAGTGAGAGATGTACAATGGAGAAAATCACAGATGTATGTAGAAGACACCTAAAAAATAAAATCTTGGATAGTGGGAACTTGATAATGAAAATATTTTAGAATAAGGTGAGACAAAGATTCATAATTGCACTTGCAATTGGAGACATATTTAAGGAAGATATTTGTGTTATGGTTGATACAAATTTTACTTATACTCAAGTAGTAGAACCTCGAGAAAAAATTCTTGATCCCTTAGTTATGAATTGAGTGATGAAGTAGCAGTTGGATACATTGACTTATTGTTGAAATTTGAGAAGGACCAAGCTAAGTATAGATTTGGAACTTATGATGAGATTACCCAACTAGCTCATTAGGAATCCTTGGAGAAAGCATCTCACAAGAAGATAGAAACAATAATAAAGAAAGCTTTATCAGAAGCTAGTATGACTGTCAGTATGATTGAGAGTGAGTAACAGGTAGTTAGGTAGACTATGAAACAAGGTATATTAAATGTGAAATCTTTATCAGTATCTATTGTAGAGACATCTTTAGAATAGAGCATTCCTTATGTAGTAGTATCGGATGTACAACCAAGTGAGCCAATGAGGAAATCAAAGAGATTAGTGGAAGTTGTGACCACCAAGATAGAAAGGGTCAAGCAACAAGCCATTTGACTAGGAAAGAGACAAAATATATTGTTGAAAATTATTGAGTGTAGTGAAGAATAAGAAGAAGAATAAGCTAAATAGACAGAGAAGGTAACTACTTCTAAATAGTCAATAGGAAAATCTTAGCAACCCTGGAAGCCGAAGATAGAGAAGATAAATTCAGCCATTGCTAATGAAGGTAACTTTGTTCAGATGAACAAATTTTATGACTTGTACAACAATTTTGAGAAAGATCAGATTGATATCTCTATTGTGAGATACATGATAGCCAATAATCTAAAACTTAAGGATATTGAAGGCATGGTAAACTAGAAGGTTTATGATAGACTCATTGAAAAGAAGGCACCAGCTCGACAGGAGGACATAGAACTTTAGAAGTCTATGATAAGAACAATATGCAAGACTAATGATGAAGAATAAGTCAAGAGATTGTTGAACAATCTAGCACCTTAATTGAGAAAAAAAGTAAGACCATTCCTTTTTATGGTGGGTGATAAGGACAAGATAAGAAGTGAAACTGTGGTAGCTATAAGTTAGATGTTGATAGAGTCTAAGGCAACATTTTCACCAGCACCCAAAACCTCAAAAGTGTCAGTTAGTGGTGACACAATATAGATAGATCAGACCAATGTTACCATTAACATTGATGATAACCCTTTTGAGAGTTTGGAATATAATGAACCTTAGACTAAGGATATTGAAGAACAATTGAAAAAAATTGAAGAGGAAAAGAGGTTATTAGAGGAATAAAAAAGGAAAATAGAAGAGGCCAAGAAGAAATTTCTTGAAGATGAAGTGAAAAGAAAAGTTGAGGAAGAAAAGAAAAGATTAGTTGAAGAAGAAAAGAAGAGGAAGTTAAAGGAAGATAAGAAGAAGAGATTAGATGAGGAAGAAAAGAGAGAAAAAGAAGAGAAATAGAAAGAAAAAAGAAGAATCAAAGAGGTAGTTGAAAAGAAGCAAAGGAAAGATGACACCAAAACCTTCTAGTTCATCTACTCCACTTTCTCTTGATAGTCTAACAACTAATGATGATGATACTTGATCTCATCTTTGTCAAAACTTATTGAGAAGAACAAGATAGTAAAGAGCCTACATAGAACCTTGATGGAGGTTACTGATAGATTACATAGTACTCTGGCAGTCCAACATATAGAGATAGATCTTGAACAAAGGGCACAAGCAATGCTAAAATATTTTGATGAAGAATTTTCAAATTTGTTGAATGTTGCAGAAACAAAGGCACAAATTTCACATGATGCTTACTTGTTTAGAACTATTTGTCAGAATATCAAGAACGATTTGATAAATCTTGATACTTGTATCAAGGAACTTTAGAAGTGTGAACAGGATGACACGATATTGTACATTAAGTGTACCCTATCTTATAAGTTGACTAAGGATATTGATAGTTAGATTGAAGTTAAGTTGAGTAAGCTTGAGGCTCTATCTAACTAGGTACAACAACCTTTCAAAAAAGTTGATGTTTTGAAGGAAAAGTGGCCAGTATTCATAATGATATTAGGAAACTAGAACTTTAGAAGGAAATTTTTTTGAAGAGAGTATCAAATTTTAGAGAGTCTATTTCTCTAAAAATATCCATTGTTGAGAAACAGTTGGATGAATGTGTCAAGGCCAATGACACTTATTCTAACTTTTTATACTCCAATCTTAATGCAGTTGAGATTGCATCATATGCCTTATGTGCAATTCTCACATTTTTTGAATTAGCCAAGGATACATGGACAAAAGGTTTGAATAATCTTAAGGAAAGTTTTGATAATTGCATGAAGATACTATCAGTTTAAGGCAACAGAACAAAGTTTTTGACAACAATTTTTGACATTTTAACCTTTGCCATTGATGTCAAAGGGGGAGAAAATGCATAAGAAAATTGTAAATCAAGTAAAGGAGAAGATACAATTGTAAAGTATAAAATCATATTGCAAGGGGGAGCATATGTAAGATGGACAAGTTGTAATAGTTAATTAATGTAATGTTATTGTTTTTGACAATTTTTTGATACTTAGCCAATTTTCCCTATTTTGTCGCCATCAATGGAAAAGGAGGAGATTGTTGACAATTAACTAATGAAGATATGTAATTTTTGTCATTTATGGCAACACATGATGTACATTCTTATAGAAAATCTTGAAAATAAAGATACTTAGCTTTTGGTACACAGAAAATTGTGTTAGTATGAATTTGGTTTACAGTAGTGTATTGTTTTGTATGTAACTTGTTACATCTGTCATATTATGACTAGTGAAGTTAGATAAAGATAGTATACATGTTGATGATGATGTGTATAACCTCAAAAGTTAGTACAAACTATATGGAAAAGAGATATTCATGTTTTACCAATGAAACAAGAAAGTGGAATTAAAGGAAAGGAATTATTTTGTTTACATAATAATTACTTGACCAATTAGGGCTAACATCCTAGATGGTTACTCTAAGTTGAAAAAGTATATTATAGTCTAAGCCAACCTAGTAGAAATTTGTCTAAGGGTATGGTATTTATGCAAAGGACATATTGCGAATTCAAATGTGGTAGAATTGTGATATGTTGTGTTGAGAAATTATATGCAAAATTTTGTGAAAGTGATATATGCAAAGTTTTGTAAAGTTATTTTATGATTTGAGATCGAGTTGAAGATCAAAGATTAGACAAGAAAGAAATTACAATACTTATATTCTAGAAGTTTGATTACTTGTTTGGGCAGTGAGCTCTTCTTGTAATTGGAAGTCCATGTTTGGGTAGTGGGCTCATCTTGCATCTACTATATTACAACTCCTAATAGGGTTGGAATCTCCTAACAGGGATTCAAAGTCTCCTAAAAGGGACTCTCTATACTGAATTTTCTTATTAACTTCTAATAGGGTCCATCCTCTAACATGGAACTTATATATCAGTATATCATCTAGTGGGTATCATCCCCACCAAGGTTTTCCCTTGGCTAGGGTTTCCCTAGTTAACGAAAATGGTTATTGTTACTATTCAACATGACTTTAATACTTTGTTATGTATGGTTCCAAGTAACAAATAATATCTAGTTGGCGACTAAAGTTTATAGATTAGTGATTCACCTCCCCTCTAAGTAATTCCTATTTCTAATAGTCTTTTGCTTGTTAAGTTATTTTCTAGATGGTTGGCACTTGTTTTCATTCAAAAACCCATTTTGTTGCATGTTTTCCCCTCTATGTTTAGTTTGGCCCAATTATTATCATGTATTCCATGGTAAGAAAACAATAGCATTCATAAATGAATTATTGTAAAAGGGGGAAAATGCAAGGTTTATTTTGGTGACTATGAACCTTAGCATGTGCTCAACTTGTCACCTTTTATGCCTCTCACACTCTAGTTCATGCATGTTGAAGATAAAATTAAACACATCTATGTAAGGATTTTTTAAATATTGATGAAACGAACCAATTGAAAATTGTAGATTTGTGTTGATATGTTTTTCTTGATTTGTTCAATGCTTCAATGTAGTCAACTAAATAACTTTTGAGATGGGATCTATACAAAGTCATGGGAATTTCATTCTAATAACTTTCATTCCTTAATGAGTTTCTAATTCCTTAATACCATTGAGAGCTGGCATTTCAAAGTCATGCCCCTCTCCATTTTTCGTCCGCTACATAGCCTTGGAGAATACAATCCTCTAAGAAAGCACACCAATGCAAATACTATTAGAATACTATATATAATATTCCTTTATGATCCTCTAAGAAAGTGTGGCAATGAAAATTCTATTAGAACACTATATATATAATATTCCTTTATGTATTTCATAACCATTTTGCTAAATGATAACGTGCAGCCATAACAAAACTTCTATTGGAAAGAGAATATCCTAAAACAATTATCCAGCTTATTATACCATACAAATGTGTTAAGTGCTAAGATTATAAAAGGCTAAGTGGTCAATGGATAAAGAGAACTTGTCCCTTGTTAGAAAATTATATAAAACAAAGGCATTTATATCTTTGAAATTGTGTTCAAAAGAGTGCATGTGTTGTTTTTATTGGTAGGAAAAGGTGTAAATAAGTAATTGTTATTATTCATTCTATGAGATCAGAAAATGGATATCAAAATACTCGATAAAATGTTATGTTTTTTGATATACAAGGGTAGAAAAATTGATGCTATGAGAAAGTTGGAAATAAATGGCAAACAATAATACGCAATTTTTGTCACCATTCTATTAATTTAGCAATTTATCAGCAAGACTTCTGACATACAGAATGAAGAAAGAGAGATGTGAAGGGAATTGTTTTAAGTCTTTGTATTTAATTATGTAGCACCCACTATTGTTGGTGATGCATCAAAGTTGAAATTAGAGTATAGCATGTCTATGTAGCCTAGTCATAATGAGCCATAACCAGGTTGGAATTATATTATAGTATAGTATGTCTATGTAACCTAGTTCAAATTAAGTCCTAGTCATAACCAGCAGTAATGAAAGCCTGCAATCAAATCAAATAAGAATATTCTATGACCAAAAAATGGAATTGGTCTCATAATTGGTTTTAGGCTAGGTTGTATGGGTATGCAATCCATCTTCCTAGAATGCATACCCAAGTACTAGGTACACATACCCAAGTTTTAGGTACTCAGTGAAGAGCATCAGAACTAAGATCCTTTATTAAGATTTCTAATTTTTGTGTCAATTTTTTGTTTGCGTATCGTCTTTTTTTTTATCAAGATTAATATGTAATCATTGTAGATTTGTGTTTAAATCCTCCTCTACTTCCTCTTCCAGTAGCCAATTTTTTTAAAAATATTTCAGTAGGTCATCGCAATTGCAATGGCTTGATTTGATGGATATCCATCACCATTGTGACTCCAACTTTAATGGATGGCCATCGACCTTTCAACTTGGGCATTGCTATTGAGATGGTATAGTGAAATTGTTAGATGTTGTAATTGTAGCAGTGGCTTGTCACAATTATGAAAATGTAACAACAAACTCTTGGCCTTGGTTTCTACCAAATTGCTACAACATTTGGCATCCCAATTACGATGCACAAGCTTTTCATCGCAATGTGCGACGCTCATTTGACGGGAGCCAATTCTTGGTTTTGTCATTTGGGCAATGGCCTACCATTGAAATTAGGGTCCAAATGTATTAGTGATAGTAGAGTTACACCATTGCATAATTATTTATGATTTTTCTAATGTTGTGTCGCCTTCATACTTTAATTCCTCTCTACTAAGAGCTCTTTTTATACATGATTCAACACCATCACGCTCTCCCTTTCCATGTCATTCCTAAGTGAAATTCCATAAATTTTGCACTTTACTTGTCACATGCATCCTACTCAATGACTAGAACATACTTGCATTCTTGAATTGTACATTACAATTGTTTAATCGTATTATGTGTTGATTGTATCTTACATCTCTTTCCCTTAAATTTTCATAGAAAACTCTAAAACATCCTTGCAAAAACTTTGATGAATGAGTTTGATCATCACTGATATAGAATTGATACTCTCTTAAAACATTTCTATCTTCATGTGTGCCTTTGTGTGCTTGAATAAATGCTATCTATACAAAAAATTGACATGTGTACAGTGGCAATACATTTCTTGCACTTCATTTAAAGGTTTTTGGATATAGTTTCCAAAAAATCCAACACAAGAAACAATAGTAACTAGGATAAAAGTGTCCTTACACAACTTGAGTTTCTCATCTAACCATCTAACTCTATGTGTATGATATATATACTGATAAACTATTTTCTCTTGATAAATTTTCATAAAATCAGCTATGCATAGATCTTTTTTTTTTAATATCGATAAGAGGCAAAAGACAAGATTATTTATTATTATATTATTTCATTGATTTTTATTTTTATTTATTAATCTTGAGTAGACTTGAATCGAAGGTCTCTTAGATAAGAGGCTCACAATTTACCATTCAATTGTAGGCTCTTGCCTTACACATAGATCATTTTTGTCTAAGTCACACCTCTTTAATTATTTTCCATCTTTAACAACATGTGTAACTAGCTTTTATTTTTCAAGAGAAACTAGTTTTTTATGAATTTCATTTGTGCTACCTAGATGTAGGCATCTATGCAATTGTTGCAAACCTCCACATTTAGGGCATAAACCTTTCAAACAAACAGTCTTTTAATAAATGTTCCTATCATCATGTTTACATAGTACACTTGCAATAAATTCTTTTAGTGACTTAGGAGGTACTTGTAGACCACATTCTTGCAATATATTGTTAGTGTACAAAGTACAACATATATAATAATAAACATCATAATGCATAGAAATCTCAACATGAACCTTACAACAACATGTAGTGCGTGTATGATTGATCTTAACATAGAATGGTTTGTTCATCTCAAAAAAAATTTGGCTGATTTTAATTTGAGGAAATATTTGAAGAAACATTTCATAAAATTGTATTTGATTCATATCCAAATAATGTTTTACATGTGGCTCACAATTTGTTTTTCTAATTTGTCTTTTGATGCCATCTTTTTTTCTTGGTGAAACCCTTGTGTTGTCATGCCAAAAAATTTCAAATTAATATTCTTAATGCATCAACAACAACCTTATCATTACATGGAAGTCTACCTTGAAATGACCAAAAAGAAGTATTTTTAGGATCCTCAATTTTCTCTTGCCTTGCTAATGCTTTGACTAACATTGTTCTACTTATCCTTAATGACTTACTTGCTTTTCTTATTATACAATATTGGGTCATTTTCTTTCCCATTATGGTTGATGTGAGGACATGTCAGTGACATTAGCAATTTTAGTGCATGATTTTGGGTATGCATCAAAGAGATTTATGGCAATACTTTCACTACTATTTTAAGATTTTCTTAACCCAAAAATTCACATTGTCTCTCTAAATTTAATATTTTTAAGCATTTCAACAAAAAATTGGCACCTTCCACTTCAATTTAATTTTTCAAAATAGTTATTCCAAATATTTTAAACATTTTTTCTACAATTTCTTTTTGACATTTTATCATGAATTGGCTTCAAAATATTTTCGTCAATGTCAATTTGAAACTTCAATTTTCTACAAATTATTCTATGAGATGTTAATATAGGAGCATGCTCAATATTTCCATTACTTGCATTATGTGCATTCATCATGTCGAATTGAGATGAAACGTTAGGTGCATTAGCTAAAGTAGGTGTATTTGTCATAATCATTTCAATTAGGGTATGTTAAACATTTTTATTTGTCAAATTAGGTGCATGCTCATGATTTTTATTTGATACATTAGATGCATTGATCATGTCAATTTAAATTGGTATATTTTCATCACTTACATTGTGTGTATTTGATGATGTACTTTGATGTAATCTCCTCATAGACTCCCTAATTTGTGTCTTTTTTGCCTCTCATTTTTCAATTGTTCCTCTCTTGTTCTTTCCCATTGTATATCCATTTTTTCCTACAAATAATAACATGAACAAAATAAACCATCAAATACAAAAATTTAAAAATTGGCATAATTATTTTATATTTTGAAGTAAAACAACAGAGTGAAAAAAAAGATAAACTTATGGTCACTAACAAGTTACAAACATAAAATAACATGGACACAATAAAATATAACAAATCAATCATTTCTAAGAAAAAAAGAATAAACATATATAGACCTAATGTAGGAAAATATGTGATACAATAGTGGGACCTCATAATAAAAAATGAATTAGTCAATTAGTCATTGACATGTTAATATATTAAAATTTTGTAATAACTTTATTGGGTTATTCATAACCTAGTCGAGTTATTAACTCCTAAGTAGAATGTGCATATGATCTCATAACTCGATTAGGGTATGTAGAATTGGGAGAAAATGAGAGATGGATGGAGGGAGGGGGTTAGAGAGAGGTTAGGGGGTGATGAGATAGACAGATAGATATTATGGGTTAGAAGTTAAATAGAGAAGGGTCAAGGGTTAGAAGTTAGAAAGAGAGAGGGGGGTTAGGGGATAGGGTTCAAAGAGAGGGATTAGGGATTATGGGTGAGAAAGAGAGGCTTGAGAGGAGAGAGGGGTTGGACAAAGGTTAGGGGTTGGGAGAGAGAGAGAGAGAGAGAGAGAGAGAGAGAGAGGGAGAGAGAGGTTTAGGGGTTAGAGAGAGGGGAGTTTGGAGTTAGATAGAGAGATTGAGAGGGGTTAAGGGTGTGAGGGGTGGAGAGAGAAAGAGAGGTTAGGGGTCAATGAGAGAGAGGGGTTTTAGGGGTCGAAGAGAGGGGGGTTAGCAGTTAGATAGAGATAAAGAGAGGAGTTAGGAGTTT
The DNA here is from genome assembly GCA_028749045.1 of Cupressus sempervirens. Classification (NCBI taxonomy): domain Eukaryota; kingdom Viridiplantae; phylum Streptophyta; class Pinopsida; order Cupressales; family Cupressaceae; genus Cupressus; species Cupressus sempervirens. Next base: position 449,309,040 of record CM053785.1, on the reverse strand, counting down.
GTGTGTGTGTGTGTGTGTGTGTGTGTGTGCGTGTGTGTGTGTGTGTGTGCGTGTGTGTGTGTGTGTGTGTGTGTGTGTGTGTGTGTGTGTGTGTGTGTGTGTGTGAGAGAGAGAGAGAGAGAGAGAGAGAGAGAGAGAGAGAGAGAGAGAGAGAGGTTAGGGGTTTGAAAGGGATAGAAAGAGGGACATAGGTAGATTAAGGGATAGAGGGGGGGAGAGGGGTTAGGGATCAATGGGAAAGGGAGGTTAGAGGTTTGAGAGACTGGGTTAGGTGTTAGATAGAGAGAGATGGACTTAGGTTAGGGGTTTCAGAGTGAGGGAGAGAGAGGGAGAGAGGTAGGATAGGGGTTTAAAATGGGGGGGAGAGTGAGGTTAGAGGTTAGTGAGAGATGGAGGTTAAGGTTTAAAGAGATTAAGTTGGGACTTAGGGAGAGAGGGAGAGGTTAGGGTTCAGTGATAGAGAGAGCTTAGAAATTAGAGAGATAGAGTTAGGAATTAGAGAGAGAGAGAGGTAGATTGGGGGTTTGAGAGGGATGGAGAGAGGTAGGTTAGTGATGTGAGAGAGAGAGAGGTAGGTTAGGGGTTTGAGAGGGATGGAGAGAGGTAGGTTAGTGATGAGAGAGAGAGAGTTTAGGAGTCATTGATAAAGGGATGTTAGGGGTTAAAGAGATGGGTTAGGAGTTAGATAGAGAGAGATGTAGGTTAGGGGTTTGAGGAGGGAGAGAGGTGTTAGAAAGAACAGGGTTGTCATTGCACCAAAATATTGACCTATCAATGCCCAATACAACCAAAATCCTTTTAGAACCATAGGAGGTGGTTAAGCCATGTCATGAATCTTGTGAGGGACACTAGCCCACTGCCAAAAATCCCCCTCCCAACATCACTCATCGTGGCTTGTGAGATTCAAACTTGTGACCGAGCTCTGATACTAATTGTTAGAAAGGATAGGGTTGTTGTTTCCCCAAAATATTGACCTATCAATGTTTGATACAACCAATGGTCTTATAGAACCACATGAGGCATTTAAGCCATGTCATGGATCCTGTGAGGGATTTTGGCCCACTACCAACAAGAGGTAGATTAGAGGTCAATGAAAGAGAGGAGGGTTAGGGGTTAGAGAGAGAGGGGTTAGGAAGTTATATAGAGATACTATGGGGTTATAGTTTTGAGGGGCGAGAGAGGGTATTAGGGGCTATCTTGGAGAGAGAAGAGTTATGGGTCAGAGGGAGTGGGTGTTAGTGGTTACTAAGAGAAAGAGTGGTTATGAATATTTATGATTGTATATACAAAAGTAGAATAGAAATATTTAATTATAAATATATATGTGTAAAAATATAAAATTAACTTAAGATATTATACAACTTGATTGGGTTATTTCTATCATATATAGTAACTAGATTGAGTTATGTGAATGCAATATTTGCATTCACTTAATCATAACCCGATCAGGTTTTGTCTAGAAAAATAACCTGATTAGATTATGTAAACATGGAAAGTCCATTTAAGTTCCTTAAAAATCCAACCAAGTTATTTAAAAATCTAAAATTGGATTGGTTTATGACTTGGTAATAGCCTTGGGAGTTGACCCAAAGGCTCGGTAGCTCATTTTCCCTCCAATATCAATCCTTTACATATTTGTCCATCTTCTAAGATGAATTGTTGTATTTTCCTTCATCAACTTTCCAAATGATGAAGTGAGTATCTCTGAAATCACCACCATAGTCCCACACATCTTCTTAGCTTACTAACCATATAAATTTTTCCTTTCTTGGATAACATTAACATTGTAAACTTTAAATACTTTTACCCCTATTATCATAGTCCTCACTATATGTGCTAAATATGGGCCTCTGATTTAAGCACATACTTCAACATGATAATTCCATGATGGGTTTCATATGAGAATGAACATCAGATTGTTCATCCTAAAGTATCCCATCATATCAATCTGTTTCCTTCTATCTAGATGGGGTTTTAAGTTTTTCTCTCATAATCAAGAGTTTAGTAACCAGACTAGTCTAAGAACAAAGAATTTAGGCTAAAATAAATGCAGATTAATCAAGATTTTTAGGATTTTTCTATTCAAGATAAATGAATTAATCTAAATGAATGTGTATATATAAGATAAGAAAGAAATAAAAACTAAGATAAACATGATTGAAAATTAAGCTAGATGAGAGTATTAAAATGTAGTAAAAACTTGTTGAATGTAAGAGTATTGAATGCTCAAACTAATAGAGTTTCACTACTCATAAATTGAATCATTGTGAATGAGAGGTGGGATTTCTTCTTTTATAGAACCCCATAATCAATTGACGGTCAAGATTGAATTAGATGAACTGTGGAGATTTGATGAGAGTTCAATTAGAATGGTAGGTTTCCATGTTTAAAGGAGTTAACTGATTTCTTTTGGGGAGAATATTTAATTTATTTAAATTAAATATGACCTCATATGTGCATTTTCCCAATTAATTAAATAATTGAATTCAATAATTAGAACAAGGGTATTTAATTAAATCAAATACAATTAATTCCTTATGTGTTTTTACTAAAGGGGGTGGATTTATTTAATTAAAGTTCTAGGACTTATAATTAAATTAATTAAATTAAATGGGTTATTTAGCCAAATTAAGTTAATTATTTAGGAATTAAATAAGATATGTGATTATTGTAGATTAATGGTTTTGTGCATTTGGCACTTAGCTCAAGTAAAGACAACCAAAACCATAAATGCCTAGTACATTAGGACTTTGTTGATTAAGAGATTGATGATGTGAGACTAATGTGCCAAAATTGGTTCAGAATAGCAAGATGCCAATTTTGGGTTTTACATTTGCCGCTCTTTGAATTGGTGTGTGAGCAATATATTGATTCAAAGAATAGTTTAATATGAAGCATAGAACAAGAACTGATATTGACATCAAGTTTAATGATACAAAGACTAATTGATGATATTTTTAAGGTCATCTCTAGAATGAAGCTTAACCCTTCAAGCTCGATTTAGAACACCTAGATATAGGTGTAAGAGATTGTCATGATTCATAGAATTGTCCTCAAAATAAGGTTCAATTCTCATGAGTCTAGGTTAGAATTTTGAAATACCTATCCATTAAAAGATGACAAAAAGCACTTTCCATGAATCATAGGATTATCCCTAGAATGAGGCTTAATCCTTGGGAGTGTAGGTAGAACACCTAGATACATTTCCATTGAAGCATGACAAGATCAATCACAATTCATAGGATTTTCCCCAGAACAAGGCTTAATCCTAAGGTGTCTAGGTTAGAATGAACTAATACCTATCTATTGAAAGGTGAATAGAAGAGAGCTTGGGATTATCTCCACAATGGAGCCTAGTCCTTTTGAGTCCAGGTAGAACATCTAAATATCGGTCCATGAAAGAGATGACATGGCCTATCATGATTCATAGAATTATCCCTAGAATGAGGCCTAACCTTAAGAGTTTAGCTTAGAATGCCAAGATACCTGTCCATCAAGCCATGATAAGGACTATCATAAGTTTGATCAAGATAACTGATAGAAATTCAATGACCTAATCGATAGATAAGATAATAGAAGATTGATGTAAGATATAAGGAACAAAGATGTCCCTAGTGATGAGATGCCCCTAGCAAGGACTTTAGTTTTGATCAGATTGATTTGGGAGTGAATTGAAGCAAGATTTGATTGATTCAATGATGTAATCATCATGCCCCCTTGGGAGAAAAAGTGAAAGATGAAACATCACAATAATGATGTAAATTAGTAGATTTGGAAATACCAATGTGAGTAGAGATTCAAAAGAAAGTAGAACAAATCAAAAGATTTTGTAGAAGATTTTGAATAGATTTAAATTTATTTTGAGGTCCATTTGACTAAATTTGACCTTGGTTGACCATAGTTTACTTTTGATGAAAAAGTTGACATTTTTGAGAAAATATTGATATGATGAGACTCTATTAATAATATCACGTCAGGAAGATGTACTACACAAGCGTTCAATCGCGTCGATCCCAAATTTTTAAAATGCATTTTGTTGTTGTTAAGGAGTGTCAGATTTTGATTTTGATCCCAAAAACAAATTCATAATAGTCAAATAAGAAAAAGGGGTGATTTTTGCATCAATCAGAGCACTTTTTAAATTTAGGTCAAACTTTATATAAGGCTCCAAAAGCTCATTTTCAAATTATTGTACCTTTTTTTTTTATGGAGAGGAGCTTTGAGCATCATGGTGGTCCTCATTCATTCACATTGTTTTGAGAAATCCATATGTCACAATTGGTTGGTAGACTATGGATCATCGATGAGTGAGCAAGAAACCTCCCTATCAATTAAATTTTTATGCATTTTCATTGATTTTTCATGTTTTTATTCATTTCTAGAGTAAATAGGGTTGGTTCCTCATGCATGGGCCTATTTTCTCATGTAACCCATCGAGGATTATTGCACAATATTTTGAAGAAATCTAGGCAAGGAAACAACATGATTGACTAGCTTGACCAATTTTTTGGATGATTTGGACAAGATTTTTAGATTTCAAACTGATTTGACAATGTTTTAGTTTGAGAAAGTTCTCAAATTGGAAAATTGACAAGTTGTTTTTCAAATTGATTGAATCAAACAATAGGGACATAAGCAATAGTAATTAAAAAATATCAAATCAAGGACAAAACAACTTGACACAATGGGGGTGTCTTGATATTTTTTGGATAGTTTGGTTAGTTTTGACTCAAAAAGACACACTTTATCCCTATAAATAGAAAATGGTAGAAAACCTTTATTTCACCACTTAAGTGCATTTTTTCACCTCACATAGTCATGTCACCCATTAGAGGGTACTCGTGTTTTTGGTTTCCAAGGACTCGATAACATATATGTTCAAAGGTTACCATTGAGGCAGGGTTCGGTGTCATATATCACCTTCAAGTGTCCAAGTGGATGTCTATGGTGAGGATTTATGGGAGACAATATTCCCCCTCCTTGGAAAAAGATTATGCCCCCTTTTGGAGGTGAATTAGGTAAGCACACTAGTAGATTTTGGAAAATATATGACCATGTGACTAAAACATTTAGTCACACCACCAAAAAATTTAGTCACATGACTAAAACTGATCACATTCCACTATTTCTTTACAATTTACAACTATAGAGGACTAAATAAGTGACTAATTTGTTCACTGAGTAAAATCATAAGATCAACTAAATAAAAATGACTAAATAGACTACCAAATAAATGACTAAATAAGTGACTAAATGATTAATCACTAATAATTAGTCACCTTAGGACAAGTAACTAAATAAACGAGAAAATAAATGATCAAATAAGTGACTAGATAATAAGTATCATTTGGAGGTATCATGATCACTAGACATCACCATCGAGAGCACAAATTAGATTCTTTTCAATCTAGAGTAACAAATATTATTTCAATATGTATGTTATAACTATCACGTGGGTGGAAAATATTAGCCAATAGTCAATCGATGGGAATCAATCATTTCAAACATGTTTGAGAATTAAAAAAATAAGAACTTGTATATATGAGGCTCATGACACATAGTCATGCTATAGGGTCATCCCTATTGTTGACATATTAGTCAAATTTGTTATTAGTGACGAATACTTATTTAGATTCTGTATAGCTACTGAGTTCATTGAGTAGTTTACAGTGTTTTCCATGTAATTTAGTAGCCATCGAGCTTCTATAGTTGCTACCGAGTCCTTTGAAATATTTCTAGTGGTTACCAAGCAGATTCAGTTAATGTGAACACCAACAGTGTAAACCATGTATTTTTGTGTTCACCAAGTCCAACAGTAATTACCAAGCATTGTAGTATCTACCGAGTTCATAGTTCATGTGATGTGAAGCTAGTGTTAATCGAGCATTACAATATCTACCAAGTTCCTTAGTTCATGTGATGGAAATCCAATGTTGACAGAGCTACTTCATGGTAACCAAGTGATTTAGTGTTTTCCAAGTTACACAGTACCTACCGAGTCACCAGTGTAGACCGAGTTCAAAACTACTTGAAGGTGATCAATATGGATCAAGCTTCTATGTCTATTGAGTGCATGACAATGCCGAGCTATGACAATGGATGTTGAGTATCAGAACCTCACCGAGTTAGTCTTCAGAGCCTGAGTTTCTTCATATGAGCCAACTTTGTAATTTTTATGTTAACTTGTGTCATGGCCAACTTTGTAATTTTGTAAATTGGATTGGTATATATATGTGATGTATTGTATCATATCCAATGTAATATGTGTAGTATGGAATGAAATGAATATGAAATACAAGTGCAAGAATGTGAAAGTAATCAGTAGATAAAGAATTGTAAAGGCCATATCAGTACAAAGAACAACAATGACAAATCTATCACAGAAAGGTGATGAGTGCATAAAGGATTCTCTATCAACAAACTTAGTTGTATACCAGAGATCTACTATTTCATCCTAATAGGTGAACCAATCAAAATCCTCTAATAAGGTAGACTGAATAGTCTTTTCTAAATCTCTTTACTGAGTGCATACTTCATTGTATGTTTGTAAAACCTTTCACAAGCTAGACATAGCAATCCTATTTGCTCCTAATAGGGTAGATCATCAGAAGTGATCAATGTAAGCCTTAATCGGCCAACTTTATGTTGTAGTACTAAAGTTTGTGGGTATCATCCCCACCCTAGTTTTACTTTCTATTTGGAAGGTTTCTGGGTCACCAAATCTATGTGTTCAAGTGTTGTGGATACTTTAATGTTTTTAGTTTCTCATGCATGCAAACAGATTAGATGTGATGAATCAAATGCTAATTGGTTTACTGGATTATTTGATTAAAGTTGTTAAAAGTTTTAGAAGTTAATGATTCACCCCTCCCCTCTTAGTAACTTAGCTTAGTCTTGAATATTCCCAACAATTGGTATTAGAGCTTGTGGTTCTCAAGAGAAAGTTTAACAGCTTGAGCAAAAATCAAAGATATGGAGTTATTCAGACTTGACAAAGCTATTGACAATGAAAATTTGGATCTGGAAACATTTCCCAACTCAAGAAAGCTAATTGGGAGAAAATTTCCCATTCTTTGAAAAGAAGAAAAGATCTTGCAAATCAAATGAATGATCATCTCTATGTTGAAGAAAGAATTGAAGACTTTTACCCTTCAAGCAACTCAAATGAAGCAAATGATGCAATCAAAGAACTCCTAGAGAAGAATGGTTCCTTGCAATAAGAAGTAAGAAAGCTAAAAAGAGAACAAGAAATTTAGTCAGTAAGGTTATGTGAAGTCTTGGAACAAAAAAACAAGATAAAAGAAGAGATGGATGGAAGGAAAAATGAAATCCAGAATCAATCCCTTCGGCAAGTAGACCTTATTGATTAGCTCTCCAATGCAAATGAGGAAATCTTGAGCCTAAGATTTGAAAATGAAAGAATGAGGAATGATCTAAATTTTGAAAGGAAAATTAACGAAAGAATGAAAAATGATTTGAAATCTAAAAGACAACACTGCTACATTTAACATCATTTTTCGACCAAAAATTTTGAACATCAACTAAATAAATTTAGGGTGGTTGAATTGTAAAGGCAAAAATTTTGTTTTTTTACATATAAGACCCGTGTTGGTAAAAATTTTGACCAACACAGGACTTATACATCTGCAAAGTTCAAAAAACATTTGCCCAATTACATTTTTCGCGCCGGTTTCATTTGACATTTTTGGAGCATTTTTGCATGGTTATCTCTGCATTTTCGCATGGTTTTCTCTGAGCCTAGTTTCATTTCAGGTTTTCTCCACCCACTTGATTAATGAAACTCTTGATATTGTCTTTCTTTCATTCTGCCTGATGTGCTCAACTTCAAAAGTTGTTCCATTCATGACCTCCAATCACATCTACATCTCTAGTGGTCGAGGAGAGGGATTTCTCTTTGAGCATATTTCCATAGGTACATGTGTATTTTTGTTGTAGGTTTTTATGATAATATTGAAGATGGAAGTGAATACTATTACTATCATTAATATTTTATATGCCAAAGTTCAGCCATTGTTGTGTAATATAAATGGGAGAGTCTCTGCTCAAGTGTTTTTTCTCAGTGATGTTTTGATGATAAGTGTTAAAAAGAGTCTAGTTGCAAAAAGAATGTAATGTACTTGTTGTTTCATTTTATTGAAAGTGTGTAGATGCAGATTTATCATTTGGAATGTTGGTCTATTGTAAAAACTATTATACTTTTTTTTATAGTAATGAAAGAAAAGAAAGGAAATGTATATGCAAAAGTTGTAGCTGTAAAAGATTAGAAGAAATAATAATGACAAATTTTTTCTTTTATAAATATAGTTGTGTTGGTATCATATTTTTCTTGTATTTTTGTTTTAATAATACATAATTATATTGTATCATTTAGATAATAGTTTCATATTCAAAAAAAGAACAAAAAGAAAAAAAAAATTGAGTGTGTTTCTCTCTTCAACTCTAGAACATTCAACTTAAACATCAACACATAAAGATAATAATTTGAAATCTGGTGTATTTAGTGCTTGGAGTTGTACCATCAATACCTAGGCCATGTGGGCTATAAAACATGATATTCATGTGATTCTATGTTAGATGATGATGATGATAATGAATAATCACCATCTACTACTAACTCATGTAGTGATAAAAGGTCTTCAATGCACCTCTAACTACAAGTATGCCATGGAAAACTTGTGATGGAGATGACTCCTCAAACTAATAGACTATCATGGAAATTTTTTGATGAAGATGACACCTACAAATACTAGACTATCTTCAACAACTTATGATGAAGATGGCACCTAAATTTACTAGACTATAATTGAATTGATGTACTTTGGATCCTTCATTGAAAGTCTCTGTCATTTTTTTAGAAGATGATTTATCTTCTAGTTCAACCAAAAGAATCTCACTCCTATATTTCAACATTACATTTAATTGTTGCATTGCAATTAGGTCTTCCTACAAGGGTTTCCATTTGGATGAATAACAAACTTGTTGGTATTTTAAAACTACTAAGCAACAAAATGCTTAATACCAAGATGACAATACTCACACAGTCTAAAGACTAGCCAATTCTTATTATCAATTGTATGTGCACACCATTTGGGCAAAACTTCTACAAAACCAAGGGTGGTTTTCTACTCTTTTGGCTTTGCAAAACCAAGGTGGGTATACCTAAGGATGATACAAGACTGGTAAAACTATATGAGAATTATCTTAGTTTCATCATGATTCTCATCTCAAATTCTCCAATACATGTACAATTCTTGATACTTTAATAAACACATCCCATATAATAGATATGGCCAAAAATCTTCTATAGGTCTGCAGATGTTCTTAGCAATAATGGCTAACTAAAGCTAAAAAATTCCATGCAAACAAGTAGAGGCCAACTTTGAAAATCTATAGGAAATAAAAGTAAAGTTGATTATAATTCTACATTTTGACAATCATGTGTGACACATTTCTCTTTCAGCTGGATTAAATTTGATCAGTGCCTAATCCATTGGGGTTCAGAGTCTACTACAAATATCTAGATCTAATTTGTTTTGTTACAAAAAATTTTATCAGCAATTCTTATCAGAAATTGTCATTCAAAATCCTTTCCACTACTATAGCAACCTTATCAAATTCATCAAAGCTTTTACTTAATCCATTGAATTAATAGCCATGATAAATAGATATACAACCTAATTGAACTACATTCAATTGTACAAGCCTTTACTTATGCAACATCAAGATAACCAAGTAATCAAAAGGAGACAAAGTTCAGAAAGAACTGATATGGGGATAGTTCATAATTTGTATTCATTTTTCTTGAAAGTTGTATACAATTTACAATAGACTCATAATGACCTTCAAAAAGAAACACAAATCATTCTATATTCATGTATTCTCAAGATCTAATAGAGAAAATACATCACGAATTTTTGCTCAAAAATGGTGGACCAAAAATAGACTAAGTGTATCACTTAGCAAATAGAATTCAAACCTTTTCTCTTGCCCTAGAATTTCACTTATATAGTATGAAATGAAACAAGATTCAAGCTAAGAGAAACTAATAGGTTTCTTTTACAATGAATATCTGCATACACCTATCACAAAATGACAAAACTATGGGTAATAGAAGATATCGAAATCAAATCATTCCTTTCAGTGGGTCAGCTTCTGTTACATGTTATGATGTTGTTGAGTTGGCTATTGATCTAATTTATCTTCATATATAACTGCTAAATTAACCAATGATGAAGTTTGTTCTGACGAGGGCACATTAACCTCCACCTGTAGGCTTCCACCACCTTCATTCTGCATGGTAAGGATAACTTCTACCTTTTCCTTTTCTTTAATTGTATTGGCATCTTGTGGTCCTAATTCTGCAACTAAAAGTGATAGGTTTTTCTTGTCTTCTTCTTCTGATTGGGTTTGAGTAGTGATGGTATCAATGATTTGGACTTCCTCACCCTACACCTCATCACTGTCAGTTTCATCTACATCAAACTGTTCACTAGAAGGCATTTTTTCCATCCACCTGTTAAATAATGTGTCATCTGGCCAATTGAATTGCAAAATATCCTTCTGTTTCTTTATTATATAATCAGCCTCATTATCAATATCAACAAATTCTTGTTTTAAAGAATCAAAGAATATTTTGGCTTTCACCATTTCTTCTGTTGTGGTGGCCCACCGTGCATGCCCTATTTCATTTATGACTTGATTCATTCTTAAATAGAATAAATCATCAAGTTCCTTCACCCATTCCTCTTTGCTTTTCAAACTATTTTTTTATCTAGGGCATGAGGAAATAAATTGAATTTTTGGCTCTTATATTTGTCTAAGTAGCCTATTATTATCTTCTGTAAATGTATCCTTTTGCTATCAAAATCAGCAAGACATTTATCAATCTGATCACGAGAATTATTTATAACAAATAGACACAATAAGGTTATTGCTTTCTCCCTTCTCACCCATTTTTTCACAATAGGCTTTAGAACCTCATCATCTTCTTTTAACTCCTCCTAGATGTTAATCACCCTGGCCAATTGATCATGGATTAGTGGCCATTCAACCTTGTCTCCTAGATATGTAAGAGCTGTTCTTAGTTTATCTTCATATTTAGATTCTAGCTCTACATGTAAGGCCCATAGTTTACTCTTTTCTTCTTCAAAATCTTTAGCAGTGTAATACTGTGGCCCTTGGGGTGTGTCTAGTATTTCAATGAGGGGGGTAGATTTGAAAGGTTCAATAGGGGGGCGAGGGTATGTTATTTTAGGCCTGGTGGATTTTCCCAGTAGCTTGTTCTCAAGCTCAACTCTCCTTTTTACCTCTTTATTGTAGGCATCCACAACTACCTCATATTTACTTTGTAATTCAAACATTTCCTTTTCCTCCCTTTTAGTAGTAGTCAAGGCAAATTGAGAATAATCCACATTCATGTGGGCTGCCTGTACGTGTGAGGTATCAGCAACTCTCCTCACAATAATATTCCCTATCAGTCCTGAACCATCAGACTGTGCTAATACAATCCTAGATCCTCTTCTTAATGACCACATAACAAGAGCAGCTTGATCATCACTAAAAGAAGTATCTACAAATTCCTTTTTATTTGGGTCTTGTAACTCCAGTCTATTAGAAATAGAGTTGAAAATCAATGCATATGCAATATCCCAATTAGGCAACAATAGTATGTTAGAAGTTTTTACCATTTGCTTTCCCTCCTCAGGGGTAATGTTCTAGAATTCTTGCATCATTTGCTCCTTTATTTGGTTTTGGATGGAGGCTTCATCCATTTCTGGATGCTCTGTTTTCATGTTCTTACATCTTTCCTCAAAATTGTGGATGTTTTCCCTCCAAGCAAATTGATGGAAAGCCCTAGACCTTACAAAACTGTCATTTGACAAAAATTGCTAGCTGGCTTGTTCCAAAATAGGGTCTAATTCCCTTCCCTTAAAATTAGCTACAGTTAGCTCAAGGCTTGGCATAGGAGGTTCCTGGGGGTTCCCTTCTTTGATCTCTGCTTCAGTGACAAATACTCCCCCTTGTGATCCAATTTGTTCAATTTTCTCAATAGTGAGCTGCTCCTCCTCAGTTCTCAAAGGGGTCTATGAAGGTGAATACTCCTCAACATGAGAATCCTCCTCTCTTATTATTTTCCTCCTCTTAGGGGAGGGCTCAGTAGGCCTCTCTTCCAAAACCCTACTAGTGGACTCAATTATTTGTTTACCTTTGTCCACTGTATTCTTTTTATTTTGAACAATAGTATATCTTGACCTTTTTTGGACAATTAATTGACCTGCCCTTATATTGGGAGTAAAACCCAATCTTCCCATTACTTCCTTGGCCTTATCCGAGTAGAACCTAATAAAGAATTGCTTCTTTTCATTCATTGCCTCTATTATTTCAAGAAAATTATTCATAAGTTTTCTCATCTTATCTACATTTGTAACTACATCGTCCAAAGGACTATAATCTGGATCAAAACAATGAATGAAATCCAAAATTTTAGAAAAGACTTTCCACTTTTCTTTCCTAGTCTCTTGCTCCTACAAGGAGTACTCATTCCTTATTAAGTCTTCAGGAAAATAAAATTCATGCTCAATTTTACCAAGCTTAATTCTTTGCCTTAGAGCCAAATGATAAAATCCTTCATAATCACAAAAACAAGGATAGGAAGTGGCCATCTTATAAGGATTCAAAATCTTGTGCAGAGAAAGCCAACCTCCTTTTGTGATTACAAAATGATGAGCCACTGTGCAAGTAGGAAAAATTGACCCCTTTTGTCTTTTCAATAGAAGGGCTTCCTCCACTCCTACCTTCAAAAGCACTTGGTAGGGTAGTACATGAGGGCTTCCTTTAAAACCATATATTCTAAATACAGTAGAAACAAAATATGGAATGACATTTCCCAAATTATGTGAAACTTTCAAACCACTTGGGTTGTCCATAGGCCTAATGAGATTCATTAATGCTTTGGGGATTCTGGGATTGTCCCTTAATAGGAGGCATCTCAGCTTTGAATACCTATCAAACCTGACAAAACTGGCATTCTCTGCATCCCAAGTCATATTTGCACTCCACAATTGAACTGGTAATGCTTCCCCACTCTCTTCTTTTTCTAATTCCATTTCTTCACTAAAATATGTTACTCCCTTGAATAAGAACATGTGCATTAATAGAGAATAATGACCAAAAGTTTTTTCCACCTTACCCTTAACAATTCCAATCAGTCCAATGTGAATCTCCTTAGCTAAGTAAGAAGAAAAATCAAAAATTATATCCACACCAAAAGAGGAAATCTGAGTAATCATATACATAAAATCCATAGGCATGAACTCTTCTTCATCTCTCCCAAAAAATTTACACAAGGACCTATATATTTCTATAGCCCTAAAATTGAAGTATGCCCTTTTGAAAGGCTCCCTGGAGGATGTTGTTATTGTTGGCAGTGTTCCAATTCTACCTATGTGTGCGCTCAGTGCTCCTTGCCTAACTGAATCTCTCTTAGACATATACTCATTTTCTAACCCTTTCAAATAAATGGGCACATGATAATTAGTGACGGGCCCTAAACTGAAAACTTTACTAATCTCCTTTGCGCTGATTGTAATCAAGATTTCACCATCAGTTCTCCTCACTACCCTAAGGGCTTGGTCGTAATTCTTAGCTACAGCTTCCAAAAGATCATAATCCATGAAAACATTGGGAACCACCATTTTCCCTAGACCAAAATTCTAGATGTTGGCATGTGGGGCAAAAAGGTTCCTCTCTGAAAACTATTTTTTGAATAAAACAAAACCAGTCTATGAAGTTGTTACATCCCTAACCCAGTTTCCTTTGTCATACAACCCATCTGCTATTTTCAGCCTAGGGTTTAATGAAGTTAACCTCTTAACTTCTATAGTTTCAACAGTGGAACAAAGGAGCAGTTCAAGAAAATCATCATGGACATTCCTATCCAAATAGTTCTCTTGACCAGAAAAAACTTTCTATTTTGGAGCCATTTTAATTAACTCTCAAAGGAATTGAAACAATAGGAGGATTATAATGCAAGTACTTACTTTGAATTTTTCTCTAGTTCTTCTTAGTGTTACTACAATCTTTCTGTGAACAAACTGCTTCACAATATTACCGAATCCAGCACGGTCTTCTCAACAACTGTTTCTACTTAGAAATGCTTTGAATTTTTGTTCGAGTACAGTGGAATTAAGAAAATCTTCTGTGTTATACTCTATTTTTCTTCACACGTGAAGCTTTCATCTCTCATAAATGCACAGGGTGGCATGACCTTCTATATTCAAATTTACACTGTGGATTTACGAAAAATCCTATGATCTAGGGATGCAAGCAAAGACAACTCATGTTCCTCTTGACAAGCTGGCAGTCAACCCAATGAAAATTTTCCATGTGTACCTTTCCTTCATTGTTGGCACCTCTGAATTGGACCCACAAAACTTTGAGGACATGTGTCACTTAGGTGCTATCTCGCTATACATAAAGAGTGAGCACCTTGCCATAGCGAGATAGCGCCCATCATTGATCCTAATTTGATCATGCAGATGACATTTGATGCATTTCTCGAAAGAAATATGGTGGGCCCCTTGTCGCCATGTCACTATTCATAACCTTCGTGCAACTTGCCATTGCGAGATAGTGACGATCATGGATCTGAGATAGATCTGATGATCAGTCTTTCATATATTTTGTGAATAGGGCATGGGTCCAATCATTGATGACATGATGAAATCTTGGCTATATTACCTACTGCTTGGGGCCCATATTTGTTTATTTCTTGGCTAGGCGCTATGTCACTAACAGCGAGAAGAACAAGTTCTCGATAGCGACATAGCGAATCTCAGTGTCTTTTCTTTTCTCGGCATATACATGTAGCCCATTAGATGCTAGTGTGTTGCAAAGCTTTATAATTGATATCTGATGGAGTACTTTCTGGGATCCGCTTACTCTAAAAAGTTGCCATAGTACTACTTTCTGTTTGGGTACTATGTCGCTAACAGCGACAGACACCAATTCTTCGATAGCGACATAGCAATTTTTGGTGACTCATCAAAATTTAGGGTCAAAAAGATAAAGGTGAGTGAAGTCATAACTACCTTCGTTAATGCATTTGACACATAATAAAATAGCACGTGCACCACACAACCTAAAAAAACTTACGATCATCAAAAAATTTAAAAGTGACTGTCGGCCATTATTTTTTGTGAAGGCATCATGTCGCTAATAGCGAAGTGCCCAATTTCTTTGATAGCAACAAAGTGACTAATCAGAAAAGCTAAGATTTCTATTGACGCCTTTTGTACCTCAATGTTGTAATTCCTTTTCAAGTTTTGACATGTCTATTGTAAATGTGATGAAATATCTCTAAAATAATACAATCTTTGGTCACCGTATTTCCACTTGACGGTACTGCTTTTCAACTTAGTGGTGGCCACTATGTCACTAAGGGTAAAATACTTGTATCTTTTCATAGCGAGATAGCGATGGCCGTAGATCTTTTAGGGATCGAGCGGTCAGAAACACAAAAGAAAAGATGTGACTTAGGGTGCAGAAAGTTTGAAAAGGATGGGAATCTTCGCATATTTTTAGTTTCGCGCCCAAAAAATTTAAAAGAAAACAAGACCTAGGGTTTTGACAAAAATTTGCTTCAAAGACCTACAAAATATGACTTGGCTAGTGATGTAGGAGCATCTTGCATCCAAAATAAAGGGGAGACATGTTGAATTTATAATTAAAAAATTTTTAAAAAAAAAAATTTTTGGAGGAGAGAGAAAGTGACGAAAATTAGAGGAGAAATAATAAAAAAAATAAAAAGGAGAAAAGAAAAGAAAAGAGGATTTTTATTTTCGAGGTGCATAGGTGGCATAAATAGAAAAATAAGAAAAATAGTTGTCATTACATTAATCGAGGTGTGTAGGTGGCATCTTAGAAGCTTGTGGACAGTTTCTTAAATCTTGCATTTAATATTTGTTGTGATCCATAAAGGAAATGTAATTTTCTAATTGGGCCACATGGTGGTGCTTAGTTGTAATTCTAGAAGGTTATGGAAGTTTTAGAAGATTGTGGATATTGTGTAGAAGGTTGTGGATAAGTCATGCATTGGGTGGTAAGTGCCTATTTAAGCAAGGCATATGAGCATTTCTAATCAAGCTTGAGAAGTAGAAGCTAGAAGGTGTGAAGACTTCAAGGTGTGAAAGCTCTAAAGGTGTAGCTCTTAAAGTAGAAATTCTTGGTGAAGCTCTTGGTGTGAAGACTCTTATTTGGGATTTCTCTTATGTTGAAGAATTTGTAAACTTTTTTTTGAAGAAGTCATAACTATGATATCATCTTGTGGGTGTTGTAAGGATCTTCAAGTATAATAGAATTGCTTGTGAAGCATTTTTTTTATTTCTCTTGGTCTCCATATTGTTTCACTCTTGATTGCGAGTGGGTAAGGGTGGTGTGGCCCTCTATCAAGTGGTATCAGAGTGGGAGTTCCTGAGTGTACAAGCAGATTGCCGAAGTGTGAGGCAGTTTGTACCAAGACCTTGATTGGGTGAAGTTTATCAGAGTGGGAGTTCCTGAGTGTGTGGACAGATCGTCGAATGTGAGGCAGTTTACACTAGGATTTGCAAAGAAGGTTGATCTTGTGGCTGATTGATCTTTTAGATTGGTGAATTTTTTTTTTGCTTAGGGTTTGCTAAATTTTTGGAAGATGCCTCCAAGAAGATTGGACCCTAAGGAAAGTGATGACCTTAGTGAAGCTATGGAAGAAAGAATCTTAGAGAAGATAAGAGCAGAGATCAAATCAGAGATTGCATTGATGAAGAGTGACATGATTACTAAAATTGTGAGTGCTTTGGGTGGTGTACCTAGGCATGTGGGTACTAAAGATAGATATGATGAAGTTGCCGAAGACTTTGAAGCTGCTAGTGAGGATAGAAGTGATCATGAGGAGAGACCTATTGGAATTAGGGCTAGTCAGTTTTCTCAACCTGGATCTCAGTTGAAGTTGAAGCATAAGATGAAGGTTTCTAATTTTTCAGGTTCTTTGAATCTTGAAGACCTAATTGATTGGATTGGTGAATTAGAGGACTACTTTGAGCTTGAGGGTATTGAAGATCCATTGAGAGTAAGGTTGGCACAAACTAAGTTGAAGGGACATGCTACTCTTTGGTGGAAGGAACTGCAAAGAGATAGAGAAGAGGAAGGTAAAATGAAGATCACTAGATGGAAATTGATAGTGACTAAGTTAAAGGCAAAGTTCATTCCTGCTGATTATGAACTTGAATTGTTTAAGAGGTTGCAGTATCTGAAACAGAAGGATATGACTGTGAAGGATTACACTGAGGAGTTTTACAAGTTGACTATTCAGTCTGGGCATAGAGAATTGTCAAAGGAGAAGGTAGCACGGTACATTAATGGTTTGAGATTCAATATTCAGGATGAGGTTGGTATGTTGAATATTTTCACAGTGGAGGATGCTTATCAGTATGCTTTGAGAGAAGAGAAGAAGCTAAAGAGGAAGAATCAAGGTAGTTCCCGAGGAAAGGAGTAGGATAGTTTGGTACAAGCTAAACCAAAAGCAAAAGGTGAACCAAAACCTATGGAAAAAAGAAGAAGGATAGGTGGAGGTGTATTCAGAGGTAATTGTTTCAAGTGTGGTCAAGAAGGGCATAGATCTTTTGAATGTTCTATTGGTAGGACAGCTACTATTGTGAATGAGGTTGAAGTCCAGGAAAATTAGCCTAAGGAAGGAGAAAGTTTGTTGGCTCAGCGAGTACTAATGGGTAAGAAGACATTAGATTCTTGTCAGAGGACTAGTTTGTTCAAAACTTGTTGTAAGTCTGGTGGGAAAGTTTGCAAGGTAATTATAGATGGTGGTAGTACTGATAACCTTTTTGCTAAGGAGATGGTTCAAAAACTTGGTTTGGAGAGATTTAGACATCCTTGTCCTTATAGAATTGGTCAGTTGCAAGGTGAGCATGCTTTGGAAGTGAGGGAGCAATGCCTTGTTGATTTTTAGATTGGGCAGTATAAGGATCAAGTATTGTGTGATATTGTGGATATGAATAGTTGTCATGTGTTACTTGGTAGACCTTGGTAGTATGATTGCAGGGCTATGCATGATTGTGTTAGGAATGTGTTTACTATTGACAAAGGTGGTGGGAAGTTTTCCTTGATTCCTTCGCAGAATGAAGCGCTCGGTAGGAGAAACTTGAGTGTTGGCAGTCGAGTTGAGTTGGCAAATTTTGCCAAGATTGAAAATCAGCATGGGAAACAGACCTATAGAACACCTGTGGTGGATGTAAAGGAGAAGAAGAAAAACAAGGGAAAGAGTGTGCAAGTTGAAGATTTGGAGGACATATATGTGAAGAACCAGTTTGGGATTTATGTGTTGAATCCTAAAAGATGTTCTTCCAGCTATTAGAACATCTTTTTGGACCTGGGGAGTCTGATGCAGGAGCATCTTGCATCCAAAATAAAGGGGAGACATGTTGAATTTATAATTTAAAATCTTTAAAAAAAAAAAAAAATCTAGAGAGAGAAAGTGACGAAAATTAGAGGAGAAATAATAAAAATAAATAAAAAGGAGAAACGAAAAGAAAAGAGGATTTTTATTTTTGAGGTGCATAGGTGGCATAAATAGAAAAATAAGAAAAATAGTTGTCATTACATTAATCGAGGTGTGTAGGTGGAAACTTAGAAGCTTGTGGAAAGTTTCTTAAATCTTGCATTTAGTATTTGTTGTGATCCATAAAGGAAATGTAATTTTCTAATTGGGCCACATGGTGGTGCTTAGTTGTAATTCTAGAAGGTTATGGAAGTTTTAGAAGATTGTGGATATTGTGTAGAAGGTTGTGGATAAGTCATGCACTGGGTGGTAAGTGCCTATTTAAGCAAGGCATATGAGCATTTCTAATCAAGCTTGAGAAGTAGAAGCTAGAAGGTGTGAAGACTTCAAGGTGTGAAAGCTCTAAAGTTGTAGCTCTTAAAGTAGAAATTCTTGGTGAAGCTCTTGGTGTGAAGACTCTTATTTGGGATTTCTCTTATGTTGAAGAATTTGTAAACTTCTTTTTGAAGAAGTCATAACTATGATATCATCTTGTGGGTGTTGTAAGGATCTTCAAGTATAATAAAATTGCTTGTGAAGCATTTTTTTTATTTCTCTTGGTCTCCATATTGTTGCACTCTTGATTGCGAGTGGGTAAGGGTGGTGTGGCCCTCTATCAGCTAGAAACCCTACTCACCATAGGTGGATCCCAATTTGAATTCTTCTATACCTTGGACAAAGGAATCTGATTATGCAAAAATTCAGACCAACAAAACTATCATGGAAAAATTGTGATGAAGATGCCACCTGCAACTATTAGACTATCATAGAAAAATTGTGATGAAGATGACATTAAAAACTATTGGACTATCATGTGTACAAGTCACAAAATGATTCCAACATATGAAATTAAGTGTACTACATAGGATAGTGATGACTAAATTTCCATGCCCTCCAAAATTGGTGGTTGTAACATTTATACCAATTTCATTTGTGGGATACACACTCTTGATAAGTTAGTTAGCCTTGCAACTAAGGTCGATGGGGAATGTTGACACATGCAACCTGAGCATGAGTTTGAATTTGGTATTTCCTTGGAGATATTTACTTATTTTCCAAATAGAAGGTATCATCTCCATTTTGTCTATCATGATAAGTTGTCACAGGTTTTTTGAATGAATTTATTTTCTTATGTGTATTTCTTCTCATAGAATGAACAAAACTTATTAATGCTCCACCAAAAGCCGTAGAAGGAACAACAATCTAAAGTTTGGGCTTGCCGCTACTAGGATCTCCTCCCCTTCCAAAAAACCCCAAATAGCAAAAGCAAACAAACAAATTCAAGACCGTTTAAGCTTTACCCAATAATAATATCCCAGGAGTCTAAGAACAACATTTGACTACAAGGGTGGTGATGAGAAGTGTGGGGCAGTATCCCTTCGGACCATATAAATTCTTCTATAGTTCATGTTTTGAATGCCATAAAAACCTAGAATTAACATTAGAATCCATGGTTTGAATAATATAAAGTCTTAGAATCAATCAATACAAAATCCATGGTTTGATTGCTATGAAAACTTAGGACCAGTACTAAATTTCATGCTTTGAATGCAATAAAGACTTAGAGTAGTCATATAATGTTTTGTAACTCAACATTGCATTCTTCCCTGGAACATCCAATATAAAAGTCAAAACTCATAAACAAAAAATCAATCAATTTCATTTCTAGGGCTTTTATAATTCCTTAATAAATTTTGACTCATGAGGCTTCACCAATATGTCACTTTAATGACTTTTATAATTGTTTTTTGTGTTTGAATTAAGTTATGTCATTATTAAAGGCATACTTTTCCATTAAATATAATGGCTCCTCAATAATACTTTATGAGGATAAGTAATAAATTTACAATATAACCATTATAAATAGCTTTATTACTGTTACTATAATTTTAATATCTCATTGATTACTCATCATCTCTCTGTCTCATCTGAACCAGTTGGTCAACCATTGCTTCCATCACACAACCAACTGCCTTACTAAAAATATTAATGGTTCTCTCTATTAACTCCTAACCTACTATAACTAGTAATTCCCTGAATATTTGATAAAATCAGTAGTGCCAATGGTCATCACTACGTTGAGATCGGTCCAGGTGCCTTGCCAAATGTAGAAATGTTGGATACATGACTTACTATAAATTGTAAGTGTACCTAACTGAAACAAATGAGGAGCAATCGTAAACACTTTTGTACTATAGAAGGGAAAGATCCTCTTGTTTTTCCAGATGGGGCCCTCTAGCCATCAGCCTTAACCTACGAGGGCCAATAATAGGTCAATCCAAACATAAACCATGGCGAGCTAAAATGAGGACATTGCACTTTATAACCAATCCTACTTGTCAAAAAACACATAGGACACTTCAACAAACACTTTGACGAGCCCTCTTAACTTCAACGAGCTCTATTCATCTTTAGAGATCCCATTTTTCATCACCAAATCTCCATTAAATGATCTCTAGCTTCTCATGGAGTTCCTATATTAGAAGCTTCATACATAGTATCACGTCCATCATCTACAATAGCTGGTGATAATCTAGATGTAACCAATGCACAATTGCCAACTAAAGAAATACTAGAGCCAATGTTGAGATCTAACTCCACAATAATACCTAATGAGTTTCCATGTTTTTTTATTAATGGGTTAATGTATTGAATTATTAGAAAATTTACGAGTCAATAAAAAAAAACTCATCAAATCAAGCTCGGTGTTATTCTCAATTATAATAACAACCATTTAGGCCAACTGTTCGTAAACTACATATTGATATTTGGTTGAAACTCAATAGTTTGGATGGTGAATCTGATAATGTTTTTATGGTTGTAGAAGAAGAACTCATTTTTAGCATATACTTGCTCAAAATAGTTTCCACAAAAATTAAGATCCACCAAATATTCTACACCTCAAAATAGAAAACAATCAAATGATGCTAGTTGTGCACACCATGTTTACTTTGGTTCTAATTATCTTCCTACCCAATAATAGTATAGGGCTTTTCTATAAAACAATGCTACTAGCTACCACATTTCTAAAATGATCAACTGCATGCCACTATCGACTATACTCTTGTACCTATGCTTTGTGCAAGCACCAGTATATATAGTACTTAAGATACCACTGAATATCTAAATCATTTTTTTTCAAAGAAGCTATAAGGCATAATTTGAGTGAATTTAAATACTCCAGGCAATTCCTAAGTGCGGATGTTTCAATTCCTTAGTGTCAAAAATTGAATATATTTCATGCTTATCATTTCCTCTAGCAATTCTTACGTAAAACATCATTAAAATAATTGTTCCCTTTGACAGCATCAAAGAGTGTATATATACAATATTTTTGAAGTTTTTTTGTGCTAAATGAACCTTTTGTGATCAAGTCTTGTAAATATCTTGGTTGGTACAACTGCAAATTTCTTACTGGCTTTGTACTAGTACCCAAGGTTAACATTGATGACATTAGTAGAATTCCAAGTTTTGCTCTTGTATTCCTATTAATTGTACTTGATTGTCGAATATGTTAAAGAAGAAACAAATGCCAATTAATTTATAGACTGTAACTGACCTAAATTGCTTGATGTATTTTTTAAATGTTGAGATGCATATACTAAGAATTTTTTGTTGCTGCAGGCCAAGCCACAGCTGACAGACAGGTCAAAGCTTCCAACTATTGTGGATCTTGTGATTAAAGAGTTGCTAAACTTGAAATATCTTCAGCAAGTAAGTTGCATGAAAAATATTTCTTTTGAAGGGAATTGACATTATTTTTAAAAATACATTCAATTTATACAATTTTACTCATGTTTTGGTGGATAAAAACTTAACGTTCTTCCACATTTCTTGCCCATTTTATTGCATATCTGAAACAAGACATAATCTTGCCATTTTCCAATAGCTAAATGTCTTTAACTGTGATTGGAATTTGGCATAAATTGTATTTTTTAGGTTAGATTGTCAGCTAGTTTTGGTTGATCACCATTTGAAAATTAGAGGTGCTAATCCTTTCATTGAAGATAAAATTTATAGTGCACTACATATCATCACACTTACCCAAAAAAGTTGAGCCAAACATTTGATTATCTAGATTGAAAGTCATTTTCCACTTCATAATCTTAGCAAGAAGAACACCATAAGTTCTTGTGAACCAAGTATTTATGATGAAGCAAGAAGGAAAGAAAAATGAAAAAATGTGTTGAGTTGAGAGATAGACATTGGAAAGAAAGCCATTGATTATAAAAAGTATTAAGATCAAGTTTAAAAATAATGTTTTGATTGACAAGCACAAAGCAAGATTAGTATCTAAAGAGCAACACATTTTTCTTGTACATCCGTGCACTATCTCCATGATTCCATGTTTGGTCCTTAGCCTCTTTGCAATAACAACATGATCGATGATTGCCAAATAGTGCCAACATACTATGTGGAAAGGCCCTTTCTAGATTATATTTCAATGCAACAATTTATCAAATGATGGTGCTTTGAGGGGACAATGATCATCTTCAACCATGTGACTTTGGCTCATTGCTTCAAATTTTTTAGAGGATATAGAAACTTACTGACTGTGAACAATAGGTATGTTCTTAGAAAAAAAACCCATACTCATTGTAAACAGTAGGTATGGACTTAATGCATATTTCATGAGTTGTGGTTCATAAAAACCCATACTCATCAGCTTGAATGGTTTGTTTAATACCCAATGCATTGAGGTGACGCTTACAATTTGAATTCATAGCAACCATTTCTCATCAACTTAAATTGTTTTTTTAGTACCCATTGCATTGACGTGACACTTACAAGGTTGAAGTAATGCAACTTCCTAGAAGGTCTGCCTACTCAATTCCATGATGATCCAACTTTCCTTGATCCTTGGGAGAATGATGCAGGAGCATCATGGTCAAGGTTGAAGGCATGAGAAGACATTAAGGTCTCAAGATAACCAACATGACCATGTTAGAATAGTTAATGTAATAAGACCCTATGAAGGTCCTTTTTGATATGTTTGTAGTCATTTTAGTTACATTTGAAAACATTAATTAACAAAAACCATATGTGAAGATATAAACATTAATCACAACATGTCCAATTTATTTGTAGGTATATTTTCTTGTGAAGAAAGACAACGCCTAATAATATGAATCTAGAAGAAAATAATGAGACAATGGCTGCATTGTAGGCTCAATTTCGAAGCAAACCTGATAAATGTTATTGTCCTTGCAAAAAGTGTAAGGGTTTAAAGAATTGAAGAATTCTAATCACAACAACCCAGAGTCATTGTAGGCAATATGGTAATGTTGAAGGGGGCCACAATTTTTGTCCATTACTGAATGTGGATTTCCTACTGGAGGAACATGGAGGTGTGAATATCCAAACTGAGGATAACGCTCCCATGGAAGAAGATGATAACATGCTAGAGGACATGATTGAAGAATATGGTATTGGGGCAAGTGATGAAGAGGCTCACAATGATGGTACTAGTGAATATGATAATAATGATGAAGATGGTATTGAAATACCTTTACTTGAGAAGGCACACGAGCCCTTATACCCAGGCTCCCAAACAACTCTACTATCGGCTATAGTGTTGTTGGTGAACTTAAAGGTTATGAATAGCATATCCAATGTAGCAATGTCACGTATGCTAAGGTATGTCATTTTTGTCATCTTCAAGGTTAGAATACAATTACTATTCATTATATTAACAATGCATATTTGTTGTTGTAGGTTGATTAGTGAGTTTTTGTTACCACCATCAAACATTTTACCTCATCCATACCGAGAATTATCTAACATTATGGATCAGATTGGAATGAAGTATCAGACAATACATGCATGTCCAAATGATCACGTTCTATATCATAAACAACATGAATTTGCAACAGAATGCCTGATTGTCATGTTAGTAGATATCGGTCAAATCAAATAACAAAAAAAGTGCCTCACAAGGTTCTTTGCTATGTTCCCATTATTCTATGTCTAGAATGGTTATTCAGGTGCATTAGCTTGGCACAATTTATGGATTACCATGCATGCAATAGAAGTTAGGATGACATTATGTGAATGCCTCTACATTTAAAGAGATAGAAGAAACATGGTCACACTTTAAAGAAGAACCTCGTAATCTGAAACTTCCATTGGCGGCGGATGGTGTCAATCCATATGGAGATATGAGATCTGTTTACTCAGTATGGCCTATTTTTGTTATTAACAATAACATTCCTCCTTGGATGTCTATAAAGAGGGAGCACATAATGTTGTCAATGATTGTGCCAGGTATTTTTTTTTTATAGTTATCTAAATTAATTTATAAATAGTGCATGAAAATGGTTATAATAATTACGTAATGTTTATGTTCATTCAATTGCTAGGTAAATACTAAGTTAAAGATATGAACGTGTATATTGAGCCCCTAATTGATGAGTTGTTGAAGTTATGGAATGACATCACTATGTATGACATCTCTAGACTGATAGGACATCAACAATTTCAATTCCATGCAATGCTTGTATGGACGATACATGATGCCCCTGGGCTAACTCATTTTTGCGATATGTTATATTGTTAAGATCACATATTTTTGGTTTGTTATAGTGCTTACACATTACTATCAAATGCTTAAGTTACACATGATAATTGTACATGATCTAATTATACATGATCTTTTAGGTCTTCAAACAAAGGGAAAATTTGCATGTCTAGTTTGTGGTCTAAAGATGAAATGTCGTCATTCGAGAAGTTTAAGAAAGCAGGTGTTTGATGAGTTTAGACACTTTCTCCACAATAATCATAGGTGTCGAATTGCCAAAAAAAAAATTTCAATGAGAAAGAAGAGACATCATCAAGGTCATGAAGAATGACACTTCATTTATGGAAGTTGGAATACGATCGACTAAATCGTCAATGTAATGTCTAATTTGTAATCCAAAGTTTACAATTTGTATTTTGATATTGTCTTATATTTACTAATGCTATAACTGATGCTCATGAAGGTTTTCAAGGCATCAATGACCAACTTCTTAGAGGAATGAAAAGTTATCCTACTCAATTTAGTAGGTTACCATACTACAAAGATCTCCCAATTGCGCATTTGTTTGATGCTATGCATATTAAAAAGAATGTAACAGAGACACTATGGAAAATGTTGGATGGAAGGCATGATAGAGAACAAATTGCTAAAATTTGTACTGACATTCATGAATCTAATCATGCACTAAAAGTTTTCATTGAATCAAATAGGAATGGAGATCGCATAAATACAAGTGCCCTTCCTTGGTTATTAACGGAGCAACAAAGTGATGCATTAAAAGAAGTCATAAAAAAAACAAAATTTCCAATAGGATTTGTTGTAAATATAAGCACTCTTCTATCAAAGAAAGGTGATTTTGGGCTAGGGTTGAAGAAAAATGATTGGCATACCTTCCTCAAGGTAGGTCATGTTTTCTATTTACAGTATATTTGTAAGATTGAATGTAGTACCAGTTGCATTATTTAATAATATATTGAAATGATAATTTTTTAATGATTGCAATTTGTCCTACCTCTATCCCTTCCACAAAAGCTTGACAACAGTATTAAACAAGTTATATATAATCTTGGAAAATACATGAGGTTAGAAGAGTGTTTTTTCTTAGATTTGTAGCTTTTTATCTGAAATCTATTGTATAATTTTATTTGAAATCTTTGCATGTTGAATCTCATTTAGGTGGTTATCATCTAAAGAAATTGATAAAAAATATATAAAATATTGGAAGAGAAAAATTCCACAGCTTATGTGTGAAATGCAAAAGTGTTTACCTCCAACGTTTTTCAATGCTCAAGGACCTATAAAAGCTAGATCAATGTGGATGGTTGAGAGGCATTTGAAATTTATGAAGGGCTTGGTTTGACAAAGAGCACATCCTGAGGGTTCTATGATAGAGGGATATATGATATACTAGACCATGGTGTATATCAGTGAATATCTTCCAAAATTTGCAGCAGGTATCCATCTAGATTGCATTTGGGATCCCAACTGTAATGACAAATTCAAAGGGGAGTACCTGACGGGGAAAGGTAGATTGAGGAGGGTGAGAGGTAATTATAAGTTTTTTTTGTAATTTAACAATTCTTATCCATCATCAATATATATAAGTTGTTTCTAACTAGTGTAATTGTCTTCTTTATAGTTGGTATTGAGTGGGATGCACTACACTTGTATATTGCAAACAATCTTGATTGGATGATAGTGTAGATTGAATAGTCTCAAGAAAATGGTCGGTCATTAACATGGGATGGTGTTGCATCATTGGTTAAATAAGCTCATCTTAATGGAGATCCCAATGTTACACTAATGGTACTTGATCTAATATATGGCTTAAGAGATACAAAGGTATGCATAAGATTACTAATCATGAGACATAAGTTTAATATCAACTCACAGATCAATGAGAAGATTCTTGACATGTTTGAATAATTGCAGGTCAAATAGCACAAAGCTATGTACTACCATGGCTATAAATTTTTCACAAAAAAGTTAGATGAAATGAAGAAAACATGTGATTTCGGGATAAGTGTTGTCTTCACAATCACCAATATTTCATCTATAACTGACATACATCCTCAACAATCTAAAAATCGATACTATGGCATTTTGGATGATATACTTGAGTGTGACTTTAATTCATTCAAAATAGTTCTATTTTTTGTCAAATGGTTTAGGTTACGACTGAATCAAAATGATCCTGATAGGACTGTTATTAAACACGACAGTGGATTTACTATGATTAATACAAGGTCATTTGAGCCAGTTGGAGATGAGCCCTATGTTCTTCCAAGTCAATGCGAGCAAGTGTTTTACTTTGGTGTTCCAGACAAACTAGGTTGATCATTTTTTGTTAGACATGACCCAAGAGGAAGGCCGATAAAGTATAATGTGATCAAAGAAGAAGATATTGAAGAAGCACAAGAGGAAGTAAATGATTATCAGGAACAACAGTTACCCAGTGATGAAGAAGAAGAAGATGGTGATGATTTTGGTCATGCTAATGATAATGGTGATAATGATGATGATGATGTTGATGACAATCATGATCATGGTGATGAAGATGGTGATGGTCATGGTGATGATGGTCATGATGATGATAGTGATCAAGAGGATGATGATGGTGATGAAGATGGTGGTGGTGACAATGATGATCAAAGTGACGAGTACAATGATGATGATGATGATGATGATGACATGGATGACGATCATGATGATCAATGAAATCTTCAAGTACGATCAATGTCAACTATGATGGGGTCTTGTATGACCAAATATTTCTTTCCAAACCATATGTGCACATATAAACATTAAGTAGAACATGCCAAATATTTTTTTAGATATAAACATTAGTTACGCTAAATTTTTAACTTAAGACAAATGATTTACATATACAATCTACTTTATTATTATTATTTTTTTTGGTAAGTCTATTACTTTAATTTCGCTACTGATTTCTAAGACTTACTAATTTTTTTCCCAGGGTGATATGGATGCACCATGTCAAACACCTTCAGTAGAGGTAAACATTAATTATTGTAAATTTTAATGTTAATATAGAAACAAATGTCCTATTATTATGTTCTTTTCTTTATGGCTTTGGAGTTATTTTGATGAAAGTATACAAATATTTGATGTCACAACTGATAGGAAAAAGCTACAATGATCATTGATCAAATGCAATCTGAATACGGGCGTCATATCTACATGACATTGGCCTTAGTACTGACCCTGTATTCATCACCCAAAAAATTACACAAAGATACACTGATGAGCTTGTTCAAATTATCATCAAGGGTGACAGAAGTGAGGAGAAAGAGGCACTGAGAATAGAATTGGACCGTAGAATCCAATCTTTGAAAGTATGCAGTAATTCAACTAAAGCAGTAATAGAAGTTCAATAGATATTAATATTTTATAGTATCTTATGGATCATGATCTCTAATTTTATGTGTTCTTATATAGACATATGTGCCAGTTGTGACATCACATGTTGAACATGGTCAGGGTTGTTTCATAGTACCTTCGTGTAAGTAACACTTTGTTTGTTTTGATCAACATTATAACACTTACCTTTTTTTTTGTCGACGTTTCTCGCTAGTACCTCATTTGATCTTTATCCATTTCAAATGTCTTTGCTAACAATATTCTATTCTTCAACTCATGATGAAGTGCAAACTCCTCCTTTGGTTGGCGGTCCACTATTGTCTGTTGCATTGTCGGTAACAAGGACGATGCAAACCTCATCATCTATGCCCAATAGAACTGGTAAAACCTTTTTTTGCTATATTTTGTAATGTGCTATATTTTGTAATGTCTTTCTACAAGTTGATGAAGAAAAAAGTAGCACATTAGTGCTTAAATGATGTCTACAGAAGCTTGCATAAACACAAACACATGCATACACACACCACACATACATACATACATACATACATACATATATATATATAGCCACACATAGAGAGACATGGACATAGGCAGGGAGGTAGACCAATAAAGAGCAGTACTAAAATTGTCATTTAATTGTTATGATGTTTCAATTGATAGAGCAACAGAGAGTAGTACTACTGAAGTTGATCCATTTCCTGGAGTAGTTCGTGTGATTAGTACTGGTTCATATGAATGGACATTGTTGCTGAATAAGAAAACTATGTTTCCATTAAGAGAACGAAAGCTTCTAGGTGCTTTAAAATTGACATTTTCTAAAGTGTAAATTTAGTTTACTTTTACATTACTCATTTTGGACTGATAAATCCTTTATGTTTTTGTAGGTAATAATTCTTTCTTTAAACATCTTTTTCATATGATATTGAGACTATTTGGACCCACCATATGTAAAAGGTACGTAGTTTCATATCATTGCTACATAATTTTTATTTTCTTCTATTTATTGTAATATATTAAAGTTATTGATCTAACAATCTATTTGTTTTTAAAAAGGTGGAATTTACAAGCTGGGGAATTAAAAAATCAGTTGATTGCATCCATTGAGGAGAAATTTGGGAAAAACATTTTTGACACTGGCCTACTTCTGAAAAGAGTAGCAAAGCATATAAAGACTATGAGGGATCAATATAGAAGGGGTCTTAAGGATAACTCAAAGTATGACCATCCTCCTATGATTCCACCAATGGAGTGGAATGAAATAATAGAAGATGCAAAGGAGAAAAGGCTATGTGAAGATAGAGATAATGAAGCAGCACAGGGCAAAAAGAGGTATGTCATTATAGTATTAAGTACATTGTAATCATGCACTAATTATTGATATTTGTAAATATATAATCTAAGATGTTTGGAATTGTTCATAGATTGCAGGACACATCCGTGGCTACAAAAGCGAGAATAGAAAAGGTTGGCCAACACAAACTTGGCTCTGGTGGCTATATGAATCTGCAGTCTCGACTTGTAAGTAGAGCAATGAATTTTGTTTTTTTTTTGTTTAATATAATGTTGCAAATAGTTTTGTTTAATGAAACCATACATGGAAAACTGACGTTATCAAGCAAAAACCACAGGGCACAAATTTCAATGTGGAGGTCACAGATAAAAATAGAAAAATTGCCTTGAGGGAAGGCTATAAAGTTGTGGTTGCACGCCTACATGAAGAATCTGTAAGCCTTGCCCAAGAATCCAGTACACCAAATGATATCTCACATGTAAATTGGTCAGATGAAAAGTAAATGAAATTAAATAGTTGAGAAGATTCTTTTTTGGTATTAGTTTTAAACGTAAATTGACTACATAACAATGTGCATAACATTTTACTGCAGCCTTCATATCCTACCACAGAACCTGCTCTTGATGAAGGCCATGATGTGCATTATAATGGTGGAGGTATTAATTTGCTATTAGAAATTAATTATGCAATTATGAATATAATTTAACATCTTCAATTGGAATTTGACGTGTATCCTTTTTTTGAATATTTCAGAGCATGTTGAACATCATGCTGAAGGACTGGACCATGTTCCAAGTGTTCAACATGTTGACACGGTGGCAGATCAAAATGTTAATGTACATGATGTGGCATTGTTAGGTAAGAAAAATGCATTTTATATTATACTTGTACTTAATTACAAACTTGTAATAGTTAGAAAAAGAAAAAGAGTATGCCAATTTATTGCATTCACTTGTTCTTGCAATAGAGCCCCATTTAGTGTAGCAACCTCCTGCTCCTCCAAAGAGAAGGAGCCATCATAATTTGACATTACACGTGCCAGAAGAGGAGGAGAATGAAGTAGATATGGATGTCCCTATGAGCGCTTTTCTTAAGAGAGCTCAGAAAAATAAAAAAAAGAAATGATGTTTTAAAAATCTTCTTTGATAAACCTTGTTGGATAATGAAAGAACTTTGTTTTAAGTAATTAAGTATGAATGATGCGTATTAATACAGATTTTTATTTTATGTTAATGAATGTTGTTATGTGTTAATGAAGTTTTGATTAGTATTGTGTATTAATGATTTTTATATCATATTAATGAATGTTATGTGATTGTATTGATTAAATGTTATAGTTCATAAATGGATGAATGAATGAATGAAGTATGTAATTAGATGATAATGGGTACTTTAGATTGATGTTAGGGGGAGGGGGGTGATGCCAGATGAGCTTCCACCTTCACATGATTGGCCTATTTAAGTAGAGAATATTATAGTATTCTTGAAACCAAGTGAAGCTCAAATTTGTTAAGTCTTCAAACACACATCCCAATTCTCTTTAATGAGACTAAAGTTTTTTCGCTTGTAATATTCTCATTGCAGTCATCTTTTGGTTCCTTGAACACATAGTTCTTGCTTAGTTTAAATCCCAATTATTAGATATTTGTCCACATTGGAGTTAGTTTGGCATAGAAACCTACATATTTTATTATATATATTTAGTCAACTAAAAGCAATGTAGGAAGCATTCACATAGTTGATGTCTAACAAAAGAAGACAAGATGCATATACTATTTAGCATGGAAATCCTTGTAGGTGAATTGTGTGTGTATGTACACACACACACACACATATATGCATGTATGTATATAACTTCAAACAAATGTGTAGACTCAATTAGCAAGAGACACCAACCTCAAATGTAGATTCCGATGTAGATTCTCTTCTACCACCTATAGTCACTGTTATTGGTGGGAGACAATGAGGTTGTGATA
The DNA here is from genome assembly GCA_028749045.1 of Cupressus sempervirens. Lineage (NCBI taxonomy): Eukaryota > Viridiplantae > Streptophyta > Pinopsida > Cupressales > Cupressaceae > Cupressus > Cupressus sempervirens. The sequence goes on along the minus strand of CM053785.1, from coordinate 449,277,265 downwards.
ATTTATTTGTACTATATTAACCAAATGCAGGAGAGTGGGAAAACTTGGTGCAAGTGCAGTGTTGGATGGTAATTTCTGATGGAGGTTTAGCCTGGATTAGACACCAGTCTAATAGACAGTGGATCATTTCATGTTTGAAGATGTTTGGGGGGTGAATCCTTCATGTTTGGGGGGTGTCTCTATTACCAAAAATGAGACAGTAGAGCACTGCTAGTGTTAAGATGGGCAACATATGTCTTTCATTGCGATAGACTATTTCTAAGTCATCTGTGTTGTTTCTTGCTATTGTCAAATAGTCTTTGTTTTCCTTGAGACCATGAACAAAATTATCTACCATTTTTGCTAATGATAAACTTTTGACTTGAGCAATGATAAAGTTTATTAGTAATCATTATAGTGGAACAACTTTTGACTTGTTCAAAAATTTTAGTCAAAGGTGTTGGAATTGATAGTGAACCCCAAGCTCCTAGAAATCACCTGCAACCAAAATGCATGTTACATTTGTGTCTGAGAGAGAATATGATCCAAAAAGCATGCCTACTTTAGTGATTTGGCTATTACTGCAGCACTACAAAGTGTCTTATAGTGTTTCTCATTTTCTTAAATAATAGGCGATTAGTTCATGATTTCATCATATCTTATAGTGGAACAACTCCAAGAATCTTGGGCAAATTGCTTTCTATAAGACTTTCTTGTATAGGACACTCAATAATGTGGGCTAAGTGGTGGGCACAAAGAGGAACAAGAAAGGATCTGTACAAGTGCACGGTGCAATAGAATTCAAAAATGAAATTATCTTAGTTTCATTCTAATTCTCCTCTATTACCCTCACATACATACACAACTCACTTCAATTCTTCAATGCTCTCAAACTTATACACATCCCTTATCAACAGATCTAGTCATAATCCTCCTAAAATTTACAAATATTCCTGGAAATAGCAGCTACCTAAGACTCAGGAATTAGATATAAATGAGTTGAGACCAGCGTTTATAATTCTTGAACAGGATTGAAAATAATTTTGATTTTGTAAGATGATTTGATATGCAGTAGCAGAATTCATCCTTGTTTACTTCTGATTTATAGGACCAGTGCCTTATCCATTGGGCAAGAAATTGACTATTGGTGGGAGATCTAATTCAAATAGCTTGTATAAGAATTAATCAACTGCAATCACCCATCTCCATTCTTATGCAATATCCCTTTTATGAACTCATAAACCCTACTAATTTACTAAAGCATTTATATAATTGCTTGAATTAAAAGCAACAATGAAACTAGCATACAACCCATCCAGACTGCATTCAGCCAAATAAACCTTATTTAAATAACTTCAAAGTAAACAAACCCATAAACTGGAGACATAAATTGATGATCCACAGATATAGTGTAAATACCCCTTTGTATTATCCTTTTCGTATGACTAATACAATAACCAATAGAAAACCAATTGAATACCTAGAATAGATTGCCATTTCTGTCATTTCAATTTTCTTATCACAAAGTACAATGGAAGAAAACTCAAAACCTCTGCATACTATTGGACCGACTGAATATGTACTCTTCTTGAAAGAAACAAAAAAATTGCACAAGTCTCAGACCATCACAATACCTTGAAAACTCATTTATATAGCATGAGTTGCAACAAGAAAAGGGCAATTGTGATCTGACAAGTGTCTAAGGAACAAAGAATCATACAAAAGACAAAAAAAATCACAACAGAATGCCAGGCATATCAAATATTCCTTTAGGTAGGCTCATTCCAGTTTCTGTTGTGAATCATCAACTTCTGATTTGTCTCTCATTATTTCGGCTCGTCAGAATACGTGGCTACCAAGCTGGCCAAAGAAGGATCATCTTGTGATACCTCCAAATTAGTTTTCTCCTGCAGGTTCTCACTGCTTTCACCCTGAGCAGGCATTATTACCTTTTCCCCTTCTTCTTTTTTAGTTCTGGTGTAGAGGTGTCAATAACCTGCACCTCGCGTTCTAGTTTCTCATCATCATCTGAATTGTCCTCCTCTAACTGCTTGTCCAACAAAAGATCTACCATCCAAGTGTCAAATTCTATATCATCTGGCCAGCTGAACTATAGGATATCATTTTTCTTTTTTAAAATATAACCAGCCTCCTTTTCAAAACCAACAAATTCTTGCTTCAAAGAATCAAAAAATAATTGGACTTTAACCAATTCCTCTGTCGTGGTGACCCACCAGGCATGCCCCTTTTCATTAATAACTTTATTTATCTTTGTGCAGAAAAGGTCATCCAATTCTTTACTCCACTCTTCCTTATTTTTCAATTTCTTCTTTCTATCCAAGGCACAAGGAAATAGATCAAATTTTTTATTCTTGTACTTATTCAAATAAGAAACAATTTTTAGTTGCAGAGCAACTCTCCTGTTATCAAAATCTGATAGGTCATTAGCAATATCAAACAATTTTTCAACATGGTCATGGGAAGACTTTATAACTAAATAACATAGAAGGGTGATTTCCTTTTCCCTCCTTCCCCATTTATTAATAATAGGCTTTAGGGTATCATTATGAGTTTTCAATTCCTCCCATATATCTATTACTTTTACCAACTGATCAAAGAATAAGGGCCACTCAATTTTGTCCACTAAATACATTAGAGCCTTTCTAAGCTTATCCTCATACTACATATTTAACTTTACATGTAAGGCCCATAGTTTTCTCTTCTCTTCTTCAAATTCCTTAGCTGTATAATATTCAGGCCTTTGAGATGTGTTTGGTATCTCTACAATGGGGGTGGATTTAAAAGGTTCCACTGGAGGATGGGGGGTATGTTATTCTTGGCCTTGTGGATTTCCCCATTGCCTTGTTTTCAAGTTCAATTCTCCTTTTTACCTCCCTATTATAGGCCTTAAGAAGTGTTTCATATTTATTTTGTAACTTAGACATAACCTATTCCTCCTTCTTAGCAATGGCCAACACAAACTTAGAAGAATCCACATTCCAATATGCTACCTGTACATGTGAAGTGTCAGCAACCCTTCTTACAAGTATATTTCCCATCAACCCAGACTCATCTGATTGTGATGGTGTGGCTCTAGATCCCTTTCTCAATGACCAACTGACCAATGTAGCTTGATCTTCAATGAATGAAATGCCTTGGAAGTCTCTTCTATTTGGGTCTTGCAACTCCAATCTACTTGAAACAAAATTGAAAATTAATGCATCTGCAATATCCCAATTGGGCAATAATAAAATGTTAGATGCCTTTATCATTTTCCTCCCCTCCTCAGGGCTTATATTCTACAATTCTTTCATCATTTCTTCTTTAATTTGGTTTTGCATGGAAGTTTCATCCATTTCTAGATGCTCTGTTTTCATCTTTTTACATTTCTCCTTGAAAACGTTCATGTTTGTCCTCCATGCAAACTACTGAAAAGCCCTTGATTTCACAAAACTATCATCAGTCAAAAATTGATGACTTGCCTACTCTAATATAGGGTCCAACTCCCTGCCTCTATAATTAGCTATTGTTAGATCCAAACTTGGGAGAGGAAATTCTAGAGGGTTACCCTCATCTAATTCTACTTGAGTAATAAAAATATCTCCCTGTGATCCCATTTGTTCAACCTGTTCACTAGTGAGATGCTCTTCTCCAATCCTCAAAGGGGACTGGGTGGGTGAATATTCCTCATCTTGAGGCCTTTCTTCTGTCATTACCTTTTGCCTCTTAGGACTAGGCTCTTCAAGTCTCTCCTCTTGGTCTATACTGGTAGATCCTATTATTTGTTTGCCCTTGTCTATAAGAACCCTTTTATTCTGAATTATAGTATATCCGAGCCTCTTTTGTACAATTATTTTATCAGTTCTCACATTTGGAGTGAAAGCCAACTTCCTCATGACCTCTCTGGCCTTATTAGGATATGAATCAATAAAAAATTGTTTCTTTTCATTCATGACCTCCATTATTTCAAGGAAGGTATTCATGAGCTTACTTATTTTGTCAGCCTCTATAATAGCATTATCCAAAGGATCATATTTACTATCAAAACAATGAATGAATTCTAAGACCCAGGAATAAACTCTCCATTTTTCCTTTTTTAGTTTCCTGCTCTTGTAATGAGAATTCATTCCTTATAATATCCTCTGGATAATAAGAATCATGCTTGATCGGTCCCAACTTGATTCTATGCCTCAACATCTGATTGAAAAATCCCTCAGAATCACAAAAACGGGGATGAGAGACAGCCATCATATATTGCTCCAAAGTTTTATGCAAAAAGATCCATCCCCCTTTTGTAATCACAAACTGATGGGCCACTATGCAGGCAGGGAAAATTGACCCTAATTGCCTTTTCAACAAAAACATTTCTTCCACTCCCCCTAACTACCAGAAAACTTCAATCATTCCCACCTTCAAAGGAACTTGGTAAGGCAAAACATGAGGGTTCCCCTTGAAACCATAGATTCTAAAAATAGTATAAATAGGGTAGGGGATGATATCTCCCCAATTATGTGAAACTTTCAAGTCATGGGGGTTATCCATAGGCTTGATGAGACTCATTAATACCCTAGGGATTTTGGGATTGTCACTCAATATGAGGCATCTCAATTTAGCAACAAAATATCTATCAAATCTAAAAAACCTAGCATTACTTGCATCCCAGGTCATATCTGCACTCCACAACTAGACTGGCAGTATTTCCCCATTCTCCTCTGTATTTAGTTCCATCTCATTACCAAAATATGTCACTCCTTTGAACAAAAACATATGCATTAATAGAGAGTAGTGACCAAAAGTTTTTTCCACCTTGCTCTTCACAATCCCAACTAAACCAATGTGAATTTCTTCAGCCAAAAAGGAAGCAAAATAAAAAATAACATCTACACTAAAGAAAGCAATCTGAACCATCATGTGCATGAAACCAATGGGCATAAATTCTTTCTCATCTTCACCAAAAGCTCGGCATAAGGTCCTATATATCTCTATAGCTCAGCAAGTGAAAAGACTCTTCTTAAAAGGCTCTCTAGAGGCTGCAGTAATTACTACCAAAGTTCCTATTGTAGCAATATGTGCCCTTAGTGCACTTCCCCTAATTACATCCTTCTTTGCTTTATATTCATTCTCTAATTCTAGTAGATTGATTTTCACATGGTAGTCTGATAATGGTTCCAGGTGAAAAACCTCTCTAATTTCTTCAGGAGTAATCGAGACCAGAGGCACACCATCCTTTCTTCTTACAACCCTAATGGCTTGGTCATAATTCTTAGTAATGGCTTCAATAAAATCATAATCCATGAAAACACTTGGGACTACTAACTTTCCCAAATCAAAATTCCATACATTAGCATGCAAAGCAAATAACTTTCTTTTCGAAAACCACTTTTTAAACAAGATAAGGCCAGTTTGAGTAGTTGTTGCATCCCTAACCTAGTTCCCCTTGTCATATAGGCCATCACCAATTTTAAGCCTAGGGTTTAAGGAAATTAACTTTTTAACTTGTGTAGGCTGTACAGTAGATTCTGGGAGTAATTCTAATAAATCATCGTGGACATTCCTATCCACATAATTAATTTGCCCAGAGAATTGTTTCTTAGGAGGCATTTTGATAGTATTGAGAGAATTAGAATGCCATAGAGGTTATAATATGAGTACTTACTTGACTTTATGAACTTGTTCTTCTCTGAACTTCTAAAATTTCTCTTGAATGACAGAAGAATAGTTTCATGTCTTTACTAGGCTTAACATGACACAATCAATCAGGCTCTTGTGCTCAAAAATTTTGCAATCTTTGTTCGCGTGGGATTGGAATTAATGAAAATCTCTATGTTATACTTTGTTTCTCCCACACACAAAGCTTTCACTTATCATAAATGCGCCGAATAGAAAAATAGAGTGGTGTCGCACTTTCTTTTTTAAACTTGTGTCGTTGATCCTTGAAAACTCCTACGATCTGGGAATGACAACTAAGATGACTCAGCTTTCTTCTTAACACATTGACAGTCAAGCCAATAAAACACCTCCACCTCTACCTTTCCTTCAAGGCTGGCACTTCAAACTAGGCCCATGCATGACTACGCACACGTGTCATCAACTCGCTAACTCGTTATACATAATTCTTGAGCACCTTTCCATAGTGAGCTAGCGATGATCACTGATCTTACTTTAATCGTGTGGTAAACAATTGAAACAACCTTTAAGAACATGATGGTGGGTCCATTTCTCATTAACTCACTATACCTAATTTTTGCACATCTCTTTATAGTGAATCAACAAGCGTCGTCGATCCAGACTTGATCTTGTGGACAGTAATTTTACTTCAACGATAGTGGGCCACACTCGCTAACTCACTATACTTAACTTTCGAGCATTCTTCATAGCGAGTCAACGCCACCCTTTGATCTCAGCTCAATCTCACAATTAGAAATCTTTGTACCTAGTAAATGGGAAGTGGTTCCATGATATCGCTGTCCATGATATGGGCCCTACAGATTTCTACCAAGCATTGGTCAAAAGTTCGACAAATGAATGGCAGAAAATGCGCTGACAATGCCAACATTTTTTGACCACCGTATTCATAAAAGTTTTGACAAACCTACTGGATGGTCAAATTTTTGACCAAAAAGTTTTCAACCAGTGCCATCTAGTATTCTACCATGCATTGGTCAAAATTTTGACCAATGCCCCACAGATTTCTACCAAGCATTGGTCGAAAGTTCGACCAATGAATGGCAGAAAATGGCTCAACAACTTGGACATTTTTCGACCAATGTATTGGTCAAAATTTTGACCATCTAGCAGGTTCATCAAATTTTTGATCGAAAAATTATTGATCAATTCGTTGGTCGAATTTGGTCGAAGATTGGTCAAAAAATGGGTCAAAATTTTGACCAATAAAGGTCGAAAAATGAGCCCAAATGTACTAGTGCAAATAAATGAAGGATTGAGAAATGACCTAAATTTTGAGAAGCAAATCAATGAGAGAATGATGAAATCTCAACAAGATATGAATCAGTTGAATGAGAAAAACCTCTATAGGTAAAAAGGAAAAGTAGGAATTGGATATAAAGAAGAAGGTGAATCCTCCAAACAAGGTGTGCAAAAGAATCAAAGACCTACTTTCAATCATTGTGGTAAGTTAGGTCATACTTCAAATAAATGTTGGAGTAATGGAAAAGCAAAATTCAATGGAAAATGCTACAATTGCAATCAGCATGGTCACAAGGCTAATGAATGCAAAGAGAAACCAAAATTTGAAGGCAACTATCATAAATGCAAGAAACATGGACACAAGGCATCAGAATGCAAAACAAAGACATGGAATCCAATAGAGCAAATTGTGAAAGCAATATTTGGTTGGGACTACAACACTTGGTGTAGACATCATTAATGTGGTGAATATGGACACATTGGTATGAATTGTGTTAAACATCATATGAGGAAAAGAGATACTACTATAAGATGTTACATTTGTACAAAACTTGGTCATATTGCCAAGAATTGTATGAATACTAGTAAGATTGAAGATGACAAGAAGGCAAAAGTTGATAGCATTTGAAAGTAGATGAGACAACAATGGATTCCTAAGTCTATCAAGGCTACTGGTTTGAGCAATGTAGGTCAAGTTACTCAAGAATTGTGTGACTCCACCACTTCCAATTAAGTTATTAAGGAAGAACTTGAACTAGGCTATCAAAGAAGACATTAGAATCCATTCAATTGAAAGGTGACAAAGATCCAAATTCATATGTAAGATACAAAGGGATCATTGAGCAAGATTTGTATCAAACATTATCGTCTCTACTAAGTGAGGTTAGGTCATAGACTCTACCAAGCATGGTTGAGAGTAATAGAGATTCATGTGGATACCAAGTCACAAAGACTTCACCGAGTGATCAAAGATGAATAGTGGATGATAGTTTGTTAAGAATTATGATAACTCATCTACCTTCGTACTAAGAATTAATGGAATTTTTTTAACAAAAGGCATGAAAGAAAATTCATTTTTCACCATGAATTTTCAAAGTGTTATTGCAAAGTGCTATTTTCTGTGTGATCAAGCAACTTGAGCGTATTTCCTACAAAATTTTTTGAAGTTCTCTCAAGATACTAAGCAAAATGACATCTAGCAGTAGTAACAAGGCAAAGAAAGGTTCTAATATGTTGGTTCGAGGTGTTGAGTGGAAGGCACCAGACTTCAAGCTCATTCCCGCAATTGCAGAAACCCTAGAAACAAGCGGAGCTCAATCTCAAATCCCTCTAAAGATACTTCTTGTTAATGACATTAGAACCCATTTTAAATGTGCAATTCAAGAAATTGGAACTCTTGAGATGGATGATTCCCTAGCTCAGTTGTGTGTTGATGGATCTCTAAAACTTGAGCATAAACATTTTAAAATAAAAGGATTAACCCACATTCCCCATATGCCCTGAGGATTTCAAATTAAATGGATTATATATATCCTTACCCAAGTGCATAGCAGTCAATTGTGGTTAGAGAAGTAAATTTTAATAATAAAAAATATGATTCATTGAATCACTAGCCTTCCCATGCTCACCAAAGTCAAAACAACCAAAACCCTAGGTTGACCTGAGTTTGAAAAGAAAACCCTAGTTGAGTGGGATGGAAGAGGCATGAAAATAAGTAGCGTTGCTAATGTAGAATTGAAGTTTGGTATTCATGTTATATCTCAAAAGATATATAGTTCAAGTTGTCTCAATAGTGTATCATGTGAAGCTATGGACTTGGTGTATAAAGTGGTGAAGAAGAATCTGTCTTATGACCTTGCTGACCTATTATTGAAGCAACTCAATAAGAATATGGAAAGCATTAGAACCTCCAAGAATAACTTGTGAAAATTTGGTTCTTTGTTAACATGTTTATTCTTTTATGTTCAAAATTTTTTCCCTTCTAAAGGCACTATGGTCTGGAGAAAGGATGTGCTAGTATTATACCAAATAAATGAACACATTGCAAAAATGGGTGAAAACTATGGAAGCATCATGGACAACTACTTCAATGTGTTAAAAGATAAAAATGAATAATATGTTTAGGATACCTAAAAAGTTAGTTGAGGACTACGTGTGTTTTATGGTTGATTGTGACAAGGTATACATCCAAGCAGTAAAGCCTAGAGCTGTGCGGGTCAAACCTCTTGGTTATGAGGTAAATATTGATGAGACCAAGGATATCATTGAAGCACTTGTCAATGAACCTATGGATCCCAAGGCTCCATATTTTGGTACTTACAAAGAATCCAAGGCAAGAATAGAGTTGGAATTAAAGCTTTCTCAGGCGGTTAATAAAGGGAAGAGGAGGATAGCCAAACTAAAATCTAGTGCACCTCTCATGTTAACCAAAGGTAAAGGTGAAGATGAAGAGTAGATAGAGCATGAAGAAGAAACAAAAGAAGAAGAAGAACCTTTGAAAAAAAAGGGTAAGGTGATCATCATCAAGTCTCCAAAGTCATCCACTGTAGTCTTTACAAGGAGATCAAAGAAGAAAGGAAGTGACATTGTGCTCAAAAAACCTCCACTCACCTTCCAAGAAAAAATGAAGCTAATGGAAGAAGGAGCTGGTATAACAAATTTCAAATATTTGAAGTATGAGACAAGGAAAAAGGTAGAATAGAAACAAGTTGAAGAACTAGTGCTGACAAAAATGGGTAAATGGAAGTACTCACTAGATTAGATTGCCTCCCAAATCTCTAATGAATTGTTAGAGAAAATAAAGCCAAGATGGGATTTTTCCATGCAAACAAGAAAAGACATGCATGCATAAACCCTGAGGCAGTTACTACTGAGCTTAATATATGCTAAGGTTAAAGAGTCTCTAAAGAAAAATGAAGATAAAATGACTCTAAGATTTAATACTTGTTTGATTTTGATCAAGGATATAGAGCATCTTGTTGAGAATGCTACAAATACTTGGAAAAATATCTATTTGTTACATAAAGCAAGTGATTTCCCAGTAAATGTAAAGGATGATGATGAAGAAGAAGACAAGGAAGAAAATGTTGAAGAAGTGACTCATTTTGATAATGAAGAAGATGAAGAGGATCAAGGTAAAGAAGCTACCGAGGAGACTAACCAATTCAATATAGCAGTTGTAGTCTTTGCCTCACTTCTTCACTCCCTAAGAAAACCTTTGATTACATCCAGTATGGAGACAACTTCAACAAGTTTGGTTGTGCCTACATCAAATACATCAAATGTCCAATCACTCTTTGCCCCAACACAACTTAGCATATCATGGATAGAAGTGACTTCCACTTCATCAACTGAGCTGTAGACTCTCTCTTCATCTATCGAGTTGAGTTCTTCAGTCATCACCTCTCTGATTTTGTCTACTTCAGTTTTGGATTCTACAAATTTGACTTCACCAATTTTGGATTCTTTTAGCATCTCTGTAAGTATTCCACCAATCAATGTTATATCAATTTTTACTACAACCCCGAGTATGTCCACTATTGTTTCCATTCTGAGTACAAAGGCAATAAGTGCTAGGACAGTTGAGCCTAAGGTTCAATTGAGTACAAAATTTTTGAAAGAAAATGAGATAGAAGAAGATATAGATTTAGATGAGGAAATAGAAATTCCCAAATGGGATATTCATAATCTTTGTGTAGATCAAATGCACACATTTGGTGAAATCCTCCAGAAAAAGGCCATGCAGCAAAGATTGAGAGAAGAAAGAGATAGAGAATATAAGATTATAGATGATGCCAAGAATATTTTGACTAAGGCCATTGGAATTGAGGTTGATTCTTCTCAACCTATTTTGTTTCAGCTTGGAGAGGGAGTCCAAAAGTTCAAAGAGTACACTGAAGGACAAGAGAAATTGGTTGAAAAGGCAGAAAAGAAGTTCAATAATAAAGTGTTGGAGCATATTTCTTAGCAAATTGCTATTAATCAAGTTGAATTATCAACAATTTTGGTTAATCTTGAGGCATCTTGTTCAAATATGTTATCACTTATTGCAAAGCTATGTGATATCACCGAGTATACTAAGGAAGTTAAGAAAAAATGGTCCAAAATTGATACTGATCTTAAGGCAAGTGCTCAACAGTTGCAACTTGACCCCAGTTCAAGCTTTGCACACTTTAAAAGATTAGATTTTTGTCAAATATGCAAGCAGAGTTGTTAAGAGAAGAAGCAAAGATCCGTTCCACACTAGTTGATATACAAAATATGATCCTTCTAGTCATGGATTCTATGCAAAAACACATTGTTTATTCAAAAACCATGATTCATGACAACAAATTCTTTGTTGCCGACCACATGATTGAACTATCGGCTAAAGTGCAAATTGCCATCCATATATGTATGATTCTTCAAGAGAATTGGGATAAAACATTGGCAATTACCCTCAAGGTACACTCTAATTTCTTATCTCATTTTGGTGTCTCCATATAAATATGTTGAATAAATCTTTGGCATTACTATCAAAAAGAGGGAGAAAAGATATGTAAATGAAGGAGATGAGATAGATGAGATATGGGAGAATAGATATGTATATAACAAGTTACAAGTTACATAATGGATCACATAGTATGGGAGAGATATATGCTATGATGTATATATATATATATATATATATATATATATATATATATATATATATATATATATATATATATATATATGTATGTATGTATGTATGTATGTATATGTAAATGTATATATATATGTGTGTGTGTGTGTGTGTGTGTGTATATATATGTATATATACACATATACATATATACACATATACATATATAAATATATATATATATACATATGTATATATCTTACAAAGATCAATTTTGAAAAATCTCAAAAATAGATGGTGATGAATACAAGGCATTTAGTTTTGGGCTAATACGTGTTTTTGTCACTAATGCCAAAGGGGGGAGATTGTTGACATATCAATCAAGTTTGTTATTAGTAACACACACTTATTTAGATTGTATATGGCTACTGAGTTCATTGAACAATTTACAGTGTTTGCCATGTAATTCAGTAGCCACCGAGCTTCTATAGTTGCTACCAAATCCTTTGGACTATTTCTAGTGGTTACTGAGTAGATTCAGTTAATGTGAATACCAGTAATGTAAAACGTGTATTTTCATGTTCACCAAGTCCGACAGTGGTTACTAGGCATTGTAGTATCTACCAAGTTCACAATTCATGCGATGTGAAGCTAGTGTTAACTAAGCATTACAATATCTACCAAGTTCCTCAATTCATGTGATGGAAATCCAATGTTGACCGAGCTACTTCATGGTAACCACGTGATTCAATGTTTTCCAAGTTACGTAGTATCTACCAAGTCACCAATGCAGATCGAGTTCAAGACTACTTAAAGGTGATCAGTATCGACCGAGCTTCTACATCTACCAAGTGCATGATGATGTCAAGCTATGATAGTGGATGCCAAGTATCAGAACCTCACTAAGTCAGTCTTCAGAGCCTGAGTTTCTTCATATGAGCTGACTTTGTAATTTTTGTGTTAACTTGTGTCATGGCTAACTTTGTAATTTTGTAAATTGGATTGGTATATATATGTGATGTATTGTATCATATCCAATGTAATATGTGTAGTATGGAATGAAATGAATATGAAATACAAGTGCAAGAATGTGAAAGTAAGCAGCAGATAAAGAATTGTAAAGGCCATATCAATACAAGGAGCAGTAGTGACAAATCTATCATAGAAAGGTGATCAGTACACAAAGGATTCTCTGTCAACAAACTCATTTGTATACTAGAGATCTACTATTTCATCCTAATAGGTGAACCAGTCAAAATCCTCTAACAAGGTAGACCTAACAGTCTTTTCTAAATCTCTACCGAGTGTATACTTCATCGTATGTTTGTAAAACCTTTCACAAAGTGGACCTAGCAGTCTTATTTGCTCCTAACAGGGCAGATCATTAGAAGTGATCAATGTAAGCCTTAACCGACCAACTTTATGTTGTAGTATTAAAGTTTGTGGGTATCATCGGGTACTTTCTATTTGAAATTTTTTTGGGTCACCAAATCTGTGTGTTCAAGTGTTATGGATACTTTAATGTTTTCAATTTCTCATGCATGCAAATAGATTAGATGTGATGAATCAAATGCTAATTGGTTTACTAGATTATTTGATTAAAGTTGTTAAAAGTTTTAGAAGTTACTAATTCACCCCTCCCTTCTTAGTAACTTAGCTTAGTCTTGAATATTCCCAACACCCCATAAGGTGTTATACTTACTAATTAGTCAAAAAAAAAATATTAATTAGTAAAAAAAAATTTAAAAAATTCAAAAATTAGAATTGAATGGACATTTTTAATTGCAATGGATAGTGTCAATACTTTGCAATGTCAAAAAATCCCACCTAATTTATTGTTATTTGAATATATGTTTTAATCATTTGATATGCTTTCTCTTATAATTTTATAGTTCATTCTACACTTATTTCTTGATAGATTCCTTTTATAATTGTTTGATAGGTTTCTTCTAATATTATATTATAAAGAAAATATTTTTACTAATTTCAATTCTATTAAGTATAAATTATTTTAATAAAATTATAATGAAACAAAGAAAAATTCTATGATAAAAAAATATCATTACCAAAAACTAATAAGACTCAAGATTACATAGAAATTAACAGAGTTATAAATTATTTTGTCTTAAGTTTAGAAACGTGAAATTGTTTTATCTTATGTTTAGAAACGTAAAAACCTATTTCATATTTCATTGAATTTCATTATCAATAATCAGGCAGACCATAAGGCATTTGGATGGTTTGGCTGGGTTTAAAAATAATCTAAACATCAATACTTCAAACCATCATTCCCGCCGGTTAAAACTCGTTCGCGCCAAGCTAAAACTCATTTTCGCAAGTTGAAACTCATCTGTGCAACCAAAAAACCATTCACCATTGTTTGTTAGATTGATCGATAGGGTGTTCCTTAAATTTATAAAAAATTTAGAGTGATTGCATGAGAAACAAGATTACTACAGCCACTTTACCAAGTACATTTCTTCTCTGTATATCATCTTATTGTATAGTTTAGGGTTTTATATAAATTTACTCATTGTTTAATCTAGATCAATCAATATTTTAGTTCATTTTGATATTTGTCAAAGGCCCGAAATAGTAGGATTCACAGGAAAATCTTCCATTTAAATTAACACAATTTGCAATGCATTTTTGGTTCCTTTAGATTTATTTCTAAATCACCTTAAATAAATGCTTGTGGATGATAAACATTATTTATATTTTGGTTAATATAGCGATCTTTCTAATCCTCAGCCAACATAGAGGCCTCTCTTACATAATTGGGGCATGCTTCAAAAGGATCAGTTCTAAACTCTTAAGTATTATCAGGATATTCCAGTTCAGAGCCCATTTCCATCCCATCCTTTATTTCACTAACCTTATCTTGAGAATTCCCTAGTGAACCTTTGATTTCCTCTAGTTTTTATCCAACTCTATTCCTTTCAAAATCATAAATCCTTATATTTTATCCTTAGCAATGCCCAACCCTTTAGATGCTTGATCACTCCAAGATTTCCCAAGATGTATGTCCTTTGTAGTTTTTTTGACATTGTCATTGACCTTCCTCTTAGTGCTTTAGAATTTATCCTACCCTGATATTTTTGGAAAATTTATGCCATTGCAATTCCCACATTTTTCCAAACTTTCCTTACCATGGTCAACTTCTTCATATGAACTCTAGTTCTATTAAGAGACACACAAACACTTCATCTATAATTCAAGGTTCACTACAACAATCTATCGTGACTCTTTCCACAATAGGATTATATGAAACAACTCTTGATTATTCACAAAAAAATTATCACCAAAATCCCTAGTTCTCTAATCAATGGAGCTCCAACCCTTCATGAGACAACTTCCAAAAATACTAGAAGATTGGACACATGATTAAAAAAAATCTCCATGATCCTATTCAATATAGAAACCTTTCCTCCAATCAAGACATGTCTCACTCCTCTGTCTATCCTTATTATGATTAGGAGTATTCCCATTTGACAGTGGGATGGTTGTAGGTCACTAGGAAGACACCATTCACCTTTCAACATGGGTGAGAAGTAATGATGGAAAAATGTTTATTGTATGGACATTTACAACTACTAAAATAGTCATAAGATAACGAAGAAGGCATATGGGACAGAGATGTGAATCATGACTATGACTGTTACACTTAAAGGTAGTTCACAATGAACCTTTACGCCCAAAGTTTGAAATCACTTATGGATAATGCCATGAAAAATTAAAAGACTATATGGATTTCCTCCTAATGATAAACCCTTGATGATAGACCTCTTAACATTTTTCTCTCTTTTCTCAATGTAATCATCTGCTCTGTATCATTTATTTTCTATATTAGGATAGTATTCAATCAATAGCATCAAAGTGTGGATCACCATTTTTATTCTAAACCATAGGAAGATCTTGATACATTTAGGTAATATATTAATGAATTGCTAAACCATACAGACTCATATTACAATGAAATGAGAAGTTATCAATGACTGTCATAGTTATTGCATTAAATAGTTATGACTAAGTTTTTGTGATCACACTTTACAAGCAAGAAAAAACCCTAGCTCTAGGGTGCTTGGAATGATATTTAGAGCCTCTTCAACCTTGTCCAATCACATTTTTTTCCCTTAGAAACACTTACAAAAAATTATTAACAAATCCATGTTTTTTGTCACAACTATAAAATTTACTCAACCAGTCCACCTAAATCTTGATGGATCTCACCAAGTGCATGACAGTCACCAATTATACTTGTAAGATAATCACTTAAACTATATATATATTTGTGTCTCCTCATCCATAATACATTGAGACACCCTTGACATTCTTTTATGGC
Organism: Cupressus sempervirens; assembly: GCA_028749045.1. Lineage (NCBI taxonomy): Eukaryota > Viridiplantae > Streptophyta > Pinopsida > Cupressales > Cupressaceae > Cupressus > Cupressus sempervirens. The sequence continues at coordinate 449,261,414 of CM053785.1, read as the reverse complement.
TCTGTCCACACCCTTTATATACATCCAAGTTATCAAATACAACTTCTCAAGTAAAATTGCCTTATTACGGTCCTGCCTAGACAATATCTATCAACCTCTATAACTTCAATGGTTTTCATAGCTATTCCATAACAATATTTATATGTAGTTAGTAGAGAATTAGTAAATCCCCATGGGGAGATTTCTTTCCAATGTACCCATTCTTCCTTTGGCAATTGTTTTAGGTGTAGGAGGTTTATTTCAGATTCAAGGAATTTGATTGCCTGCTAATATCCAATCATTTACAACACTATGAGATTTCAAATGGAACTCATTCTACCCACTATAAATGCATGCAAAGTTGGTTTCTAATTATTGATGAGGGTTGTTGTCTTTGTCAAATTGGAGATATATTTTAGTACAATATGGGTTCTTTATTTCATCCTTCTCTAGTCATCTTGAAATGGGGAAACTATACACAATGGAGGGATTTCATCCTAAAACATCTTCCTTGGCTTCATCTCAAACCACTATTGTATGATCTTTCTATTTTCAAAGATCCTACTTTCTTTCATCTTTCACTTGTAAGAAATTTATTTGTATATTTTAAAGAGGATCATTTTTGGAGAGCAATTTTATGCCTGATATCTTAAATTCCATTGCACACTATGATCACCATCATTATCTTTGGACTAAAGTTTGGGAGATATATAGAGATCCTAATGTAGGACCATTCCCAGATAATTCTCTTGTAACTCTTGATGATTTATATAACATACCATATGGTTGTGATGTTATTCTAAGAGTTTGATAATTTAGAGTCAAATAAATTGAATATTTAGATGGTGATTTTGATGAGCTTTCTTTAAATTTTCCTTCATTAACTCATTGTGAAAAATCATTGACTAACATTGTTGTTGATCAACAGGGCCATCAGAGTCTTTCAAATTGAGCTTTTTGGAATACTTTAGGGTATCAAATTTGTTTTGCAAGTCTCATGTTGTAGATTTGGATACATGAGTAGTTATCTCTCCTCTTTAATGAGCTCCATTGCATAATTTTTGTCAAACCATCATTGCCTTTGAAGGTTACTCATGAGTTTTTATACAGTCTTGATTTGTCTTGTTCCTTGATTAGGATATCACCTAACTTTGTGTGGAATACTCTAAAATGGAAGCACTTGATAAATTTTCATATAACAACATCATGAGATTTATTCCCTCATTTTACTTCTTGTAGTTGGAGTTTCATCTACATCAACCATTAGACTTATTTCTTCCAAAGGGAAGACATTTTATTTGCACAACATTGGATTCTTTCTAGTTGTCAAGTATTATTCATTGGCATAGACAAAATTTCATTATGAGAGGAATATATATAGTTTCACTCTTTCTCTTTATTTCCTATGGGGGAATATATATTGTATATTTGTGGTGGATGTAATCATCAAGGGGATTATCCCAAGTCCACCATCCATTGTGATATTACTATCAGTATTTAACTATGTATCTTTTGAGTCAAACTCATTGACACATATTTCATGAGTAGTTGTTGGTTTTGATGTTTTTTTTGCCATACTGAAAATGAATATCACTTTCTAATTTTTGCAATGATTTCAATGTTCAACATGCGAACTTTCTCATTGATCATTATTTTAATTTTTTTCCTTGCAAATTTTCATTCTGAGTCCACGACTTCAGAATACTTGTTAGACACATTCCATATTTCAACACATGTTGAGAACTAGCTAGTTTGCTACATTCTTACTGAGTTGTCGACCACTCCACACACATTACATGTTGAGAATTTTGAATGCATTTACTCAGTCACACAAAACCTCCAATCTAAATAACAAGATTATGAACTAAAATTAAACTCCATCAAAAAGCTATATTTGAGAATAATTGATCAAATTCACTGAGAAATGTGCTCGACATTTGTCTCTTTTGTTGATGGAAAGGAAATGATTGATGTGTTGGTTGTGGGTGTTGTTGTTGCTACTCTATTTGTTTTGATGTTTTATTTTCTATAGTAAAAATGCAAATCACTTTCTAACTATTGCAATGATTTCAATGTTCATCATATGACCTTGTTCATTGATCATTATATTGATTTTATTTTGTAGCCTTGCAGATTTCCATTCCAAGTAAATGACTTCAATACAATGTATTGGACACATTCCATATTGCAACAGTTGTTGAAGCCTAGCTAGTTTGCTACATTCTTGGTGAGTTGCCAACCACTCTAGAACATACATTGCATATTGAAATTTTCATTGCATTTACTTTCTCCATTTCGTGTAATGATGCCTTTAATTAAAATAATATAGAAATGTCTTTATCCTAATTATATGGCCTAGTCCAAAATAAATATCTAGTATCTAATACCTATTGGGAATATGTATCAATAGGGCAAACCACATTTGTGAAGTGTCATCTTACTTGGGAGTTCAAGGAAAAATATGAGCATATGTGGACTTTTCTATATCTTTTTATATTTCATTAAATATGATTAGGGTTTCTTTCTTGGTTACATATCATATGTGTTTTCTACTGCAATAGTGTTAGGCATGTATCTATCATAATATTTTGGGTATTGGCAATTTTGGGCTTTATTGATACTGGGTTGTTGATCAGTATGATCAGTTTAAAAACTAGGTTTTCAAGGTCTAGGACCTATTATAGAGGCTACAATAAAGGGATTCCTAAATTGAAATCTCTAAATCATGTTGATTAAACCAAAAACTTGTACAACTATAATATGATACCAATTTGTGTGTGCTTCTAAACCAAAAGAGACCCAACATAAGAATATTGGCCTATTTCTGTAATAAGACAAACCTACTATTGAGGAAATAATAGGTAAATGATTTTTATGTCAACTTTGAGACAAAATAGTATGCATTAAGGTAATAATAAATCTTTCCATATGAATTGAGAAAACTTCACATGAACATTCTACTTTGTAACATTTGGGTTGTAGCTCATAGAATTTGTGTTATCTATCTTGATGATAATTGAAGGTTCTAGTAGAAAGATGATGTCACATCTCACCCTAGAACCTTTTCTTTTCTTGCTTATGTGGCCATGTTGACTTGGTCAAATGGGTTAAAGTTAATCAGATAAAAATGAAAGTTATTATTTTAGATTTCCAAAATTGAAATGATTTAGTTTTCTATGGATGTGCATGAGATATTTCCTTTCGATGATGATTTCATTGATATATGTTTACGTGTCATGTTTATATTGGTGATTTAGTTAATTATTACTACTTAATGATGATGTAACTAAGTTGTGATGCATTGATTTTGACTGATACTAACTCTTTGTTATGGTTGCAAGTGTCTAAGTGGATGTAGGGATTGTTACGACGGAAGTGTGCTTGAGGTAGAGAAGGCTAGCCTTGTGGAAGGGGATGTGTCAGATGTTTGTGTGACCACACATACATCACGTAGCATTATGTTGTTGTTTGTTATATTTCTAGAACTAACCTTGAAAGATCGAAATGAATTAGATGTTTAATTTGATTTAAAGATGGTATATTTAAGATGTTAGATAGAACATGAAATTAAATGACTTTCTAATGGAAGAGCTTCACTATTTAATTTTAATATATACATATATATAAAAGTTAAATTGGTTATTGGAAAGGATTCTAGAAAAATAATGTTCTTTATAACTATATGTGTGTGTTTTTATTAAGATATTGATTGTCCTTTAAAACCTTCCAAATAATAAATACATAATTTAAAACAATGTTAAATGTTTTCAACCCCAAAAACAAAAATATATTTTGTGGTCATGGGGGGAAGCCAAAAAATATTAGGTTAATTATTGTTTTATTAGGGAATTGATTGTTTTTATGAGGAGGCCAAGGGTTTTTGGAGAATAACAACGATGATGGATTGGAATGTGAAGGGCATCAACAGTGAATAGGGAAAAATAGGGCAGGGGCAGTAGAAGGAGTGGAAAACAACAGGAGGCAACAAAAGGAAAAGAGAGCTGACAGGCAGTGAAAATAACCAAGTTTTCCTTCTTTCTTGAATGTTGTTTTTTTTTTTCTTTTTTCCAAAAGCTTTGTCTATTGAAAATATTGGACTTATCTTACTGTGTGTTCAAAAGAACTGGATATTGCTAATAATGTGATCGATTTTCTAAAAGAATCCATGAAATTTAATTGTATGAATCACGATTTTGGGTGCCCCAAGAGTGAGAAATAACCACACATGCTCAGAATAGTTATTTTTTCATTATTGAACCTCCTATATTCATAACACAAAAAGAGTTCTAAGAAATGGAATTTCAAAGAGGGTGTACTATTAACTAATTTTCTTTTTCCTTGGTGGATTTATCTTTCTCTTGCTACACTTGCAATGAGTCAGAGACCATGAGGAAACCAAAGAAAAGAAATTTAATGCACACCAAACTACAACAAACTTAGTCTACCCATTTCTTATATACTGATATGGGTCCTCTATTTTTTATGTTGATAGACTCTTTTTTTTTTCTTTTTCTTTTGTCATTTGGACAATCAATACTATCACAGTCATGATCAATCCCCTGCAATAGTATCAGCCTTAAAAACAATAGCCGATTGCTAGTCAGATTATATGATGAAATAGGAAATGGAACAAGCAGTATCACTCACATAAAAATATCAACAGTTTTAGTGCTCAAAGCTGAGTTAGGAAATTGTTTTAACTCTCTAACAAATAGGGAACAATGTATGGTAGGTTCTAAAAGAGTAGCCCGTTCACCACATATCCACTGACTATTGATGGGGCTTGGTGGAATAGCTGGTTTATGACCCAAAATCTCCCTGGAAAGTTGTGCATGCTTGAAACTAGTTGGCTCTTTTATCTATTGTAATGAAAGGAATTAAAAATTTCTTTCACCCTTAATTCATTTCGGATATATTTTAGATGTTTTTAGAATGGAAGAGACTAAACTAATCAAGATATCAAAAACACCTAAACATGTTGTTTAAAAAAAGGGGTAATCTAACAAATATAACATGTCTTCTATGTCAATGCATTCCAACACTACAAAACATGACTGGCTCTTTGGAAATAGTTTAAATTTCTCAGTTCCATATGTAAGTTTAGAAGTTAGATAAAACAGGTGGCAAGAACTTGACTTAACTAAGATAGATGTTCTCTTATAGACTGTGACATTAACTTTTACTTTAAAATTTTGAACTCAACCTCAGCTCATAACTTAAATGTTGTGGGTTTCATATAAGCCTCTTATTTGGCCACAATAGTTAAAACTTTTACAACATTTTACTCACCAGTAGTCTGTGATTGATTTTTACATTCAAGAATGATCATATGTATGTTCAGATATGAGACAAATTATCGAATGTCTTATTGTTGATAGCATTTAAAATGTATATCCCCTCATGTTTGGGTGTAATGTAGCGATTATGGGATAGATAGATGGATATCTTCATGTTTAGTTTCTCTATCTACCAGTTCTATAGAATGGTTACATGCTATTTTTGTTTCTTCTATAGGTAATTCTAGATTTTTAAAAGTGCTTGGCCAAGCCATTTTATTTTCCAGATATTGCATATGTGTTCATGGTTATGCTTATTTGATTTTACTACATATGCGTAGATGTGTAGTTTATTTTTAATTCCTAGCTACATTCTATGTTTAGACTACTAGGCACATGGTTGCAATGTAGAAATGTTACATGGTTGCACCAGATCCATCTGATCCATCATGTTCTGGGAAGCTAGGCTTCTTGTGCTAGGGTCGGGGAAAGGGTTTGAATTATTACCATGACCACAAGATCTAAATGGAAAGCTAGGTCCAATAGTAATGCATAGGTTGAGGAACCTAATGAGAGGTTGGATGAGATAATGGCATTGTTGAACCAACAGGGGGCTTTGTTACAACAACAAATTAGTGGATAAATAATCTAGAGCAAAGGGATCAAGGTAGACAAGCTGAAGAAGAGGCAAGGAAGCATGATGAAGATCAATGCTTTGAAACCCTACACAAGAAGGAAGAGGAAATAAGGAAGAAATGTGAGGATGAGCAGTTGGTTGAAGCTCTCAGGAGGTCTAAGATGGAGCAGAAGGCAGAAGCTGACCATCAAAGTGGTCTCCTTAATTCTAACAGGATTCAGATAGCTACTGACTTGAGAAAAGATCTCAAGAAGGTGACTGCACCCATGTTCCATGGTAGAGCTTCTGGGGAAGATGTAGAGGCATGGATTACTAGCATTGAGAAGTACTTCCTAGTGTGAAACTACACTGGGAAATCTAGAGCAGAATGGCCACCTATCAACTAATGGGTGAAGCAACTACTTGGTGGGAAAATGTCATGGCTGAAAAGAAACTCTAGCATGGGAAAGTAACTTGGGAATAATTCTTGCAATTTTTTTGCAAATGATAGTTACCTCAACTTTATTATGATAGGGAAACAACAAATTTTTATAAATTAGTTCAAGGGAACATGAATGTTACGTAGTATCATGATAGATTTTTCCATTTGGTAAAGTATGTTCCACAGTATCAGCATGATGAACTCTTTAGAACTCGAAAGTTTGTAATGGGCTTACGACTTGAAATCTATAGTAAAGTTAAGATGCAAGAGCCTACGATCATGGAATTTTCATTGCATAAAGCCCTTAAGTAGGAGTAGAGGTTGAAGGATGCTTCATCATATAAATCTTCCAACCAAAACTATAGAAGGAAGTTTCAGGATAACAAAGGTTGTCAGGATGATGGGGCAAAAGGAAATGTAAAGAAGCGACAAATTAGAAACATGAAAGATAAAGGACAAGAGAATTTTGATAGGAACAAGGAAAATTGGATAGCAACCAAAATCCCAAAAATGGTGGTGGTAGGAATGGAAACAACTAAAGAGATCAAAATGGGAATGAAAGTAGAAGAGCACCTAGGGTAGGTTGTTTTGTATGTGGAGGAAACCATTATGTTGTTAAGTGTCCATAATGAGTTGATAAGAAGGACTTTCCTCTGCAACACCACATCCATGCTATAGTTGATCATAGACAGGTAGATTATTAGGCCACTCCCATTCAAATGACTGGTACACTTTTCAATTACCTTGTTTCTATCCTAATGGATACTGGTGCTACTAAATGTTTTGTAGATCCTAAGATATTAACCAAGATACCTATTAGGGCTGGTTTTATGGCTGAACCTTGGATTGTAGATTATGGTAATAGGGTTGAACGCAGGGTAGAGCAATTCTTATCTTGTAGTGACCTAGAACTTCCTACCTTTCGAACAAAGGTCAACTTGTATGTAGCACGTTTGGGCTCATATGATGTCATCTTAGGTATTAATCGGTTAAGTGAGCATAAAGCCTTGGTGGATTTTTGAGATAATGTGATTAAATGTCTTGATGACATTGGGTATTCAGTGACACCAAATGGTGTCAAATGACCTTTGGAATTGAGGCAAATTTCAACAATGTAGTTGAAGAAAGCCAAAAGGAAGGGGTGTCAGTTATACGTTGCCCATATTAAGAATCTAGATGAGACTCCACCTTGAATAGAGGATCACCCTATTTTATAGGAATTTAGAGATGTGTTCCCAGATGATTTACCTAAACTACCCTCTAAAAGGGAGTTTGATTTATCTATAGATCTTGTACCAAGAGCAGAACCTCAATCAAAGGTTCCCTACCATATGACTTCTATAGAAATCTATGAGTTGAATATTTAGTTACAAGAAATTTTGGATAAAGGGTTCATACATCCTAGTGTATCACCATGGGGAGCTCCTGTAATTTTTGCCAAGAAGAAGGATGGTACCTTAAGGTTGTGCATTGATTATCGCATGTTGAATAAGGTGACCATAAAGAATCAATACCCTCTACCTAGGATAGATGAACTTTTTGATCAAATGAAAAGGGCAACTATATTCTCCAAGATTGGTTTGTGATTTGGGTATCACCAACTTCAAATTTGGGAGGAAGACATATCTAAGACAACATTTAGAACAAGATATGGCCATTATGAGTTTGTAATCTTATCTTTTGGAATAACAAACACACTAGTTTCTTTTATGAACCTGATGAATAGCATTTTTAGATATTGTCCTAATAAATTCATGGAGACATTCGTAGATGATATACTAATCTACTCCAAGAATCTAGAAGAGCATGAAGAACATTTGCGCATAGTGTTGTAGTGACTGAGAGACAAGAAACTTTATGGGAAACTCTCTAAGTGTTCCTTTTATCAAAAGGAGATCCATTATTTGGGACACATTTTACCAGCCAAAGGCATCGCCATGGACCTTGCAAAGATCAAAGCCATCCTTGAATGACCGAATTCACAAAATGTAAGTGAAGTTAGGAGTTTTATGGCTCATTTTGAGTATTATAGGAAATTTGTTGAAGGATTTTCCCGCATAGTAGCACCGATTACATCTCTGCAGCACAAGGGAAAAAGGTTTGTGTGGACAGAAGCATGTGAGAAAGATTTTTAGTTACTTAAGGAAAAACTCACTATAGCTCCTATTTTAATTATTCCAGACCCAAATGGGCATTTTGTTGTCAGCGCAGATGCTTCTAGAGATGGACTTGGGGGTTTTTTGATGCAAGATGGGAAGGTTGTTTCCTATGAGTCCAGGAAACTTAAATCACATGAAGTAAATTATGCTCCTCATGATTTAGAGTTGGCTGCAATAGTACATGCCTTGCAAATGTGGTGGCATTACTTATTGAGGAAGCCATTTGAGCTTAAGATTGATCATATGGGGTTGAGGTACAATTTCACTCAACCAAATCTAAATGCCTAACAGAGATGGTGGCTTGAATTACTTAGTGAATATGATTTTGGCATCAAGTATATTAAGGGTAAAGAAAATAGCGTAGCAGATGCACTTAGCCATAGAAGACATATTATTTCTATCTCTACATCTTGAACATGCATGAGAGAGTATATTCTTCAGTACCTTCCTGGAGATACCCATTATGAATGGGTAAAGTTATTTTTGGATACAGATGCTTCTAACTCACAATTTGATGACTATTCTTTGGATGAGGATGGTCTATTCAAATATCAGAATAGGATTTATGTTCTCGATCATGAAGGATTGCGAAAAGTTCTACTTGAGGAGATGCATTTAACACTCCATTTTCAAGGCATCTAGGGGTAAATAAAATGATGGCTAATTTGAGAACTTTATACTTTTGGCCAAGACTCAAGTGGGATGTGAAAAAATATGTAGCCCAGTGTTTAGAATGCCAGCATGTCAAGGCTAAGCATGACCACCCAATAGGTCTTCTGTACCCCCATGAGACTCCACAGTATAAATGGCAAGTTATCAACATGGATTTTGTATAGGGCTTACCCATGAATCAACATAAGCATGATGTCATCTTAGTTGTAGTTGACAAGTTGACTAAGGTTTATCATTTTATTCCTAGCAGTCTGAAGGATAGATCTTCGATGTTGGCAAGGAAGTTTGTTTAGGAGATTTTTTGACTGCATGGTATTCTAGAGACCATTATTTCTGATAGGGACACCTAAATGACTTCAAGGTTTTGGACAACCTTGAACTCTACTTTGGGTACACATTTGAACTTTATTACAACATACCACCCTAAGACTGATGATCACACAGAGTGGGTAAATTAGGTATTGGAAGATTTATTATGCATGTACTACATGGATCAATAGTACAAATGGGAGGAATACCTTCCATTGGTGGAGTTTTCCTATAATAACTCCTATCATTCATCTTTGGGTATGGCCCCATTTAAGGTTCTCTATGGATGAATATGTTGGACTCTTATTAATTGGGATAGGGTTGAGGACAAGATTATTGTAGGCCTTGAGATGCTAAGAGAAATGGAAGAACAGGTAACCCTAATTTGCAGTCGATTGAAGGAGGTAGTAGATTGATAGAAGAGTTATGGGAACAAGAAATACACCTTCCACCAGTTCCAAATTGGGGATAAGGTATTTTTGAGTGTTAGACTACAAAAGAGTTCAATTTCATTCGACAAGATGTCAAAGCTTGCTCCAAGATTTGTTTGTCCATTCGAGGTTCTAGAATTCATCAACCTAGTTGCTTATCAGCTTGCTCTGCTGCCTACATTCATAATGTCTTTCACATGTCTTTGCTTAAACCCTATCATCCTGCTATATCTCACATTCTTGACTGGTGTGCATTACAGGTATAGGATCCAGGGATGATGGCAGTTCAACCCACCTAAATCATTGAGCAGCATACCCTTAGGGTACTAGACAAGGATATACTCTAGTGTAAGGTCCAATGGGACCAATTTGGGGTGGATAGTCCCACTTGGAAAGATGTTGAGGATTTACAAAAATCTTTTCCCCATCTTTTTGTATAGTTGTTCTATTTCAGATTAGATAATAGTTTTGGTATGTATATATAAAATTTTGTTGTGAAGGACATTGGGATGATGCCTTTTCCTAGCGGGGAAGGATGTCACATCTTGCCCTAGAACCTTTTCTTTTCTTGCTTATGTGGCCATGTTGACTTGGTCAAATGGGTTAAAATTAATCAGATAAAAATGAAAGTTAATATTTTAGATTTTCAAAATTGAAATGATTTAGTTTTCTATGGATGTGCATGAGATATTTCCTTTTGATGATGATGTCATTGATATATGTTTACATGTCATGTTTATATCAGTGATTTAGTTAATAATTACTACTTAATGATGATGTAATTAAGTTGTGATGCATTGATTTTGACTGATAATGACTCTTTGTTATGGTTGTGAGTGTCTGAGTGGATGCAAGGATTGTTACGATGGAACTGTGGTTGAGGTAGAGAAGGCTAGCCTTATGGAATGAGATGTGTCAGATGTTTGTGCGACCACACACACATCATGTAGCATTATGTTGTTGTTTGTTATATTTTTGGAACTAACCTTGAAAGATCGAAATGAATTAGATGTTAAATTTGATTTAAAGATGGTATATTTAGGATGTTAGATAGAACATGAAAGTAAATGACTTGCTAATGGAAGAGCTTCGTTGTTTAATTTTAATATATACATATATATAAGTTAAATTGGTTATTGGAAAGGATTTTAGCAAAATAATGTTCTTTATAACTATATGTGTGTGTTTTTATTAAGATATTGATTGTCCTTTAAAACCTTCCAAATAATAAATACATAATTTAAAACAATGTTATGTTTTCAACCCCAAAAACAAACATATTTTTTTGTTCATGGGGGGAAGCCAAAAAAGATTAGGTTAGTTATTTTTTTATTAGGGAATTGATTTTTTTTATGAGGAGGCCGAGAGTTTTTGGAGAACAACAATGGTGGCAAACTAGAATGTAGAGGGCATCAATAGAAAACAAGGAAAAATAGGGTAGGGGTGGTAGAAGGAGTGGAGAAAACAATAGGAGGAAACAAAAAGAAAAGAGAGCTAGTAGGCAGCAGAAATAAACAAGTTTTCCTTCTTTCTTGAATGTTGTTTTTTCTTTTTGATTTTTGCCAAAAGCTCTGTCTATTGAAAATGTTGGACTTATCTTACTGTGTGTTCAAAAGAACTGGATATTGCTAATAATGTGATCGATTTTCTAAAAGAATCTATGTAATTACTCATACGAATCACAATTTTGGGTGCCTCAAGAGTGAGAAATAACCACACGTGCTCAAAATAGTTAGTTTTTCATTATTGAACCTCCTATATTCGTAACACAAAAATAGTGTTGAGCAATGGAATTTCAAAGAGGGTGTACTATTGACTAATTTTCTTTTTCCTTGATGGATTTATCTTTCTCTTGCTACACTTGCAATGAGTCAAAGACCATGAGGAAACCAAAGAAAAATAATTTAATTCACACCAAACTACAACAAACTTAGTCTACCTCTTTCTTATATACTAATCTGGGTCCTCTATTTTTTTTGTTGATAAACATATTTTATTTTCTTTTTCTTTTGTCATTTGGACAATCAATATTGTCACAGTCATGATCAATCCCCTGCAATAGTATCAGCCTTAAAAATAATAGCCGACTGCCAGTCAGATTATATGATGAAATAGGAAATGGAACAGGTAGTATCGCTCACATACAAATCTCAATAGTTTCAGTGCTCAAAGATGAGTTAGGCAATTATTTTAACTCTCTAAAAAATAGGGAACAATGTATGGTAGGTTCTAAAAGAGTAGCTCGTTCACCACATATTCACTGATTATTGATGGGGCTTGGTGGAATAGCTAGTTTATGACCCAAAATCTCCCTGGAAAGTTGTGCATGCTTGAAACTAGTTGCCTCTTTAATTCCTTTTGGATACATTTTAGATGTTTGTAGAATGGAAGAGACTAAATTAATCAAGATATCAAAAACACCTGAACATGTTGTTTAAAAAAAAGGGGTAATCTAAAAAATATAACATGTCTTCTATGTTTGAATTCATTTTGACAATATTGAAAACATGACTGGTTCTTTGGAAATAGTTTAAATTTCTCAGTTGCATATGTAAGTTCAGAAGTTAGATAAAACAAGTGGCAAGAACTTGACTTAACTGAGATAGATGTTCTCTTATAGACTGTATCATTGACTTTTACTTTAAAATTTTGAACTCAACCTCAACTGATAACTTAAATGTTGTGGGTTTCATATAGGCCTCTTATTTGGTGATGACAATTAAAAATTTTACAACATTTTACTTGCCAACAGTTTGTGATTGATTTTTACATTCAAGAATGATCATATGTATGTTTAGATATGAGACAAAGTATTGAATGTCTCATTGTTGATAGCATTTAGAATGTATATCCCCTCATGGTTGGGTGTAATGTAGCGATTATGGGATAGATAGATGGATATCTTCATGTTTAGTTTCTCTATCTGCCAGTTCTATAGAATGGTTACATGCTTTTTTTGTTTCTTCTATAGGTAATTTTGGATTTTTAAAAGTTCTTGACCAAGCCATTTTGTTTTCCAGATATTGCATATATGTTCATGGTTATTCTTATTTGGTTTTACTACATATGTGTAGATGTGTAGTTTATTTTTATTTCTCAACTACATTCCATGTTTAGACTACTAGGCATATGGTTGCAATGTAGAAATGTTACATGGTCACACTAGATCCATCTGATCCATCCTATTCTGAGAAGCTAGGCTTCTCATGCCAGGGTCAATGAATTCTTCATGTCATGAAGAATCCTGGTGGAGTACTTCACTCTGTGGTTGGTGAGGTTAAAGCGCCTAGGCCACACTTCTATCTCAGGAAGTAGGTGGTAGACATCCTACAAGTTTGGAGACTGGATTCACTGTAGAACATAATGAAAATGTCATCTCAATTTGATTATTTTTCTCATCATTTGAGATGTACTTAATTACCTCATTGTAACTCAAGTTATGAACAGCTGGAAAGTTGATGCTCAAATTGTAAATACATGCAAATGTTGTATGTTTGATTAGCAAATCATAAATTATATATAACTATTGTAATGCTATAAGTTGGATCAACAATATGTAATGATGAATGTCATACCATGGATGTATGTAAGAGGAATTGATGATCAACAATTTAACAATGTAATCATTTTTTTTTGTTAATGAATAGTTTTGACTTTTCCACTTTAATGTTATTGGTTCTCTTCGACATTTTCTAGTTGATGATGATGTGGCACAATTAGTCTAGTATTGGTTCTTTACAGATGATCACTATCTACAACCTAATAGATTTTGTAATTAGACATATTGAGTAGAGCTTATTTAAGGAGGAAATTCTCTAGTTAAATGCATTCAAGATGGAGTAATATACCTGTTCACCTCTGTGAACATCACCTAAGTCGGATGAGTGCTAAGTGTTCCATTTATTTTCATGAGAGATGAATTCTTGTCAATCATCAAGGAATTTGACTAAAATACCAGGTAGTGGGAGGGAATTTAATAATATGTAGCCTAGGATTCTCTCCTAGTAGTAGAGATAGTAGATATAGCAGATGTTGAGTCAGTTGGAGAGTAAGTCTTGACACAAATTAAGACATAATTTAATTGCTACTATAATTTTTTACTTAAATCAATTTCAACTTCTTACAACACTCAAACACCTCTATTCAAGACTATGCTCTCACAAACATAGCATAATTTGAAGCATCTATTGACCACTTCAGTCTAAGAAAATGATTTGGGTATGAGTAGGAAGTCGTGAGACTACACACTCAAAACTTTCTAAGCAGATGAGGTTAAGCATGAACCCAATATGGAGTCTGACCCTTTAGTAAAGGGATACAGAATCAACTTTAAATATTCAACATTTTCTATGATCATTCCCCTCTTGGGTTTTTGGGGTTGCTGCTTAGATTTAAAAAATAGGTTGTTGTGCAGGATTTTTCACAATGGCCCAACTAGTTAGTAGAGTTGGAGTTGTAGGTGTCACTATCATGGCCATCCTTTCTGGTTTTGGAGTAGTGAATTTACCTTACAGTTATTTGTCCCTTTTCATTAGGTAAGAGATTATTTTAATTTTACTATCATTTATTTTGTAATTTAATTGTTAATATCTAGTAGCTCTACGATTGAGTGGTGTGATAACTCTGGCGCTTTTGATTTGGTGAAGTATTCTACAATTGTACTCAATGTATGTATATTTATCAAGTTTGTAGAGTTTTTTAATCAAGACCTAAAGATCATAAAACATATCTTTCAATCATGATTACATATTCATAGGTGAAAGCCATTATGAAATTGAAATTTAACCCTATAAACATGAAATTTCAAATTTTTCTGTCCATGACTATAAACTATTTCGGTAAGAAGTAAAACCCACTAACAATTTCCTAAAAACTAACATAAATTAAGATCATCTACCTTATTTAACAAGAACTTAACATTACAAAATTAAAGGATGAGAGAAATATTTTTGGGTATCTTAAACTACCAGGTCACTTCAAGATTTTTCAAGATCCAACTAAGTAGCTACTAGTGGTAAAAAACTAGTAGAGTATTTGCTACCATGGCTTCCATGTTTGTTTTCTCAAGTGTATGCATCTATCTATTAATGTCACTCAAGGCCTCAATAGTTGATTTTTACTTTTCCTTGAATTCATATATGTTTCAGAGTGTCTTGTAGATTGCAAAGAGCATTCTAGTTAGGAAGCTAAGAATTGTCTAACTAAGCATAATTTTAAAATGTGCATGCTTATTATCCATGCTCAATTATTTTAGTGCAATATATTACCCATTATATTATAACAACTTCCAAACTATTGAGTGATAATTCAAATTTTCTTTAGAATTTTATGTGCAAAAACAACACCTCCTTGATTGCCTTAGAAACTACTAACTAGTTAGGCCATTGTAAAACATCATACACAAGAGATATGAAACCACACATTATTTAATATTCTTAATAAGCTATGTAATAATATTTGAACATCTCTCTTTCCCCTACACAAGCAACTTTGTCAAAACATTGCTCCTTACACATTTGCCAAGCACATTTCTTCAATACTTTCTAGCTGGATTCATACTAAACCCACCTAGGGCTTGCTAGCAAAATTCACAAACTAATTTTCACTACTTCCAACATTTTTAATATTAATGTATAGAGATTTTACTCTTTTTCCACAAGGTTTCATGATTTTTCAATTGTGGAAACAAGAGAAAAACTCCATTTTCTCAAAACTGTCCAGTTATACAATATTAAAACTAGCAGCACTTGCAACTTTTGTGAAATATGTACAAAAATGTATGAAAGATAATCAAAATCAATACAAAAAAAATGGTAATTGATAGATCTAACTCCTAATTACAAATAACTTGTGCCATCAATCAAGAAAAATATGAACAACAAGAAAAAATGCAGCAAATTATTGGTGAAACTCGATTTTCTTGAATGAAGTTTGCAACAACTTTGTTCTCTCTTGTACAACTACCTTTGAAAAGGATTAAATGTGATTTTAAGATCATTGTTCACTTAAAAAAGGTTAGAAATAATTCATATTTTAATTATTCTACCTATTTCATAAAGTTGCACAAAGTTGCAATATGGCAGTTTTGTCAATTTTTGCAAACTTGACATTTTCAATACAACTCTTGGCTTCCTTGCCACCAATGGAGGAAGAAATAAAGTCATATCTACATTATTTTCTTCTAAATTCTTTGTCTTATTACCCTCATCATAGTTATTAACATTTTTTATTCTCATGGGCAAGTATTGAAGAACTTGCATGGGCAATAAATCTTTTTTGGATAGGACTTGGAAACTTTTGAAAAGGCGGGCAAAGAATTCAAATTTTTTTGTAAAGAATTTGAATTCAGTGAAGCCCTCTACAAAAAATTAGAGGTAATTTTAAATCCAAAATATGAATATTTCATTCTGATTAGGTGTTGCAGCTGGTGAGATATGAAGAGGTAACAAACATAGACAAAGTAGCTCAAAACATAGATGAAGAGGTAATAAACATGGATGAAGAGGAAGAAATATTTAATGAAGGGATTCAAGTGGCTAGAATTTTTGATGAGGGTCTAAATGATAATTGGGCTAGTTCAATGGAGGATATTTTAAAGCACGTGTATGCTAATTGTAGGTTAATATATTTGAAAACAATCCTTCAAATTATTAACTTGCAAGTGGTGCATGGTTGGACAAATGAGAGTGTAGATAATTTATTGGAATTATTAAGTTCATTACTACCAAATGACTCTACATTGCCAACAAAATGAAGTCAATGTAAAAATCAAATCAACAAGCTCAACTTGGCATACAAGAACATCCACACATGTGTGAATGGTTGTGTATTATTTCTCAAAAATCTTGAAAATGAGAGTGAGTGTCCAAGTTGTCATCAAGCGAGGTATAGACAAGGGCTGAAATTAGCTATGGTTTCTAGAAAGATTCTTTGACACTTTCCAATAATCACATGATTACTCAGAATGTATAGGTTTAGAGACATAGCTGAACTTATGCAATGACATAATAAAAATAAGAGGACTAATGGAAAACAATGACATGTGCAGGTAAAAGCACAAACCTGTGTCACCCTTTTGTAAAGGAAAAGGCTAAAAAAAGTATAATTGTTCACCTTCAATAACATAAAACTAGTATTATTATTTAAAATTTGAAAATGAAGTAAAATAATGAAATGTGTAGAAATGGATGAAATTTAGGATTATAATTTTTAATAATTTTTTGGAATAAGAATTGATATATTTTCCTAGTTTTTATAGATAATTTTTTAGTTGTTGAAAAACATTGAAAATTAGGGGTTTAGCTCCCACCACAAAACTATATGGAAATAAACTTATTCCATTTGAACTTCAACTATGTTATAGATAATATGTATAGCTAGAACAATCAAAAATAAAATTTGACTTTAGACCTATATATTCTCTTTTATAATGATTCAAATTTCAACTCATTTGAAATTTGATAGTTTTCATCTCCCACCACACTTTTCAACACAAATCTATTCTAACCAAAAGAAAAAATATACATTCTGGAAAGGGACTCTCTCCTCTAGAACGTGATATAATTTTTAATTTTTTTATATGATTTAATATTATTTTTAATTTTGAAATCGACATCTTTTTTAGTGTTAAAATGTGTGCTTGTAGAATTTTTTAATTACAATATACTATATCTAATTAAAACACTATAAAATCTATATGTGAATATTATTGACTTTGAGCTCTATAAAATGGTGTTTATATGTTACTAAAAAAATATCAAAAAAATAGTAAGATTTATTGAAATATTAATTTTTTGAAATAATTTTATTTCTTTATTAATTGGATACAAACTCATATTAAACATGCATTTAATAGACATTTCCAATTGGAAAAGTGTTAGACCATATATAACTTAGCTAGAATGAATTTATCTAGATCATATGTTTGAACAAAATTATTTTTTGGATAGAACTACTCAAATTTAGTCTTACTGTTAAGTCACCCTGAAAGGTGACACAACTTTGTACTTTTACACATGCCCGATTCTAAGACATGGATGTAATTTGATAACAGATGGCTTGATTTTTCTCAATATCCTCATATGTAAGGTTGGGTTTGGCTCTAAATGGGGTGAACCCATTTTCAAATCAAAGTACTAAATGGTGAACTTGGCTAGTGTTTCTAATAAATTATAACTTACCTCAATGGTAGCAACGAAGCATTTTTTCTTAATGTTAACATTGATTATACCAAGAAAGAAAAGTGTGACTTTAGAAACAATATATTCTTATCTAGAACCATTATATGATGAGCTAATGGAATTCTGAAAAGGAGTTGAAGCAATTCAATCTTTAGCAGATGGTCATTCAATCAGATTCACTTTAAGAGCTTCCTTATTATTTACAATGCATGGCCTTCCAGCATATGGCATATTATCTAGTCCATATGTTCATGGATACCATGGATGTCCAGCTTGCAATTTTAAGGATTTTGTTAGGAACCTGTGTGTTCCTTCTGTTTATTTTGTTAGAGTAGAGTTGTTGGACGCATATGCTTTGTAAGTCGTCCCGTGAGTTTATTTTATTATCCCACATGCATAGGTAGTATTACTTTTCTAGATCGTACCCAGTATATAAGAATAGGTTGAGGCCCTTGATGGGCACGGACGAATTTATTGTATTGAGCTTGCTCAAAGGAGGTTACCCCCTCGAAGTGGCCTGCGATCAGTAGATTTATTCTGAGTTCTGCTATCACTTTGTATTCTGTTATTTCGAGCATTCTCACGATATTGCTATAAGGAGGTTCTTCTCATCTGGTATCAGAGCACTCTCTTGGGCTCGCTGGGTGGAAATTACATCAAATTTTTTTCTGTCGTGGCCTTCAGGTTCCTCTCACTTCTAATATCTCTTGTTATTGCAATAACTCTTTTCAGTTGTTCTGTCTGTGAGTGAATTTTTCTAAGTCGACTGTTCAAAAAAAAAAAATAAAAAAAATAAAAATAAAAATAAAAAGAGTAAAAATTTTTCTGTTTTTTAGTCATAGCTTCCTTGTTTGCTTTCTGTTTCTGCTCATACTTCCGCAGAACGTCTGCAATATCATTTCGCATACTTCCTTCCTTGGCGACCCAACCCCAAATTTTACATATCAAAGCCCTAAATCCCTCATTTATCTAATTTTAGGGTTTGCCCTATCTTTTTCACCTCTTATCCAATCGCCACCAAACTGAGCCACAAGATTCAATTCCTCATTTTGCTCCCTTATCCCTCTTGGACTGTTCGCCTCATTTCGCCTCCCTACCCTTGAAACCCTCATTTTTCTTTTTCCCTTGTCCCTAGATAGTCTCCCACCACCCGTCGAACACCCATTTCCTATATGAGTTTTACCCAAATCCAAGTTTTCCGTAACTAAAAAAGTTTTTGTTTCTCATCTTCTACCCATTTCAAAAAAAAAAAAAAAAAACCTTGTTTTATGGTTGTTACGCGTACAGGCGCAAAAATCATGGAAGAGGAAATTGCATCCCTCAAAACCAGACTTCAAGATCTGGATGACAAAATTCTGGGTCTTAACTTTCAGCAGTCAGCCATGAGCCGAAACCATTCAGGAGATACTGGGTCCTCTTCTGGCAATTTCCGTGGACCAAAGCTTGATTTTCCACGCTTCGATGGTTCTGATCCGACTGGATGGATCTATAGGGCAGAGCAGTATTTCAGCTTGCATAATACTTTGGATAACCACAAAGTCTCCCTTGCATCTTTTCATTTGGAACATGAAGCTCTTCAATGGTTCCGTTGGTACATCAAGGCTAATGTAGGCCCAACGTGGAGCGAATTGTGCACCCTCATTTTGGAGCGCTTTGGCCCTAGTTCCTTTGATGATTTCACAGGAGCACTCACTAAACTACGTCAAACAGGCACTGTAAGAGAATACCAGACAGAGTTTGAAAAATTAGCTAATCACACAGAGGGCTTGTCTGATGAATTCTTCCGTAGTTGTTTTGTCAGTGGTCTGAAGGATGCACTTCGCTCAGAAGTCAAAATGTTTCGACCTACTACAATGATGGAAGCCCTTGGGTTGGCTAAGTTAGCGGAAGACAAGATTAGTGCTCTACAACGCTCCAGATCTAATTTTGTTCCATTCAGAAATACAGGTTCTCACAACCCTCCAGTCATACCAGCTCCCAGAACTACTCCGATCAAGCACTTGTCTGAAACAGAGATGCGAGTTAGGCGAGACAAAGGGCTTTGTTATAATTGTGATGAGAAATGGTCTCGGGGCCATAGATGTGTTCAGCAAAAGCTCTATCTCTTGGATGTGGATTCTCCACCGGAACTGGAAGAATATGTAGATGCTCAGGAAACAGTGGATGCTGAGGTTGAGCCTCACCAGCCTGAACCTCCTTCCCCAGAAGCTCCACCAGAGATATCTGTCCATGCTTTGGCAGGAGTCACTACTCCACAAACCATGCGGGTCCAGGGTTTCTTCAAGAAGATCCCTCTTACTATACTCATTGATTCTGGTAGCACTCATAACTTCATTGATCCACGAATAGCCAAACAGGCTGATTGCTTTATCCATCCCTGCTCTAGCTTTGAAGTCATGATTGCCAATGGGGGCACTTTACCTTGTAAAGGGAAATGTCGCAATGTGCGTCTCTCTATTGGAGATTATAACATGCGCTCTGACATGTTTGCCTTACCCTTAGGTGGCTGTGATGTGGTTTTGGGTGCCCAATGGTTACGCACTCTTGGCCCCATTCTCTGGGATTTTGCTGAACTTTGGATGCAGTTTTCAGCTGAGGGGCACCAACACACTTTGAAAGGCTTACAACCAGGGTCTCTCAGCATCATCAGTTCACACCGTATGGAAAAACTTCTTAAGAAGAATTCACATGGTGTCATCGCTCAGCTCCATTCCATTCAGATGCAGCCATCAGCAGTCTCTAGCACTCCTGCCGATCTCCAACACATTTTGGACAAGTATTCTGGTATATTTGCTGAACCTGTGGGATTACCTCCTTCTCGTCCAGAGGACCACCGTATTCAGCTCCTTCCTGGCAGTGTTCCGCCCAACATCAGGCCCTACCGCTACCCATTTCATCAGAAGACCGAAATCGAGATACTTGTCCGTGACTTACTGAAGCAAGGTATTATTCGCCCTAGTACCAGTTCCTTTTCTTCTCCAGTTCTGCTTGTTCGCAAAAAAGATGGGTCATGGCGACTCTGCATTGATTTCCGAGCACTTAATCATCTCACTATAAAGGACAAGTTTCCCATTCCAGTTGTTGATGAACTTCTTGATGAACTTCATGGGGCTCATTTTTTCTCCAAGTTAGATCTTCGTTCTGGGTATCATCAAATTCGGGTTAATGAGGAGGATATACCTAAAACTGCCTTCCGCACACATGATGGTCACTATGAATTTTTAGTCATGCCCTTTGGCCTCACGAATGCTCCTTCAACATTTCAGGCAGTGATGAATAACATATTTCGACCATACCTCCGGAAATTCATTCTGGTCTTCTTTGATGATATCCTCATATATAGCAAAACTTGGGCTGAGCATCTCCATCATCTGGAGCTTGTCTTGCAACTTCTCTCTGATCATCAACTCTGTGCAAAACTATCTAAATGTGTGTTTGGCCAGGAGGAAGTGGAGTATCTCGGGCATATTGTTGCACACCATGGAGTGCGGGTGGATCCTACAAAAATAGATGCCATGAAAACTTGGCCGCATCCTAAAACTCTCAAGAGCCTTCGGGGTTTTTTGGGGTTGACTGGCTACTACCGCAAGTTTGTCAAAGATTACGGGAAAATTACAGCACCATTGACAGCTCTGTTAAAAAAGGATGCCTTCTCCTGGACCCCTGTTGCTGAGACTGCATTTGAACAACTGAAACAGGCTATGTGCAGTACACCTGTTCTCGCGATGCCAGATTTTTCCAAACCCTTCACTATTGAGAGTGATGCTTGCGGCAATGGATTGGGTGCTGTTCTCCTGCAAGATGACCATCCTATTGCGTTCACTAGCAAAGCCCTCTCTGGTAAGAATCTAGCCCTCTCTACTTATGAAAAAGAAATGATGGCTATTTTGCATGCTGTACAGAAGTGGCGGCCATACCTCTTAGGGAGTCATTTTTGCATCAGAACCGATCACCAAAGTCTGAAATACTTCCTGGAACAACGGGTATCCTCTCCTACACAACAGAAATGGGTCAGCAAACTCATGGGGTATGATTATGAGATCACCTACAAGAAGGGTAAGGAGAATATTGTGGCAGATGCTCTTTCTCGCACATTTGATAATCAAGCTTCCCTTTCCGCTATTTCTAAGCCCATTCCCAATTGGTTAGCGTCTGTTCAGCAGGGCTATGACAGTGACTCTTCTTTATCTCAAATCATTCACCAGCTAGCCAATAATCCTTCTACTATACCACATTACTCTTGGGATGGTGCTTCTCTTCGATACAAGGGTCGGCTAGTGCTTCCTCAGAACCCAGCTCTACATCAGGCTATTTTTTATGAACTCCATGCTTCTCCTTCAGCAGGGCACTCAGGCTTCCTCAAAACTTATGAGCGAGCAAGGAGAAACTTCTTTTGGAAAGGAATGAAACAGACGATTCAACAGATGGTGGCTGAATGTGATACTTGCCAACGCCACAAGGGTGAAACGACCCTCCTTCCTGGCTTGCTCGAACCATTGCCCATCCCTACACGGATTTGGACTGATATTTCTATGGATTTCATTGAAGGGCTTCCTAAATCCGGTGGCAAGACAGTGATCTTGGTTGTGGTTGATCGTCTCTCGAAATATAGTCATTTTTGTGCCCTCAGCCACCCCTATACTGCCTCCTCTGTTGCACAAATCTTCATGGACCAGATATTTCGTCTTCATGGACTCCCTTCTTCCATTGTCTCTGATCGTGATGCAACTTTTACCAGTCATTTTTGGACTGAACTATTTCAGAAAACTGGCACCAAACTGAAGATGAGTTCGCGCTATCACCCACAAACTGATGGTCAAACGGAAATTGTCAATAAATGCTTGGAAACTTATCTTCGTTGCTTCACTTCCGAACAGCAACATCAGTGGGCCAAGTGGCTCCCTTTAGCTGAATGGTGGTACAATACCTCTTACCACACTGCCTCTAAAATGACTCCATATGAAGCAGTCTATGGTCAGGCACCTCCAGTGCTCCTTCCCTACACTCCCAACAGCTCACCAGTCCAGGCAGTTGACATAGTTCTCCGCAGCAGGGATCGGATTCTTCGTACCTTACAGGATAATCTTCACATGGCCCATAATCGGATGAAACAACAAGCAGATCAACACCGTTCTGAGCGCTCATTTCAAGTTGGGGATATGGTTTTTCTTCGTCTACAGCCATACAAACAATCCTCCCTAAAGCTGAAAGGGCGTCATAAGCTGGCCCCAAAATTTTATGGGCCTTATCAGGTTCTGCAGAAGATTGGTTCAGTTGCTTATAAACTGGAACTTCCTCCTTCTTCCCGCATTCATCCAGTTTTTCATGTTTCTTGTCTAAAGAAAGTTCTGGGTACCACTGTCAGAGCACAAACTACTCTCCCTGAAATGGATACGGAAGGATCCATTATCCTGGAGCCGGTGGCAATCATTGACCAGCGCACTCGCCAGCTTCGCTCTCGCTCCATCTCTGAGGTCTTGATTCAGTGGCATGGCATGCAACCAGAGGATGCTACCTGGGAACCCCTTCTTCAGATTCAACAACAATTTCCACACCTTAAGCTTTGAGGACAAAGCTTTTTTCTAAGGGAGAGGGGATGTTAGGAACCTGTGTGTTCCTTCTGTTTATTTTGTTAGAGTAGAGTTGTTGGACGCATATGCTTTGTAAGTCGTCCCGTGAGTTTATTTTATTATCCCACATGCATAGGTAGTATTACTTTTCTAGATCGTACCCAGTATATAAGAATAGGTTGAGGCCCTTGATGGGCACGGACGAATTTATTGTATTGAGCTTGCTCAAAGGAGGTTACCCCCTCGAAGTGGCCTGCGATCAGTAGATTTATTCTGAGTTCTGCTATCACTTTGTATTCTGTTATTTCGAGCATTCTCACGATATTGCTATAAGGAGGTTCTTCTCAGATTTTGTGAGGCACTCAAGAATATTGTACAATTGTATTTATCATGGACATCCTACTTGCCTTAAAATAGACCATCCACATCATCAACAAAAAACATGTTTCAACGATCAAGAAGAGAATCGTGAAGCACCATTACTAATAACAAGTGATTATATTATTGAGAATAGACAAAAAAGAATGTCATTTAATGAGAATGATGGGATTATTGGCAGCATGTATGATCCATGTAATGAAAGTGGTGTAAAATGATTGTGCATATTGTACAAGTTGCCATACTTCAAGGATATATCTATTAGGCACACTATTGACTTTATGCATATTGAGAAAAATGTAGCTTATGCTATTATAGAAACTCTTTTTGGTGCTCTTGATACTATTTCATCACATGAAGACTTTTGAGAAATAAAGATTCGTCAAAATATTTGGGTTGAGAAATATGATAATGAAAAATATCGAAAGCTTAATGCACCTTATGTCTGGACAAGGGAACAACATGCAAAAATCTTACAGTTAATGTATGAGACTCGCTTTCCTATAGGATAAGTAAGTACTAGCATCAAAAGTCAAAATGACATTAATAGCTTCAAAGGCCTCAAGAATCATGACTATCATGTCATAATTGAGAATATTTTACCTGTTGTGGTAAATATATCAAAACTAGAAAAGGGATCAAGATTGGCAATTATAAGGTTGGGGCTTATATTAAAGAGAATGAGTTTACATGTATTAGATTCTTCAAACTTTGATAGTTTGAGGGAGGAGGTTGTTGAAGTTCTTTGTCTATTGGAACAACAATTTCCACCATCAATCTTTAACATTTCTATGCATCTTTTGATACATCTAGAGTATGAACTAGAGTATTGTGGCCTAGTAAGAATGAGATGGATGTATCCTATAGAATGATATATGAAGGTTTTGAAAAAAATTGTTTGTACTAGGGAAAAACCAGAAGGCAACATGTCTGAGGGATATTTAGTGCAAGATGCCATGGGATTTTGTACAAAATATATGAAGAATTTTTAAAATGTCAATTAACGTGTATGGGATGATGAAAAAAATGAGAGAGTTTCTGGTGAAGTATTAGAAGGAAATGGATTTTGCTTTAAGATATCATATCAAGAAAGAAGTACAATGCATGCCTTTGTTCTTCAGAACACATCTTCATTTGATAAGTGGTGTAGGTAGAAAAAAATTAACAATAATTTATTTTCTGAATTGTATTTACATATTTATGTTATTTATCTTACTATTTTTATTACATATTATATGTAGAAAATATGAAGAAGATCATGAAATTCGGATGCAACATCGACCTCAAAAGCGCAAATGTCATACTTTGATTAGAGGCGATTCTTTTCCAAACTTTGAAGAACGGATTGCTAATGGAATCAATGATGTGAAAGAAGAAGGTGAAGATATAAAAATAGAGGAGAGTGAGTTCTCACAATCTCCACATGGCTGGGCTATTTGTTTTGGTGGAATGTGGGTCTATGGCAACCATTTAAGAGATGAAGAAAAAGACAAAGGGAAGATAAATTGTGATTGTGTTATTAGTATTGATTTTTTTCACAATATTGAGAAGAAATTTTAGGTTGGATTCATTCAAGATATTATTCAAGTTGATTTTGGTGAAATTATTTCTATATTATTAAAATGTAATTGGATCTAAGCATCTGCAGTACAATTTAATGAGTATGGATTTGTACATACACATACACGACAATTTTGATTAGAGATAGATGAGCCAAATGTTTCCTCTCTTCAAATAAAACAATATTTCTTGATTGATGATTGTAGAAGCCTAGGTTGGTCATATGTCATTCAAACGGAGTCTCATTCCAAATAGAATTCATGGAAGCTTCCAATGTATTGCCTGATGAGAAATAAGTTAGTTTACAAGAAACATTTGAAGAAGTGGATGGAGATGATGAGAGAGTTATTGAAGAATATATTTTGATAGGCAATGAATAAATTGGGAGAGAGAATGTACTACATGTCACAGATGAGGACGATGAAGAAAATCAACCAGATATAGATATGAGTGATGGGGATTTTGGTCTTTTTGGAAATGTTAATTATTATTGAAAAGCTCCACTTTTTATGATTGTTCTATGTAAAAAAATTATGTTGCCTAATGTCTACTATATTTTGAGGTCACATACCTTTATAATTTATTTATTTTCTATATAGATATATGCCATTAATGTTGCATGTGTTATGAGTCAAAAGATTTCATGTTGACTTTCATCTTAAACTATTGTGGAATTTAAAGGTAATGAACTGAAAAAATTATGTTTATTTAATATTTTGGTGGTATTAGAAGATATTTTTGAATCTTTCCCTATATTGGTGGCATTTGAAATTATCTTGGAACCTTCATCTTCTTGATTTGTTTGATCGTTGTTATAACACATAATTAATGTTTGTGCACCATCTAAAAATTTTGGTTGAATTCTACCGTATCTATTGTTTCCTTCATCAAAATGTTTACATCTTACAATTGTTAATATTCCTTGGTTAATAGAAATTTGTAGATCAATCATATACTACATTTAGCATAAAGTAAGCAAATTTTCTATAACTATTTGCTAAATTTCATATGCATGAAATATTATTTTATAACTATTTTTTTCGTATTTTTCATGATACTTGCTCCATTTCTATCATGAGGGTTGTCTTTTTATCATGTTGCTAATCTATAAATTAATATTTTTTTGGCATCAAAAAATGAAGAAAAAGAATACAAGGTGTACACTAGATGAAAATGACCAGAATCATACAATTCCAATAACAAATTATGAATGCCTTCATGAAGAATGAGTGACAAAGAATAATGACTTTTTTTCATGTCTTGGCTTGAAAAATAGTTAATTTTCAAATCTACTCTATATTATACTAGCATGATTTAATCTGGAAAAAGTTGATCACCAAATAGAACTTCTAGGTAAATGAAATTTGATTCAACTTTCTACTCTTTTCTTCTATTTGACATCTTTAAAGTTTGCTAAGTGGTAGTTTTTAATCCATCACTTCTTAGTCAATTGGTACAGTTAAGCATGTTAATATGATTAGATGTCGTCACTATTGGATTTCTATTTTAGTCATTATTTTTCATTTGTGTAACAACTTGTTGTTTATCAAGCTTAATTTAATATGTAATCAGTTTGACTTTGATACAATATTGTCAATTGATTAACAATTTAACACTGAATAATAAACTACTAACTTTATCAACTGACTACTAGTTGCCTAATCATATGATAGGCATGAACAAGCCTAGGCCTAGTTATTATTTATGATCAAAGTATAGTATGTCTCTACACAATATAATATGGTATAGTTAGTTAGTACTATTACTACTACCATCACTACTATTGACCGACCTTGCCTTCTATTGCTCTTGCTAGCCACTAATGTGGTTACATGTAAGCCACTTGTACTAAACTGTGTATACAAGATCCTTCATGCAAAGTGTGCAATAGTAACTTCTCTCTAATCTAATCCTTCAATATGGATCAATACACTGATGTAATATTTATTCAAACTTTTACTCTCCATTTCCTAGGTTCCCACTTCACTCCCAGGGTCCAACTTCCTTAAAAAGGCACTACAAACTTCAATATGCTAATCCAAGTCCTAAAGTATCATACACTGGTTCAAATGATGGATTTTATTCTTAGTTCCAAACACCAAACATCTCACAAAAGAATTGATTACCTATATTGCAGTTTTGTGGCTTTTTGACCTTCTTGTAAACTATGCCTCTCCTGAAAATTTTTCCTTAAAAAAAGGTTAAGGTAGTGGATTCAATACTTCTTGGAATGGATTCAATAGGTTCAAACACAACCCTTTCACTTTCCCAAACACTAATTATTAGTTTCATTCCTTCAACACAAAACAACTGCAAACAACACTTTAGCCTAATTGATCAAATTAGGCTAGGGATTAATAGAATTGCCTCAATCAGGTCCATTGATATGGTAACCTCCTATAGACAAAATTTGAAATATTTTATTTTAAAAAATTGACCCACAACCTTCCTTTTCTGATCACATGCTCAAACAGTGCATTTTTAGGCTAAATACATGGTTATATTTAGCCTAGGAAATCAAACTAAAAATAGCAAATGGGCTTTTCTTGTCATATGATTTTGGAATCATAAAATAAAACATATTAACTCACATTTCATTTAATGACATCAATTTCCAACAATGAAATCACAAGTTAGGGCCATTTCTTTGCTCCAAACCCTTGAATTGAGGGTTTGAGACCTGTACTTAGTAAAAATGTTGTAACTCCTTTCAAACTTAATCAAATTCAACCAAACCAAGTGAAAATGAAAGCTAAATTATAGAGCTAACTTTACACATGCATTATTTTCTCCCACCAATCTGTATAGGGTCGTACCAAAAAAAATAACTCCAAAAAATAGGTTTTTTTCTTCATAAAATGTTATTACCATCTGTACAACTTGATGATCTGATATGGGAAAGATGTATTATATCTTAAATACCTTCAACTAACTGATCCAAGCCAAATCTTGATGGTTATGAATGTTGGGAGGTTAAAATGACTTTTCATGGCAACTTTTCAAAATGTTGCATTTAGGAATTTTGCCATTTTTTGCCAAATATGACAACTTTTTGCATTTTTACTCCTAATTGTCACCAAACAATCCCAAACCTTTAGGAATGGTGGAAAAGACATATCTAAGGTTTAAAAAAACTTGTTTTCAATTATTAGACTCCAAAACACTCAAAACCAACAAAACTTAACCTAGTGGACTGAGGACTCTGTTGGTTTATAAAGTGACCACAAAAAGCCTTGTCCACACAAAATGTTAAAACACCCACACAATGGATGGTGTTAATATCAGATCCTTATTACATCACAAGAAAAGAACAAAACAACTCTTCAAGAGGGAGATAGGTATAGGTTCCCTGGACCAACCCTTCCTTTTCCTTTTCACTTTCTTCCTTGTCCACTAAAAAATATCTCTACAGAGACATAGATCACAAGTACATAGCAAGAGACAAAATATATATTCACTCGTGAATTCTAAATGAATGAATGAATGAATGAATGGAAAAACATGTGAAAAACATAATTAAAAATAATCCAAAAGATCATTCATTGCATTCGAAGCCACTTGACTGTCTAGATAATTGGTAACTGTAAGGAAACCAAAAGGTTGGTGAATGAAAAATTAGGTTACAAGGGAACAAAAAGGAGTCTATGGGGATGTAGAGGATTGATAAAGGATTATATGGATTGCCTACTACAATTCATGAAGAATTCATGCATTCCAAGTTCAATAAACCACAAAATGTGGAGGAAAGCATAGGATAGGAAAACATGACATGCATAATATGATGGAAGAGGAAGAGGATCATGCATCATTTTTCATCTGTAACCAATGTGATGGAGAATAAAACTAGTCTTAGATAAGACTATGACAACAATATGGAAATTTGTACAAGTTTGTAAATTCAAGGAGTGGTTCGGTGGAGTTTTTATTATGTTGGAATGTAGTGTAAATGGATTGATCTTTCAAAAAATAAGTAAGAACAAATAACATTCAAAATGGAAGGTTGAAGAGTTATTTTCTTAAGGGTTATTGGGCATGGCTATCCCTGTCTAACACTAAATGAGTAATGGGCTTGTAAGTTGGGTTAAGGGTTTTAAGAGTTATGGATTTTGGTTTAATGTTTTTATTTCTCACCTAATCAAGCTAATATTAATAAGTATTTGATGAAGAATCCATGGTTGTAATGAACAGACACCTTCGTGTATGCCTAGGTCACTTTTGGCAAGTTATAAGCCAAAGTTGCTAGTTGGGAAAATTTGGGTATTTTTGAGTTTTTATTTAATATAGCCTAGGATTAGGTATTTTTAGTTGTTTTTGAATATGTTGGAACCTTTTCCAATTCTTAGAATTGAAAAATTGTGAAAATTGCAAAAGTTGCACTTTTGGTGCAAAATTGCTAATTTGTAATATTGTAAAAGTTGCTTAAAAATGCAACTTAGTTGAAAAGGATTTGGAACTATTCAAATAATAGTTATAACCATTGGGATGGATATAGGAAGGATATATACCTCATTTGAAAGGTCACAAAGGGCATATTGTATGGATTGGGAGAAGTTGCAATAACAATTTTTTTAGTTTTGAAGCAATTTTATTGGTTTTCTATACTTTGTCCGTATAATTTTCTGCAAATTTCAAAGATGGACATCTAATTGTGAATCCCAAAGTTGGTTATTAATGGCCTCTTGGGTAATGATCATTATATGGGTCCTCTTAGTGATTCCATAGTTTCAAAGCTGGGCAATGTGTTTCGGTATTTTTCTTAACTAGCCCTAGGTCAAGTACCTATGAGGAATTGACCTTGTGAGCATGTTGTTTGGAGTATAAAAAGAGAAGGAGACCTATTGGAGGCCTGAGTGGTTGGAACTAGGTTTGAATAAGGTAAATGGATACTCATGAGTGTTGGGTGCAATTCCATGACCTCATTTCCCCATGGTTTCTTCGTAAACCAAGCCTAATTAGGCTAATTAGGATTGTGTTGCTTAGTGAAGGAAAGGGAGTGTTGGAGTGGAATTGAGACCTAGTGCTTTGGGGTTGGACATAACTTTGAAAATGGCATCTATAACCCTTAAAAAAAATTAAGACTTGTTTGGGACTTTTGGAAGTTAGACCCCAAAAACCTCTTAAGGAGGCCTAATAGGGCTACTAGGTGAATTTGGGTTTGATACATTATGGAAGTGTGGGGATCAAACCAGTGATGTATTTTTTTGTTATGTGAGTGCCCTAAGTCCATTTCATGCCTTTGAACCATTAGAGAAACTATTTTTTAGTTTTCCTCGTGTTGGCCTAATTGTGGGAATTAGGTCAAGAAGCCATAATTTGGATAAACTTGTTAAAAACAAGATTGTTTGATGTAAGGAATCTGGAAAAATCATTATATTATCAATAATGTCAAACCTACGACATACAAGTGAGACAATTGATTTATTGGTTTGAATGCTATCATTTGTTTGATTGATGAAGATGAAGAGGATTTGATGAGATGTGATAACAAGAGCACCTAGAGGAAATGTTGAGTTATTTAGTGTATAAAAGGAGTACTAAGACCAAGTAAGACATGGATGATATGATGTGTTATTTATCTACTTGAAGCTGAAGTTGATGGATACACTAGCTAAGTCTAGAAGAACAAAGAAAACAAAATGAGTCTACTAAGCTTGACTGAGTGATTAGTAGGTGTCAAGAAATCTTAGTTCAAGTCGAATAGAAAATTAGTTAGTGCCAATAAAAGTGAAGATACAATATATGTTGAGTAAACTTAGTATGTGCTAAGTAAATTCTAGTGTGTGTCGAGTGATAGTAAAAAGATAGTATGAGCTGGGTAAAGTTTAGTGTCTATCGAGCAACATAGTATGTGCTAAGAATTAGAGGCTATTTATTGTCGAGTGATAGCAATATGAGTTCAATCATAGGTTCACTGATTCTTGGTAGAAAAAATTAATTTATTGGATTGTGTGAAGTGTGTGGAAGATAAACTTGATGTGTTAGTAGCACAAAATTTAAGATAAATAGTTTTGAGGCAAATTCAAGAAGAATTGTAGAAGAAGTTTCTAGAGGGAACAAAATGGAAAAGAGGGAAGGTTCAATGAATCTAACCTAACCCTAAAATGGATGATTGTGGTTGAGCGGAAAAAAAATCTAAATTCTCTTTATAAGGGGATACAAGGCTTGAAGTAATAGTTGGCATGCGTGAGAACCCAAAGAAGACAAGAAGTCTAGGGTATTGCTTCATATGGTGGTCAAATAAGAGAGTCTGCAATTGGCATTCAAAGAAAGAAGTCTTAAGAGGATGATTACTTGAAGGGTGAACAAATTTTCAGAGATGAAGTTTATGAAGCCAAGCAGAATCAAGGACTAAGATAGAGATTTGTAATCTAAAAGTGAGTTGTGATTTATTATCAGATCAATTCATACCATTACTTTCTAATCATTGTATCAATTTAGGATAAATCCTTTGGATTAAGGTTGGCCTAATAGTCACTTGTAGATCCTTTAGCTGGGTGACATTATAATGTAATGTTCTAAAGTCCTCTAACAAGGCTCTCCCTCCTAACAACATGATTGAAATCCTTTAACCACATCACATTTAACAGTGTGTATTATAACCTTAAACAGGGTTGGCCTTTCACAGGTCATCACTTTGAAAGAGTAAGAATTCGTAGCATGTTACTAATAGTTTTTCCCAAATTGGGTTTCTATGTAAAATCCTAGTGTCAAAATGTGTAAATAATTTTGTGGTGTTTAATGTTTACATTTCTACAAAGTGATTCTGACCTAGGATAGTGACCTACTAAGTTATAAAAATTTTAGATTCATACAATATACATGATAAGGAAATATATGTATGAGTTATGTTAAGTGTTGAAAAGTTTTATTGGAATATTTGGACCTTGGATAATTGATTCACCCACCCTCTCAGTTATTCTAAAGTATTCCAAAAATTGGTATCAGAGCATTGGTTGCTTGTGAGGAATGGTTTTAAGGTACTATAAGATAAAAGATCAAAGTGCCCAAAAGAGAG
This sequence comes from Cupressus sempervirens, assembly GCA_028749045.1. Taxonomy (NCBI): domain Eukaryota; kingdom Viridiplantae; phylum Streptophyta; class Pinopsida; order Cupressales; family Cupressaceae; genus Cupressus; species Cupressus sempervirens. The sequence continues at coordinate 449,228,827 of CM053785.1, read as the reverse complement.
GTACCCTAGCTTAACAAGGAGAACTTTCTTGCATATCAAAGTTTGATGAGGCTACATCTAGGAGGACTCGAAGACTATGCACAATCTACCATTTCTGTTGAGCATGTTGACTCTACTAGAGCCCCCACTATTGAAGATTTTGAAAAGAAGAAAGAGCACAATTAGGAAATGTTGGAGATTGCATCTTGCCTAAGCTACATTGATTTTGATGACATCAAAGGATTTGACTCTACTAAGAAGATGTGGGATGCCATAGAAAATATCTATGGAGGAGACAAAAATGTGTTGAGAGAAAAATCTAAAAGTCTCAGAGGTAAGTTTGATGATATGAGAATACAAGAAGGTGAGAATATAGTTCAATATTGTGCTACAGTAAAATAATTTGTTAATGCTATCAAAGGATCAACTAGTAATATTGAAGATGAGATTGTGATCATCAAAGTATTGAGAACCCTATTGCCTATCTATTCTATTAGAGTCTCTCCCATACAAGAGCTAAGATGCACACCTGGTAATGATATGACCCTTGAAGGATTGATGGGTAGACGCACTACCTTTTAACTCTCTAATTTTGATAATTTCAAAACTGAAAATGTTGAATCTGCTTTCACAGCTAAGTTGTCACTAAAAGAGCCTAAAGAGAAGAAAAAGAAAAAGGTCAAATGTGTTTCTAGTGATAGTGATATAGATGAAGAATATGTAGAGGACCTTGAAGCAATGTTGGCAAGGAGATTTCATAGAGGCAAAGAAAAATTAAAAGGTAAGTTACCTATCATATGTTTCAATTATAATGAAATTGGTTATATTACTACATGGTTTCTTGAGAAGAAGAACAATAGAAGTGGAGACAAATTCAGAGGCCAAAGAGATGAGAATAATAAATATTATAAAGATAAAGGAAAGAAATCAAGTTACATTGTTGAAGAGGAATAAAATGAAGAATTTGATGATCATGAGGATGAAGTTGTCCATGTTACAATGAAGGATGATTCTAATGAAGGTGAGGCAGTTGCACTGGTGTCTTATGTGAACAAGAGTGACAAATGGATTATTGAAAGTGGTTGTTCTAATTACATGACTAGAGATAAAAGTTCAATTCTCTTGTGCATTATTATGGTAATAGTGTAAGGTTTGGTAATGATGCACCATCTCTGATCAAAGGTAAAGGATCAATAAAATTGATAGATAAGATCATATCTAGCAATGCTTATTATGTAGAAGGAATGGACTATAATCTATTAAGTGTGTCATAATTGAATAGTGTTAGATGTAAGGTTGAATTTAGAAATAGAAAATCTAAGATCTATGATGCTAATGGAGAACTAATTAGAAATGGTGATCAAACTAGAGGTAATTTGTTCTACCTTGACATGAATGATGCTACTTGTCTTGTTGTACAATTTGATGATGTGTGGTTATGGCACAAAAGACTATGTCATTTAAATTTTGATAATTTGGTCTGTAGCAGTAAGATGAAGAGATTCAGAGCTTTTCCAAAACTAAAGAAATCAAATAATGTAATTTTCAAACAATGTCAATTAGGCAAGATGGAAAAATCAAGTTTTAAAAGTAAGACTCATTCTTCAAAAAAAATTCTTGAATTAGTTCACACTAATTTGTGTGGACTAATTAATGTGCAAAGCTACAAAGGTGAAAAGTACATTATCATATTTGTTGATGATTATTCTAGGATGATGATAGTTTTTTTTTTTTTTTTTAATTTGGATGTATTTCAAATGTTTAAGTGGTACTTGACAAGAGTTGACAAGGAAATTGACAAGAGCTTGAAATGCCTAAGATCTGATAGAGGTGGAGAATTTAGATCAAATGAGTTTGAGATATTCTATAATGATAGAGGAACTAAGGGATAGACTTTTGAACCTAGAACCCCTCCACAAAATGGGATTTTTAAAAGAAGGAAGAGATATGTGATGGATTGTGCTAGAACACTCATAATGGAGAAGAATGTTTCTTTGAAATACTGGAGAAAAATTGTCAGTACATCTGTCTATACCCTGAACAAAGTACAAGTCAAGAAAGGTACAAATATCACACCTTTTAAACTTTGGTATTGATACTCACCTAATGTAAAAAAATTTAAGGTATTTGGAAGCAAGTGCTACATTCTTAAGGACAATATGAATTGAAATTTTGATGCTAAAAGTGAAGAAGGTATATTTCTAGGCTTTTCCACAAGAAGTGCACCTTATAAGTGTTTAAATACTAACACTAACAAAATTGTGGAAAGTACAAATGTGAAGTTTGATGAATATACACAAGTAAATGAAGATGAACCTACAAAGGAACCTAAAAATTACAAATCTTTTGTGTATTTATATGATGATATGAGTGATGATGATGCTATGAACTAAGTTGCAAATCAACAACATTAAGTTTTAGTAACTGTCAAGTCACATACAATGAATTTCAAGTTATCTTTAGGAGCTAAGTTGCATTCAGAAGCCAAGGTAAATTCTAATGATGAGATTAGTGCACATGAAAGGAATGTTGAATTACCTGATAGAGAAGCACACAGTGATTTTGAAGTTGAAAGATCTATTGTAGAAAATAGAGTAGAACCAAGACTGTCAAAGTATGTCAAAAGACATCACCTTGTTGAAAAAATTATTGGAGATAAAGATGTCAGACCCATTACAAGAAACAAGTTGAGAAGTGATACATGTTTGCTAAGCATGCATGAGCATAATTTAGTAAAGGATGCATTAGAAAATGATGACTGGAGTCAAGCCATGAGAGAGGAGATAGATCAAATTGAGAAGAACAAAACCTAGTCATTTGTACCTAGACCAAAGAATAAGAATGTTATTGGAACCAAGTGGGTATACAAAAATAAACTAGATGAGAATGGTGAAGTCACAAGGAATAAAGCAAGATTAGTTTGTAAGGGGTATACTCAAGAAGAATGAATTGACTATGGAGTAAGAACTCTTCTTGATTACTCTACATATAAAGGTTTCAAAGTTTATCAGATTGATGTGAAATCTCTATTTCTAAATGGCATATTAGAAGAGGAGTTCTACATTGAACAACCAAAAGGATTTGTTGATGCAAACAATAAGAACATGGTATGTAGATTACACAAAGCTTTATATGGTTTAAAGAAAGCCCTAGAGCATGGTATGAAAGGCTTCATAATTATCTCATGAATATTGGTTTTGAGAGAACTGATGAGAATAGTAATCTATACTTTAAGATTGAAGGTGGTAAAGGTATTTTACTAGCTGAAAATTTTGTTAATGATATCATATTTGGAGGACAAAATGCATTCTATAAGACATTTGCTGATGAGATGATGAAAGAATTTGAGATGTCCATGTTTGGAGAGATTAAATTCTTTTTTGGCTTGTAAGTGTATCAAATGAAGTATTGGTATTTACATCACCCAATCTAAGTATGTGAAGGAAATATTGAAAACTTTTGGTATAGAGGATTCAAAACTAGTTAGCACACCTATGGTCATAGGAGATAAACTATCAAAGACTGATGATTCTACTAAAGTAAGTCAAACATTGTACAGGTTTATGATTGGAAAATTTTAATATTTAGCTCATAGAAGACCTGGAATTTCATTAGTTGTTGGGATTGTTGCAAGATTTTTTGCAAATCCTAAGGATAATTATTTGATGGTTGTTATAGGATTATGAGATATCTAAAAGGAATAGATGACTATGGTCTATACTACAATAAAAAATGATAAATTTGAATTTAGAGCCTATACAAATATTGATTGGGCTAGAAATGTTGATGACAAAAAGAGTACAAGTGGTGGAGCATTTTTCTTAGGAAATAGACTAGTTTCATGGACTAGTAAGAAACAAAATTGTATATCATAATCTACTATTGAAGCTGAATATGTGCCAATTGTAGTGAATGGTACAAATGTGGTATGGATCAAATAGCTACTCAAAGGCATGAAGGAGGAAATTATTAAACCTGTGATACTTTATTTTGATAACATAAGTGATATAAACATATCTAAGAACCCTGTGATGCATATAAAGACAAAGCAAATAACAATCAAGTATCATTAATTGAGAGAGCTAGTTCAAGACAAAGAAGTGAAAATGGAATATGTGAATACAAAAGAATAGATAGCTAATATATTCACAAAAGCTTTACCTATGGATGCTCGTGAGTATCTAAGAGGTAAACTAGGGGTGATACCCCTATCTAGAGTTATTTAAGAAGCAAGAGGAGTGCCCTACATCAACTAAGTTGAATATCATATTTTACAAATTGATGCAATGGATCTTACTTAGGAGCTACCTAAAGTAATCAAGAAGCTAGAATAGAAGATCAATCACAAGTAAGGTGATAGAGGGAGAACTTGAATTATTAACATCTACATATTGAGATGACAAGTCTTTAGCATTGTTGTCAAAGAGGGAGATATGCATTGAAAGAGGGAGAATACCTAAATGAGGGAAGAAATAACTTAAAGAGAAAGAGGGAGATATAAGAGAGATACATCAAATGATACTAACAAATATACATTACCCTACACAGAAGAAGGACACAAACTAATAGAGGGAGAGATTTCAATATTAAGTATTATTTTCTTTTTGGTATTGTTATTGGTTTGCCATCAATGCCAAAGAGGGAGATTGTTGAAAACAAGATTATTTGATGTATGGAATTTGGAACAATCATTATATTGTCAATAATGTCGAACCTGCTACTTGTTAGTGAGACAATTTCTTGTTTGGTTTGAATGCTATCATTTGTTTGATTGATGAAGAGGATTTGATGAGATGTGATAACAAGAGCACCTAGAGGAAAGGTTGAGTTATTTAGTGTATAAAAGGAGTACTAAGACCAAGTAAGACATGGATGATATGATGTATTATTTATCTACTTGAAGCTAAAGTTGATGTATGCACTGGCTAAGTCTAGAAGAATAAAGAAAATAAAATGAGCCAACTAAGCTTAACTGAGTGATCAGTAGGTGTCGAGCAATGTTAGTTCAAGTTGAGAAAAAAATCAAATAGTGTCAAGAAAAGTGAAGATATAGTGTATGTTGAGTAAATTCTAGTGTGTGTGGAGTGATAGCAAAAAGATAGTATGAGCCAAGTAAAGTTTAGTGGATGTCGAGCAATACAATATGTGCCTAGTTATTGTTAAGTGACAACAATATGAGCTCAATCATAGATTTGCTTAATATAAGTTGGAAAAGTTGCTTTTTTGGATTGTGTGAAGTGTGTGGAAGATAATCTTGATGAGTTGGTGGTACAAAATTCAAGATAAACCATTTTGAGGAAAATTCAAGGAGGATTGTAGAAGAATTTTCTAGAGGGTACAAAATGGAATAGAGGGAAGATTTAATGAATTTGACCTAACCCTAAAATGGATGATTGTGGTTGAGCAAAAAAGGACCTAAATTCTCTTTGTAAGGGGATACAAGGCTTGAAGCAATAGTTGGCATGTGCAAAAACCCAAAGAAGACAAGGATTTTAGGGTATTACTTCATATGGTGGTCAAATAAGAGAGTCTATAATTGGCATGCAAAGCAAGAACACTTAAGAGGATGAATTATTGAAGGGTGAACAAGCTCTTAGAGATGAAGTGTATGAAGCCAAGAAGAATGGACGACTGAAATAGAGATTTTTAATCTGCAAGTGAGTTTTGATTTGTTATTAGATCAAATCCTAGTATTACTTTCTAATCAAGTTATTAGTTAAGGATAAATCCTTTGGATTAAGGTTAACCTAATAGTAATTTATAAATCCTTTAACTAGGTGACATTCTAATGGAATGTTCTAAGTTCTCTAACAGGGCTCACTCCTAATAGGGTGATTGAAATCCTTTAACCAGGTCACATTTAATAGTGTGTATTTTTTAACCTTTAATAGAGTTGGCCTTTCATAGGGCATTACTTCAGAAGAGTGAGAATTAGTAGCATGTGATTGGTGGTTTTTCCCAAATTGGGTTTCCATGTAAAATCCTTGTGTCAAAATGTGAGAATGATTTTGTGGTGTTTAATGTTTACATTTTTGCAAAGTGATTTTGACCTAGGATAGTGACCTACTAAGTTATGGAATTTTTAGGTGCATGCAAGATACATGATAAGGAAATATATGTATGAGTTTTGTTAAGTGTTGAAAAGTTTTATTGGGACATTTGGACCTTGGATAATTGATTCACCACCCCTCTTAGTTATTCTAAAGTATTCCAACAGAACTTGATCCTTAGACCATGGGTGCTTGAAGAAGTTGGTAGTCTTGTTTTCTTTAGCATTGGGAGGATTTTAACTTGTTATGACCTTGTGAGAAGGTTTGGGATTTGGTAACTTGTTTATTTGGTGATAGAGTGAGAAAGCCCATTTACACTTTTCTAGTTGTGTACTTTGCATCACAAGGGTCTTACTTGAAGGTGTAAAATTATATGATGGGAATGAACAAGCCTAGTCCTAGCTATTATTAATGAGAAAAAAATATTGAACCAAAAGCATGAGGAATTTTGAGCCAAGCACAGACATTATAAAAACTAGTTGAAAAATTTTAATGAAGGGGCTGAGAAGTTAAAGACAACGATGATAGAGATTAAGAAATCATGGGATCCTAGTAGGCCAAATTTAGAAGTAAAAATGAGAATTGAGATTGATGAAGCTAGAAAATTTTACATTAATCTGAAAGATGGCAAACAACATTAAAAGAAAATTTGAAAGTGTTTGATTATAAGAGCATAGAATTGCAAAATGAGCTTAACAAAGAAAAAAAAAATTCAAAAAGAAGCATGATAAAAAATGTACTATATCAAGAGAAAAGAATGGTGATTTACACATAAAGTTGAAAGAATGTGATGGTAGGATTGAAGAATTAATTGCAATATTGGGCTTGTGGGATAATTGCAAGGAAAAGTTGGAAGGGAAAGTTGAGGGTCTTCTAGATGGAAAAAGGATAATGAGTTAGGAATATGATGAAAATTTTGTGTTGGAACAAAAATTGAATGAATACAATGATAGAAATAACAAATTGTATAACAAGATTAATAAAGATTTACACTTGTGGGAAACTTGTAAGTTGGATTTTACAAGTACAGTTGTAGGACAACAAAATGAGCTAGATTTGATGATTAAGGAAGGAAGTATTTTGAGCCAGAAATATGTAGAGTTATATAGTGAATGTGCATTTTTGAAGGCACACGTGGGAGATTATGATGAAGAGATAATCTATGTGTAAGAGGAAAGGTTAGGTTTAACATCTCAATTAGAGAGGAATTCAAAGAAACTAAAATTTTTGCAAACAAAGGTGCAAATTATGAGTACTGAACAGAGATAATTGAGCCAAAATCTCGAAGAATAGCTTAGAGAAGATGGAGTTCTAAAGGAGAAAGTGGAGAGTTATGATTTAAAAAAACTTGATCTAGTAGCAAGAGAGAACGGTTCATTGAAAAAAGAAATGTATGAGCTTAAAATGAAGTGCAAGCAAAAATAAAAGAAATTCAATTATGTTGACCAGGAGGGATTCTACTGGAGAGCACATAACATTTCATGGAAATTTTATGTGTCCCATTCTTCTAGATAGGCAGTCTAGATAAAAGAAAATCTTCTAGTACAAAATATATTATTGTCCCTCCTAGTGGATTGCTCAGTGTATGTCCTTATGGGTGGTGTGGGGAATAGTATGAAAAATCACTTACATTACCACCCCTATATAAATGTAATTGTCTAATTTCATTAGATCTTGTTGAAAAGCTATAAAATATCATTATTGATTTTTAATTTTTGTATACTTAAATGTATATGTTGGAGAGTTTGTTAAATGTTAATGATAGTTTTAATGATATCAATTGCATTTGAAGTCAATTTAAGTTCCTGCAAGAACTGTTTAGTATAAAAAATCAAGCCTAGATTGGGGTCAATATAAGGTTTTACAAGCACTATTAGTATGCCCACATGTACAAATTTCGATTTGATCCTTTCATATTAACCATGCTATACTTTCATTCTGTAATGATATCTAAGATTGTCTATATAGTGAAAGGAGTTTGAACATAAATGTTTACAATCGAATATGAACATGTTTTTTTTGTTTTTTTGGGGATATGAAGTCTAATTATTCAATTTGTATTTCATTGAAAAAATTATTGGTAAATCTTCATTGAATACAATAATTTTAAATATTACAAAGATTGGAAACATAAAATACTTGGCACAGGAAAATATAATAGAGGACAATGATGGAGTAGAGATAACTAAAAAATTATTTGTAGGTCTATTTGTCCACAACAGTGGTTGCCAACCAAATTCTTCTACTACTACTGTAAATTTATTCTTATGAAGAAAATCTAGTTGAGATAAAATTGATGTCATCAGATAGGCTTAATATTAAAGCCCCAACATATTGGAAGAAGACCTTAATCACTTAGAAAAATATGGAAGATGATAATGTGCTTATGGAAATGTCAATGTGCTAAGGAAGGAAGTTGATGGCCCATATTTACTGACAAAATTTATCAATATGTCATTAATTCATCCTTGCCACAGGGTACTTTCTAATAGATTGCAGTAAATTTATCAATATATCACTAATTCATCCTTAATTTATGATCATAGTATAGTCTCTTATGCATTCTATAGTAAGGTATAGTGAGTGTAGATATCAAATTCATATGGAGTGCAAATAGTAGTAATTTTTTGCAAAAGATTATGCTAGTAGATGTCAATTATCTTCCCATATAGGTTTGAAAACTAGATATGTGTTCATAGACCTATACATTAGGAAAAAAATAGAATCCTCCAAATGCTATTGTAATCACATTTATGCTAAAATTTGCATTATTCATCCTAACAAACCCTCCTCTAGGTTTTGGAGGCCTAATTGGAGTCCTTAAAGAAGGAAGTATCAATTATACTTGGATATTAACCAATCCATTCATGGGAAAATCTAGGGGCATCCAAAATAACTTCTAATCTCCATTCTTAGTTTTTGAATCGATGCCCATCAAAATTTATGGGGATTGTTGCTTCCTCTTTATCCAAATATGTCAATCACATAGAGATGTCCAATTAGGGTTTTACCATATCTCTCCACAACTGAAACCACTCATAATGAATCCTAATGTAAATAAAAAGAGACTATCATATCTCCCTTTTGAACTAGGTTTTCCCACAAAGTCAACAAACCTAGTTTTCTATCAAAATGCAACCTGTAGGTGGTTGTCCTTCGATTTCTCTCCCAATTCTCCAATATAGAACCTCAAACTAGATGAAAAAGAAAGCTAAGACATTTCTCCAACTTCCTATGGATTTATTTTTCTAAGATCACTCCATACAAACTCAGCACAAGAAAAAAATAGATAATTTTCCACCAAAAATATAGTTTTTCAATTGAAATTCTGCAGTTTTACAATCCAATTCCTCTCAACAACCCTTGAAATGATTATTGACCCCATTTTTTATGTTTTCCTACCAATTCCAACTAATTTATTATGTGCTAATATTTCATTTGAGTTATTACATTTTTAAAAAGAAGTATATGTTTGCAACTAGAGTATAAAATGATGTAGATTACAGTATATTTGTTCCTTTTGAACTGCATGTGACAAAAGAATTGGGGCTAGAAAACTTTCTTGTTTTAAAATTTAGAGGTGTATATAATTTTGGCTATGGTCCTTTGGTGAAGAAAGTTGTTGTGGAGAAACTAGCATTGATGATGAGCTAGCACTCAAATATTGCTTTAGAATATCACTCTTAAGAGGAACAACTAAAGCCTCACAATTATGGGAAAGCAAAAGAAAAATCCCTCTTCTAGGTAAGAGAGAATCCTCCTTAAGCTTTGTCACAACTAGATGCACTGTACCTTGACTATTCACCTATAGTATGGGCAAATAATCTTTATCATCAGCACCAAAAACATCATCCATTGTGCCTAGCTATAACCAGAGGATGTCTATTGAAAAACCATCACAAAACTAGAATACAAATAAATAAATAAATATACTTCTAGTCATATTAACACAATTTTTGTGTGTCAAATCATTCTTCCTGGAACAATAGACCTAGAACCACTTTCATTCTACCAAACCCTTATGCTAGACAAGAAGGTATGAAGCACATAAAATTTTTAGTTATATTATAGCTTGTAAGAAGCAAACTATGGTTGGTTTGGGAAATTTTCTTTAGCCTCTATTTATGAATTGAAATTTGGAATTGTTACAAACTTTCTAATTGAATGATCTATGAATCATGGTGAGCTTCAAACAATGCTATGAGGTTATATAACCAAAATGTTTTCTTTATACTTTTAAGAAAGGCAAGGTTCTTTTTGAGTCCATGATGCCTTGTGCTTGGTGTACTTATTTGCACTAAGACCACAAGGTTCACCCAGCTAGATATAGATTATGAGGTACACCTATCCAAACCCCTCAAAATTTGAACATGTTCCTATGCCACTCAAGTACAGGAGCTATGTTGTCAAGTTTCCTTGGGTCATCCTAGTAATTAGGTAGTGATGAAGCTAGCAACAAATTTGCTTTTAGAAAAGGATAACATTAATGAATATATTTGGTCATTTCCTTGGTATTGTTTTATTGCTTGGAACTTTTGATAGGATATGTTAGATTTTTCTTTAGTTAGTTTTAAATGGATGGTGAATGATTTGTATTATATCATATGGCCCTTACAGTGTGTGCATTGATTCCACATAATACTATAACATAAGAGATTCCAATCCAAACTATTTATCTTCCTTCATTAACTGGAGCATAGATGTAGGATCACAAGAAGCAAAAAATTATTGAAAACATGATAAATTATTGATGCCCAAAGGTAAATCATTTAATATTTTGTGTTGGTCATAACCTTGCTAACCAAACTATTTCATTTTTCCTGTCATACTATTATTGGGTACCAATTGAAACTTTATTTGTTGATTTTCCCATATGTTGTGGGTTACTACACACATTAAATAAGTTCTATCTTTAGTCCCATTGACCTTTAGGTGGTCACTTGTTGGAAATTAATAAAAAAATCTTTATTTTCATTACTTATTTGAGGTGCTTTTCAAGGATATCATAGTTCAATTTATTGCCATACAATATGAAGAAAAAAATGTGCAACTTCTTAAAAGGTTGAAGTCCTATGACTATAAAAGTTGTGGTATTATATTTAAGTTGTTGCAGTATTTGAAGAGGAATTTACACCATATGTTGGAGCTTCACTGATGCGTAAGTTTTTCTTGAGTTTTAATATATGGTGTCATACTTTGTATCAATCTTCATCTTCTTCCCATTTGGATTGTTCTCACATGCCTGTAGGATTATGTATGCCAATTTCTTCTTTTTTTTGTGTATGTTTCTAATAGATATTTCACATCTCCTTAGCCATTTGTTTTAGTCAATGAGTTGTCTTCTACCATTTTTTTTGGGGGGTAAACATCTATTTTGTGTTTCTTGACATCTATGCATGCATTACTATCAAAGTTAAAGATGAAAAGAAGATGTCTTTTGAACAATAAAAAATGTTCAACAATGTAAAAGCACCTTTAAGGGGTTTTTTGTCATCTGACAGTTGCAATATCATGTAGATTGTTGCTTTTGCAATTGAAATGGGCCTCCTACAAATACATGATTAAAAGCATTCATTAAACTCGTTAAGGAATAAGCCCCAACTAAAGAAATGCATCAAATCCAAGGAAAAATATTATGTGACTTTTGTATTAAGCTTATACTAAATTGTATTGAGTGCTAAAATCATTCTCTTAGCTATACTAAAACTAAAAGATTTTGACCAGCTAATAAGCAATACCAAGAAAGATTATGTTCTCTAGTGGATGACACTGCAATGAACAAACCTATCATAGGAAATAAATTCTGCAAGTTTGGTTCATAAGAGAGACATTTTGAAGTTCGTATTTTTAGGTTTTAAGCATTTGGGACTATTTCAATAAAATAGTTTTAGTTCAACTCTTTTGAAACTAGCATAGATATGTATGCATCTATCTAAAAGATGCAAGATATATAAGGCATCTACATGGAATTTGAGGCATAGGATAGGCAAAAGCCTCAAGATCAATCTCTCTATCATTTAGATAAATGTATTTAAGAAATTTAAACTAATTCGTGTGTGTGTGTGTGTGTGTGTGTGTGTGTGTGTGTGTGTGTGTGTGTGTGTGTGTGTGTGTGTGTGTGTGTGTGTGTGTGTGGTGTGTGTGTGTGTGTGTGTGTGTGTGTGTGTTTGTGTGTGTATGTGTGTGTGTGTGTGTGTATTATGTCTATACTATATACTATCCACTATATACAATTGTACATATGAAGTTTTTATAAATGCTTGTCAAATTTATCTTAGAAAATTTGTGTTAACTAATTACACCATTACAAAAATTTTCTACCTTTTTAATTATGCCTATTGGCATCATTACAACTGAAAATTTGTAATATTTGAGTACTATGTACCAGTGAACCCTTTATTTGTTGATTTTCCCATATGTTGTGGGTTACTGCACACATTAAAGAAGTTCTATCTGTAGTCCCATTGACCTTTAGGTGGTCACTTGTTGGAAATTAATAAAAATTGTCTTTATCTTCATTAATTATTTGAGGTTCTTTTCAAGGATATCATAGTTCAATTTCTTTCCATAGAATCTTTTAAAAAAATGTGCAACTTCTTAAAAGGTTGAAGTCCTATGACTATAAAAGTTATGGTATTATATTTAAGTTGTTGCAGTACTTGAGGAGGAATTTACACCATATGTTGGAGCTTCATTGATAAGTAAGTTTTTCTTGAGTTTTGATATATGGTGTCATAGTTTGTATCAATCTTCATCTTGTGCCCATAGGGACTATTCTCATAGGCCTACAAGATTATGTGTGCTAATTTCTTATTTTTGAGTGCATATGTTTCTAATAGATATTCCACATCTCCTTAGCCATTTGTTTTAGTCAATGAGTTGTATTCCACCATGAGTTGATAGTAAATTTTCTTCATAGATGTCAAGAAACATAAAATTACTATTAATTTAATTTTATCCATCTATTTTTGTATTACAAGCAAGCAGAAAAGCACAAAGAAAATGCAGATAAAAAAACAAATGAACACAAACATACAAGGTTTCCATTTTGTAGAAGCTAATAGTTTATTGATATATAAAATGTTGATGAGGAGATGGATATAGCACATGATGATGTTTAAATGAATACAACAGATGATAATGCAAAGATTGATATAACACCTAAATATGTTTTGCTTGATATAGCACATCCTGATGAGCAACCTAATGAACATCTCAAAGAGAATCCACTTGAATCTGTTGCGCCACTTCATACTATATTCATTACATCTATAGTCTTGGATGAAATTGGTGGATCAACAAAAATTATTGATGGTGGTTCAAGAGAAGGTGTTCCTACTACTGTTAAAAGAAAAATTGAGCCAAACTCTATACAAATCTATAGAGAAGAAAGCAAAAAAAAGAGTATTAGAAGGTAAGAAGCCATTTGTGATTGAGGTATCAAGAGATGGTGAACCTATTGGGTATAATTTTGCAAGGTGGGCTACTAAGTTAGGCTTAAGATTTAGAGCTCATTTAGATATTTGCAAATCAAATTTTATAGAGCAAGATTCATGAAATGTGGAATTTATTATATAGAAAATGGAAAATTACTTTGACACAATTGGTGGAAAAATCTCTAGGAGATAGTACAAGAAAAAGATGATACTTCTCATGCACAATTCTAGATACCATTGCCAAAAACTAATCATAGAGGGAAAATAGAAGTCAAACTCCACTCTATCTCTAAAGAAGTGGGAAGAATTAAAAGAAAGTATGCATTCTAAGGAATATTTGACTAAGAGTAATAGAGGCAAGAGAGAAAGAGATAGTGTGAGTGTTTAATATACATATGGTAGAGGTGGTTTGTAGGCTAAAATGGAAAAAATTGGAGTAAGTGTGACTTTTTGTTAAATTTACATTGAACTATTTATTTTAATTTTCTATGAATCAGATATTTTTTGACATTGAAATTCTATATTAGGTGGAGAAAACTAATAAAAAAATATATTTTGAAGTATATGACAACACTAGATCCTACTAAATCCAACAACAATAACAAGTGGAAATATAGTTCATCAACAGAGATTTCACAACCATCGATTCAATGCCTAGTAAGAGCCTCTTCAAATCATGTCAACACAAGTGAAGGGCTACAATATATAATGGATTGCTTACATAGTCTCACTGAGAAAGTTTCCCATTTGACTGCCTCAATTCAACCTATAGTTTTTGTATGGAATGAGCATAATTACATGGATTCAAATCAAGTGAGTGGTTTTAATTTTTCTCCAATTTGATTAAAGTAGATTCAAATATCATCTTACTCTTACAATGAACTAGATTCAAGTATTATCTTCTTATATAACTTTATATCAATCTGATATCAATTTTTTTATTTGCAACCTTGTAATATCCCCTTTCTAGCATTATTGAATTTGAAATTGTTCTTATGTTCCATCTTCACTGGTATTTTTCTTCTTGTGCTAAGTTTTCCATTTTATAGTGTTGAAAACATCCATTTTCATTCTAATCCAAGAGCAAAATGATATTTAAAACTATACTATTTCATTCATGTATATATTCTCTAGTGTGCAAACTTAGCAAGGAGCTAGTCTAAAAGTGCATTAGCAACAACACTAGAGAGTCTTATATAACTTACATAGAAAACACCCTCATTATACTAGATGTTCAATCATGTTGTAGAAACAAACCCAATGCCATCATTTTTTGAAAATGAAAAATGCTTAGTACCAAGGAAATGAATGGCCTTCCAAAAGCAATATATTCTACACAAAAATCACCAATATAGCAGCAACTATGGCTATCAATGAAAAACAAATATCATTCAACATAGTTGCTAAATAGTTGGAATTAATTGTAAGATAAAATAGTTCTAAGCTTTGTTTCATGAAATGGTATATCTCCTATGCTACAAGTAAACTTTATTTTAAGGTGACTTCATACAGTTCCCCACTTCGATGAATTTTAAGTCTCTTCCACTACTTTGCCAGGCATTGATAAATGTATTATTATTAATGTCTATCAATATAAATGATAGTGGCTAAAGTAATATTTAAGTAGAAATGGGTGCTCCTTTCCACCATGAATTAATTATTTTTTCTGCATAACAACTCCAAAAAAGATGATAAAAGATGTTACAGAACTAGAATAACTTCCAATAGGAATGGATCAAAATCTCCTATTGTAGATCCACCTATTGCTACCCCACTCAGCTACTAGTTCTTTGATATATTAGTAGATTGTATAGTTTTAAGGTGTTGAATGGATGATATATTATTGGTTGTATACAAGCTGCCTTTCTTTCATTCAA
This sequence comes from Cupressus sempervirens, assembly GCA_028749045.1. NCBI lineage: Eukaryota > Viridiplantae > Streptophyta > Pinopsida > Cupressales > Cupressaceae > Cupressus > Cupressus sempervirens. The sequence continues at coordinate 449,213,485 of CM053785.1, read as the reverse complement.
GAAATCAACTATAATTTTCAAAATATTTGACCATTTTTTTCTTGATGTTTCATCTACATGTAGAATATAGTTGTTGGTATTAATGTTGATCACAATGAATTGGTTCACAAGAAATTGAAACATAAAAGTATTTATGATGAACTTTAGGTACTATAATAGTTCTTGTGGAATATTTTTCTTCATCATAATTTTCATTCTTTATTTTACTTTATACATTATCTTTACTTGATTTTTAAACCACATGTAGAGAAATCATATGAAAGAAAAATGAAAAAGAGAAGACATTGTTGATAGTGATTATGTTGAATATGAAGAGATCTTGCATGATATTCATAGTAGAAAACAGTTTTAGTTGTATATTTATTGTTTCTATTAAGGTATCATCCTTGTTTTACTGATCAAATGTCTAACAATTTTTTCATAATCTTATATGTTGGGTATGCATGAATTGTAATGTAGTGCTTATATTTGGCGCTTTCATAATTAATTATGTAACATATTTTTTTCTTTTTCTATTTGTAGAAACATATTGATAATAAGCTCATGGAAGTGGACAAAGTCAGGGTGTTGTATTTGCATGATGGTTCTATTGCAAGAATTGGGCAGATTCATTCCCTATCTATTACTCATGGAGTCAATTTGAAAGGAATAGGAGATGCAAATGTAAATATTATAATGGTCACAAAAAATATTCCTCTTGTTTATGATGACAAAGTAGATGGAGCCATTTCACCTGAAACAAAAAGTTGGGACCTTCACACGATGGCCAATGAAGTATTTGGAAAAAATATCATAATTAAACATATTTATGATGTAGTAGACATTGTTAGACATGTGTTCTTGCAACACTACTTTTTATGAAATGTTTTGAATTTTTTGTTTAAGGATTTTAGTGATCATGGTGTATTTCAAAGAGTTCAAAACTCTTCAGACAACTTTGGAATTTTGATTAAGTTACATATATACTTTAATATTATATATATATATATATTTCATTAATTTTTTGTATTTTAGATTCTTTTTTAATTATCAAAATTATTATGTTGCATCAATCTTATTCTAGTAGTGCTAGCATATTGCATAAGTTTGTTCATATATGTAATATTTTTTATTTTTTTTATGGCTTAGTTCAAGTTTAAGGTTATGATATTTTATATTATTAAATTCATGGTACTAAAAAATTATTTATCATATGACTTATTTAATTTTACTAAATCTAACACTAAATATGGGTCTAACCACATAGTTAAATATATAATAAAATCAACTACTAAATGTGTGACTAGCAACATGATTAAATCAACTATTACATATGTGACCAACCACACAACTAACTCAACTACTAAATAAACTATTAAATATGTGACTAACAACACAATTAAATATACTACTAAATCTGTGACTAACCACACAATTAAATATTCTACTAAATCAACTACTAAATATGCGACTATCCACATAATTAAATTAACTACTAAATATGTGACTAACCACATAATTAAATATACTACTAAATCAAATACTAAATATGTGACTAGCGACATGATTATATATACTACTACACTAACTATTAAATATGTGACTAGTCACATGATTAAATATACTACTAAATCAACCACTAAATCAATGATCAAATAGATGACTAAATTTTATTTAGTAGTATTATAAATGACTAAGTTTTAACTACTATTAGTCATGTGACTAAGTTTAGTCACATATATACAAACTTTAGTGGTTTTTCTAGTCACATTTTACTATTTTTGTACTAGTGGAAACTACTCTATGAGGTGTTTAATAGGCTTCCATTCATGATAACCCCCTGTGCTCTCACAAAAAATATTAGGCCTCTAAACCACACTAGTGCCTACAAGTGTACATCATTGGCAAAGCAAGGCTAGGAGCAGTGTCACTCAAGGCATATGGAATGGGGCCAAGAGAGAGAAATTACCAAGGTTTTGAAATCTTATGACATTACAAAACTAACTTTAGTGGGGTGGAATCACCAAAAAAAGGCTAGCTGGCCCACTAAAGGTGAATCTTAATACTAACAGGATTTGATCCAAGGGTTTTCTTTTTCTGATTCTCCAAAGGAGAAGAGCATACTTCCCTCTCATTTTCATGTCTCACAAACATGCAGAACATGTTAATCACTAAGCTAGCTCATCCTCTATCAAAGTCTAGAAGCTTCAAGGTTTCTGATTTTTCCATTAGGAGAAAAGATCATACTCCCCTAACTAAGAGACTTGTCAAAGGAATTACTACCTTTCCCCGCTTCCCCAAGTATCTATCTCCTAGCAATGCCTAGGTCTTGGATTTAGCCATGGGCATCAATTCCTTTTAATGCATAGTCTAATACCCTATTATTCTATCAAGACCCTTTAGAAATCTTAACGAAGCCCTATTAAACTATGTTTGGAAAGCAAGAAATAAGACAAAAAAATTTGAAGTGGGTTTGAAATATATTCTTTGACAAGCTTCCTATAATCAAACCATTACCAAATTTATATATGTTTCAAATAGGTGTCTTCAACATGTCTTCTACAGATAATTGTTATGTTGTTCCAGAAATCAAGTAAGTCACAGAGAAACACAGGTTAGCTTAATTAGATAGCAATGACCCAACAAATGCTTAAGCACAAATCAATAATTTTGGTCAATTGATGTTAAATCTCCCATAAAAACATTTCTTCTAGGCAAGAAATTGATCTCTTGGGAAAGATAGATTTTTGTACCGTGTGAGAGAATGTATCTCTTAGGCAAGCAACTACTTTGTCATGTGCAATTTTTCACCTATCTATGTGAGTAAGTAGTTTGTCATGTAAAATTTAGCAAGAGTTTGTGTGAATCAATAGGGGGTTCTACACAAGGAAAGAACTTCCTAAGTGAGACTGTATACCAATTTAAAAAAATTAAAAGAAAAATGTCAAAATAAATGTAGATAAAGCTAGAAAATTGATTTTTTTCCCCACAGTGGGCACCAGAAATGTATGTGCTAAATATGGGCCTCTGGTTTAACCACACACTTCAACATGATCTTCCATGATGGGTTTTATTTTAGAATGAACATCATATTGTTCATCCTTAAGGATCTATACATATCAATCTATTGCCTTCTACCTAGACAAGGTTTTAATTGTTTCTCTCAAAATCAAGAGTTCAGTAACCAAACCAGTCTAAGAATGAAGGATTTAGGCTAGAATTTATGTAGAGTAATCTAAATTTTAAGGATTTTTCTATGCAAGATAAATGAATTAATCTAGATGAATGTGTAGATTTAAGATAAGAAAGAAATAACAACTAAGCTAAACATGATTGCAAATTAAGCTAGATGAGAGTACTAAAATGCAGTAAAAGCTAGTTGAATGCAAGAGAATTGAATACTCAAACCAGAAGAGTTTTACTACTCATAAATTGCATCCTTCTGAATGAGAGGTAAACATTCTACTTTTATAGAATTCTAGAATCAATCAATGCTCAAGATTGAATCAAATGAACATAAGAGATTTAATGAGAGTTCAATTAGAATTATAGGTTTCCATGTTTGAAGGAGTTAACTAATTGCTTTTGGGGAGAATGATATAGTTAACTAATTTGTTTCCTTTTTTGAACTGAAGAGAGGATTTTGGGGAGAATATTTGATTTATTTAAATTAAATATGACCTCATAAGTTCATTTTCTTGATTAATTAAATAACAAAATTTAATAATTAGAATAAGGGTATTTGATTAAATCAAATACATTTAGTTCCTTATGTGTTTTGGTTAAAGGGGGTAAATTTATTTAATTAAAGTGTTAGGTCTTATAATTAAATAATGTAATTAAAGAGGTTATTTAGCCAAATTAAGTTGATTATTTAGGAATTAAATAAGATATGTGATTGTTGCAAATTAATGGTTTTCTGCATTTGATGGTTAGGTCAAGTAAAGACAATCAAAATCAGAAATGCCTAGTACATTAAGACCTTTTTTTATCACAAGATTTATGGCGTGAGACTAATGCACCGAAATTGGTTTAGAATAACAAGGTGCCAATTTTTTGGTATTACACTCAAAGACAAATGTCTAACTTTTTTTAATAACTTTTAATATATTTAACAAAATGCAAACTAAATTACATATTGTTCTACACTTCACTCTATACACTTTTTTTTTTAAATCATTTTTTATTAGTTTGCTGCAAGTTATGCCTTGCACATGAATAGGTACCAAAATTTAAAGATACAATCACTTCAATAATTCATAAAAAACAAAATAATCATCAGAAAATAATACAAAAATACACAACTTCTAGATATCACTCTTAACTATCTTCCTACCAAAGGGATTTGAAAAATATTGAATATGACTATGTCTTTTGTGTTGCACATGAAAATAGCCATGTTAAGTCTTCTAAAAATATCAAGAAATATTTTTCATGTGAACAAGGTTTGACCCACCTAGTCTTATTTGTTTTGTAAAAACTCTAGTAGTTTGGAAAGAAGATTCAGAGTACTACAATTTATATTTTTTTACAACGCTTGTCATTTTGAGTGGATGACCCTCAAACGTCTAGTCCAAGCTTAGGTTTTCCTTATTTCATATAAAAAAAAGTGTCCACTTATACCCCTCTTTTTGTACACCATCTTAGTGTGCTTACCCATTGTTGTCATTATGATAATATGTAAGGTAAAAGCTAAGCTCATTCAAAAATAAAATAAGAATCTATTAATTTGAGGGTATATGTAATTACCATTTTGACAAAAGTATAATACAAGGTTAAATAATGCATTCGTAAAAAATACTTTAAAATCCATAGAATAAAAAAAATCACAAGTCTATCAAGGATATAATATGGACTAGAATGTTTGATATTTAATCAAATATCTCAAGGGAATTTATATGAGACATCAAATGAGAAGAAAATGTATATCTTACTAAACATAAACTATGTGTAGGTTGAAAAACATGATGTGTAATTAAACTTACAACTTCACATTTGTAATGAGATTATGTAGAGATAAAACTCACTCTTTTATGTAAAGAGATATATTGTGATATCCAAATTTTGATTTGAGATAAAATAAAATGAGAATTAAAAGTGTGTCTTACCAACTATAAGATAAGAAATGGTTAGCAATATTTGGTGTATTGCTAGATTCTATTTCCTACATATATTAGAATACCCAAAACCCTCCAACAAAGTGAATCTAATTAACACAGCCAAAAGAGTAAGGATGCTAATGTGAGATATACACAATGTAGGGTTCTGGATTTCCTTATGATAGAGATGTTGGGATTAGTAGACATAAATGTTAGAATTCTTTAGAATAACTGAGCGGGGGGCTGAATCAGTTATTCAAGGTCCAAATGCCCTATTAATACTTTTAATAATGAATCCATACTCTTTTCATCTATTCAAACTTAAATCAATCATATAAGAAAATTACTGTAAATCAACATGCAAAGATAAAACATTCAAGATCAACACATGACACAATGATTTACGTGGAAACCCAATTTGGGAAAAACCACCAGTAACATGCTACTTGATTCTCACTCTTCTGAAGTGATGCCCTCTTAAAAGCCTGCCTTGTTAAAGGCTTACAACACACTGTTAAATGTGACCTTGTTAGAGGATTTCACCAAACTATTAGGAATGGGCCTGGTTAAAAGGTCTTTTAGAACATTCACTTGGAATGCCACCCTGTTAAAGGATTTATCTAATGGTTGTTAAACCAACCTAAGTCCATAGGATTTATCTTACTGTTACAATTGCTATAAAGTAATGATAATGGTCTTTTGATCTGACATAAATTACAACATACTTTGCAGATTTCAGATCACTCTTTTAGTTCAATCCTTATGCTTGGCTTCAATTACTTCAGCTCTGACTGCTTGTTTCCCTCTCAAGCTTCATCTCCTTGAGTCTCCTTGCTCATTCTGTCAATGTAATAATCCTTGTGGTCATTTATTTAAACAGAGTTCCTGTGCTTTCTTCTCCTTAGCACATTCTTCAGCACTTCATGCTTTTATGCTTGACTACGGCTCTCTCTCACACTATCCCCTCTATTCTACTCTATTACCTTATGTCTTCTTATATAGAAGTCTGATTTTCCTTTATCGCTCAATTCTCCCTCTCCAATTTTAGGGTTTCAAAATGGATTAGGTAGGATACAATGTATCTACCCCATATCTTGTTCTCTTCTTGAAAATTCGCCAGTTGTATCCTAAAAATGTTCTACATGGTGTTCTGTGCCACCAACTCATCATTCTTATCTTCTTTTTAATTCACAAATTTCTAGATAACAACTTTGTCGACTTAGATCTGATGAATTGTCGATTTCCTAAATAATGCAGTAACTTGGCATTATTGAGTTACTGGTGCTCGGCACATCTATGTTACTCGACACTTGATTCTACTTGGCACTTGATTCTGCTCGGCACTTGATTCTACTCGGCACTTGATTCTGCTTGGCACTTGAACTTACTCGACACTTGAACTTGCTCGGTCGGCACTTGAACTTCCTCGACACTTGAACTTGCTCAGCACTTGAACTTACTCAGCACTTGAACTTACTCGGCACTTGAACTTGCTCAGCACTTGAACTTACTTAGCACTTGAACTTACTCGGCACTTGAACTTGCTCGGCACTTAACTAAGAATTTTCTCGGGTCTTACTAGCTTGCTCGGCTCTTTGTATCTTCTAGTATGTCATCCAATACAATTTTTCATCAATGGCTTAGTTGATCCTTGTACTTCATTACAACATCATAACTTCAACATTTCTCTAGGTGTTCTAGTTACATTTTATTGATTGCCTCCACCTTGACAATCAACTAATTGATAGTATTTGGATCACTAAAGCAATTGTCATCCCTGCAAGTAGCTAGTTTGACATCAATGACAAAACAATGATTGAGGACATTCTTTACCAGTTCCATATATTATTCCAACAACTTTTCTTATGATCATTTCAATCATTTCCAACAATAAATATGCTAGTTACATAAAAATATAACCAATACTACAAAGGAATAAAACACATAGAAACATAACAGAAAATAGATTTAACATGGTTCACCCAATCTTGGACTACATCCACCAAAGAAAGAGTCAAATATTATTATCCAATGACTCAACCTAATCACAATCTATAATCCCTTGAAAATCAATACCAATGCAAGAATATACTAAATTGTTCTATAAAAATCTCTAACCCCTAGCCATTTGATACAAGACTTATGCGATTAAAAAATTATGGTTCAAATATGTTGTTTGATAGAAAAATAACTCCTCAAACCTTTTACAATATGTTGGTTGATAGTTTGTTCTCCTATTAGATTTTATAGTTTTGACTCTTTGATATCCAATGTTTTGGAGAGCCAAAAGGATATTACCAACAAATGGGTTAGTGTATGTGTTATATCACTGCCCTCTGTATTTCAAGGTATAGCTCCCTTAAGAATTTCAATGATGCACAATGAATATGTCTTTATTAGATCATAAGTTTTGACTGAATTAAGCTCTTAACTTGAGAGCAGTAAAGGATAACCAAATTACTTGTAGACACAAACAATTTAGGTAAGATGGATTTGAATAACCTATCACATTCAATGGAATGACTGTAGTAGATTATCTTGAGATTTCTAACTTTTTCTCCTATTGTAAATGCAGATTAACCATCTAAATGCAAAAGAGGAATGAAGAAGATATGCACATGAGGGAAAATGGAATTGCTTTCACTATCAGCCTTGAATAAAATGGAATCCAACCAATAACTAATAGATTCATGCACATTTATCTTTTATTTTCCCAATGAAACTATCTAACATGTTGTGAAACCAGTAAGAGAGGAAAAATAACCATATATGAAGAAAGTAAATGGAATCACCTTCACTGTAATTACCAAAATGAAATGGAATCCATATGATTATCATACAATCACATATGATTGTCTTTCAACTCTTAATATACAACTAATCTATGCATGGGCAACAAAACATGGTAAGCAAATAAGGTAAATAGAATTACAAAACCAATTCACCATCAAGTTTGTCAACCTTTGTATTGTTAAATGAGATTAAATTTATAGTTTTCCTATCATCTCTTAGTTCTAGTAGAGAAATGGTCATAAAATAGAAAGAAAATATGAAAAATACATTAAAAATATCTAATCTTTGACATGATATAGACATGTGATATCATTCCCTATGATGACCTAATCCAATGGAACTTCTAAGAACACTTGGAAACCGTTCATCTTCATGTGATTTCAAAAAACCCTGTTAAACTCTTCTTTTCTTTCATATTCTACTATTGGTGCCAAATTCATATATTTTGTATCTCAACAATCACAACAATTTTGAATTTTCATTGATGATCTAAGATCAATGATCTAGATTAAATCCTGATAAGCCTTTTAACATGATTAACTTTAATATTTTTCCCTAGGTCACAATTTAACATATTTTTATTCTATGTATCATAGAGACTTGGTGACAACCACTCATTAACTATGATCATAATATCTCAACATTAAACTTAACTACCACTTCTAACCTGGGACTATGTGATGACTAGCTCTCACGATTTAAAATCCTTAGTCCTAGTTATTGATTTTAACCATGCGACTGTGTGATACCTTTGTTTCACTGAGTTGTTGCCTTAATCATGAGTTACCTTAACTTTCCCACAATGATGTGACTACTTCCTTTTGCTCAGTCTCAACCTTAACCAAAGGTTACCTTTTAATCTCTATGACTATGTGATTCCATTGTTTTCACCCCATTGCAACCTTAACCCTGATTTACTTTAACTTGCCCACGATGATGTGATGATCGTCAATTTCAAATATTTTATAGTTGAGATTAAAAGACTTAATTATCTACTTTTCCTTGTAGTGTGGGTCCATCTATTCCATGTGTCACATGCTCACTTCCATGCATTTGCTAAACTTCTCACATCTTTGAAAAGAGGGAACATGCCGAACATAGATCTATTGAGATCCAACAAGTAAGGAGATATAACATTAAATATTTTCTTTCCAATCTTAAAACATCACTCGTTGATCTAAAATTTATCCGATGGCCAAGGTTCTATCAAAATCAATTGAATTTTAAACTGACCAATGGCATGCGTTCCTTTTGTTGATTGACTTTTCCACTCATCCATGTAGGTTATTAATACAAAATTAATTTCTCTACACTCTGAGCTCAATCACTTGTGATATCTTCCATTAAAATGTGATTACTGTAGATCTTTATCTTTAGAATCTTTCTAGAACTATAAATGATGAATCATTAGGATTTATAGATCTTGTTCTCATCAAGGAGACTCTTATGACTTCCCACCAAAACCTATATCACCTAGCCTTTGACCAATGCAATAATTGTATGATTTCCCACATTAGGTTAACTCAAAGGAATGATGAGAAGAAAAATCATCCTATGGGCATTCTAGTTTCAAACTCAAGACATCACATTAACTCAATCCTAATCCTAGAAGTTTGAAAATATAGGATATTGAAACTTGGGCAATAGCTGGCTATGTCTAGGGATTTAAGCATGATAATGCTTAAAATAATCCTAGCAATCTCTAGTTCTACACAGAAGGTGACAACTTGGAAACAAAAAGGATGAGCTAAACTAAGAAAACATGAATAAACTACCAAATAAAACAAGCAACTAAGATAAATAAAACTACATGAAAGAAAAACCTACCTATCTAGCTACTATGCAAGGGTTCCCTACTTTCAATTTTACATTTGATACAACTTCAAATCCTACCCATTATAAGAACATGGAAAGATTTCTCTAGTGGGATATGCCAATTTGAAATAATTATTTTGATTCACTTGTATGATTTGAAAAGGCCCTTTCCACAAAGATTGAAACTTAGAATGCATACCTCTTAGCTTATGTCTCTTATCCCATAGCAACACCAAATCACCTTCCATAAATTTTCTAGGCCTTGCTCTTCTATCAAACAAATTCTTTACCCTTCCTTGATGTTCAGTGATTTTATCAACCATCTCTTCTCTTTCTTCTTATAGTTTTGTAAGATACAAGATCGTCTTCTCTAATCCATCCTTGAAAACATCCTCTTCAATGATAGTCTTTAATTTACATGTAGCAAATTCTAGAGGCAATGCCAAATTAGCTTCTACTCCATATACCAATTCAAAAGGTGAAATACCTATAGCTCTTTTAGGCATAGTCTTATCAACCCATAAAGCATCATGTATTTTCTTGTGCCAACTTTTATGATTATCTGAGACAAATTTATTCAAAATATTAATCAAATTCTTATTACCAAACTCAGCTTGCCCATTTCCTTGAGGGAAGTAGTTAGAGGAATGCCCAACTTGAATACCATTATCATAGAAAATTTCAATAATCTCTGAAGAGGAAAATAAGATATTCTCTTTGAGAAATTCAATAATTTCAAAAATTTCAACTTCATAGGAACTTCAAACCTAATCAATATATTCTCTTTGAGAAATTCACATTCTACTTCTGATGAAGTCTTCTTCATTGGCTTTGCTTTAACCCATTTATTGAAATAGTCTGTTGCAGTCAGTATGTAAGAGTGTCCTTGACTGGAAGGAGGATTGATTGGGCCTATAAAATCTAAACCCACTGGCATAAGAGGTAAGGTGGCAATTTGGGGTTTACTAGTAAACATTTTACATTTCACACAATTAACAACCCACTTATATGCATCTTTGAACATGCTAGGACAATAATATCATTGCCTTAGAATTTTGAAAGCAGTGATAGTAGAAGAGAAGTGTCCTCCACATGCCTCATTATGAAAAGATGTCAACAATTTTACATGTTTCTCCTTATCCACACATCTCAGAAATGTTCCATCAATAGCTCTATTATATAAGACATCATTATGAATTGCATACTTTAAGGCTTTTATTTTTAAATATTTCCTTTTCTTAGCACTCAATCCATTAGGGCACTCATCATATGTCAAAAATTATGCAATACTTGAAAACCAGAGATCTCAAAGACTTACCATAAGAACTTTTGGAGTACCTTCTTCATTGAATTGTTGATCCTCTACCAAAGATTTATAGAGTGCATTACCTCTTACAAGTTTGGTTGGCTTAATTTCTATATCATATTCTTGAACCTTTGCTATCCAGACTCCTCTATTATTACAACCAACCTCTTGTTGTGTCAAATACTTTTTACAACAAGATCTAGTACATATATCATCAAATGAGAATGTAACACATAGAACCTAAAACTCTTAAGGTCTCTCACCACTACATATGCATATTTTTCCATCTGTGAGTATCTCAATTTTTTATTCTTCATAGTTATACTCATGAAAGAAATTGGGGCTTGTATTCCTTCTTTGTTTTCTTGCATCAATATAGATAACATAGTATGTTCTGAGGCATAACAGTAAATTATGAATTCTTTAGTGTAGTTAGGATGGACAAGTATAGGGGTTTTGTCAATGGCACCCTTGATATCTTCGAAAGCCTTTTTTCCCAACATCACTTCATTTGAAATTTTTATTACCTTTCATCACATCAACTATACATTTAACAATTTTAGAGAAATCAGACACAAATCTCCTGAGGAAGTTTACTTGGCCAAAGAATGACTTCACTCTAGTTTTACTCAATGGCAGACTTAATTGCTAAATGGCTTTAATTCTATCTGGATAAATCTTCACTCCTTCTTGAGATACAATATGACCTAGCAGTTTTCCTTCTGTCACACAAAATACCAATTTCTTTGGATTCAATGAGACACCATAATTTCTACACCTTTGTAGTGCACTTTGTGGATCTTTGATATGATTTTTTCTCTTCTTGGAAAAGACTATGAAATCATCAAGATATATGACAATAATTTTATATTTTAAATCACCAAAGGCCAAATTCATACCATGTTGAGAGGTTGCACTTGCATTAATTAGGCAAAAAGGCATTCTATTGTAGGAAAAAGTACCCCATGGTGTGGTAAATGTAGTTTTGAACTAATGTGCTTCATGTACCTAAATTTGATTATATCCTAAAATCCATCTAACATGGACATAATTTATGATACTGCAATAGTTTGTAAAAGATGATCCATATTAGGGAGAGAAAAATTATTTTTAAGTGAGGCTTGATTTAGATTTCTGAAATCTACACAAATCCTTATCTCTCATTCTTCTTCCTCACTAGCACAGTATTAGCAACCCAAGTGGAATAATGAATAGGTTATATAATCTTGGCCTCCAACATTTTGTCAATCTCCTTGAAGATTTCTCCTTCAACTATAGGGTTATAGTTTCTTTGTTTCTACCTGAATGGTGTTACTTCTAGTTTAAGAAGGATTTCATGTTTCAACTTTCCACCCATAAAATTCTTTAGGTCTTCATAATTCCAAGAAAATGCATCTTGAAATTCAATAAGTGATTTCTTGATCTCTATCCTCTTCTCTGGTGTGCAACACTTTCCCATGTTTATCATCTTTGGGTTGATCTTTGTCACTATATTGATTCCATCATATTCACCATAGGCATTTCATTTCTTATCTCTTTCCCTCTTTATGTATTCATCATGCAAAAAAAATAAAAATTAAGAGATTAGATGGGGTGGAATCTTATTACCTTTCAATTGAATCATATTAGGCTCTGTTTTCCTTTTCTCACCTGTCACTAAATCATCACCATTTGCAGTAGTACTTCCTTCAAAATACAAGCTTCAAAAGGATCTTCCCTTTCAATGAATTTTAGTATGTGTTTATCATCTTCAAACACCTATCATGAATCTTCATCATCAAGGACATTGGGCCTGAATAGAACTTCTACTTTATAAACTTGATCTTTGAAATAAGGATGTGGTAAGAGAAATGATGGAGAAACTACCAAAGAATTAGCTCTTGAATTGAATTATTTGCGTACTGATGTAATTGAGAAGGCATTTAAACTCTAAATTTTATCCCACACCTTATTATGATAGTTCCTCAATCTTGAGTTTTGTACTGCATATTGGTTTTTGACTTGTCTCACCACCAACTCTACATCTCCTTAAGCTTTAAGTACTTTGACTCCTTTTTTTTTGTTGCCATTATACCAAGGAGAAGAGATTCATATTCTATAGTATTGTTCATATTTTTAAGATCTAACTTATAATTGAAGAAATTCATTTCCCCACTAGGTGATGTCAACACTACCCCTACACCTAAACCAACATTAGCACAATTGCCATCAAATTCTAGATTCCACAACTGATCACCTTTAGTTTGCTCTAATTCTTTTGAAATATTAAGGGTATTAGAGAAAAACATATAACTACCAAACTACATTTCATGATACAAGATTTGAGACATAGGATCATTTGATTTCAGGGTAGTAAATTTTGACTTTTCTTTTGGTTCTAGCTTCACCTTTTTATCTCCAACTTGAATGGTAGCATAAGACCAATCTAGTTTTATTTCTCCCCTCATGTCTTTGAAAATGCTTTTAATTAGGAGCATTTCATAACTTGTAGGGATATATGTCACTAGAATAGTGAGTTTTAGCCTTTTGGAAGGATAGGTCGTAGGTAAAATTGAGCATCATTTATCTATCCAAGCAAGGGTACTTGTTTTGCATCCATTGAATAACATCTACCAAAAGTTTTAGTCAATGGAAGTCCTAAATCTTTTGCTATAGAAGTAGGCATTACATTATCAAAGGCTCCCAAATCTATGATGTAGTTACTCAATCTATTTCTATTGATAAACAAGGAAATGTAGAAGGGATCCAGTTTTTCATTTGGGCATGTGGCTAAGACAAGAGGTTCTTCTTCTTTAAACATATTAGGGAATGCAAAATCTTCATCAGTCAAAGAAGTTCTAGTAGTGCTAGCTTTATTGTGATGATCAACATTAGCATTAATATTAACATGACCTACATCTTTACTATTATAATGCTCAGCTAACCTTTACAATTGATCAAGATTAGACTTCAAGTAATCCAATGGAGATATTTGGATTCTTGCATCTTCATAGTATTGTATGATGTCAAAGGAATTAGTTGACTTACCTTTGTGCTCCTTTTGTGAAGTTGAAGTTACTATGTTTTTATCTTTATCAACTTTGTTTGATGGCATATTATTTTTGATAGGAACTAAATTGTTGATCTAATTTCTATTCTTCTAACCTCTAGTCATTATTGTTAATTGAGGTCCTTCTAGATTAGCAAAACAATCACCTCCTACTTTTGAATCTGATTCATATTCCAAGAACTATTTTTTGAGTTTCCACAAGGAGCATGATCATCCTTACTTTTAGGATATTCAATTGTTTGTTCTTTGTCATCCACCATTTTCCTATATTTGATCATATCAATACAAGTATTGTTAGAGTAAATAATTAATTTATTAATTATTTATTCTATTTACTTAAGCTTACTTAGGTAAATGCATTCATTTATTAATTGTTGTCTAGGAGTTAGTTATAAGTTGTTGACAATACGAGAGTTTGTTCTCTCCTAAGTCATACTTATCCTCTCACATTGTTTGAGGACTTTCCACCTAATGTGGATGTATGCTTAGTTGTCACACTTATCTTCTAGTATCTTCTAGCTTTTTCTAGAAGATTCCTAGAGCTCTTCATAAGTGGGCTCCCTCATTGTATAACACATCACATTCTCATATTGTAAATATATTTTCATTGTGTTTCAATAACTTGTGGTCTCTCATGTCCGTTTAGGGTTTTTCCCTTGCTCCATGCTCTTCCTCTCCTTGGCTTCTCTTTGATAGGTTTTCACATGTAGGTGATCTTGGGCATCTTTGGAGTTGGCTTTCATCAACTCCAACATGGTATCAGAGCCTTCCTGCTACTACTTGGTTGAAGGATTTTTGAAGCCATGATTAGAAGTCACAAACCCTAGTTTGTTTGTGCATTTTTTCCTCAAATAAGGGGTAGAGTAAATTTTTAGAGCACTTTCAGCCCAAACGGATGCTTCCATTGGATCTAGAAGGCCATTTGTAGTCAAGATTCATATAAAACTTGTCAATTTTGGAGATAGGGCTCCGGGAGGCAAAAAAAATTTAGTTTGAGGGCTTCTCCGTACGGATCGTATAGTCGCAGGTTTAAAAAAATAATTTTTGGCCGCACCGCCACAGCACTGCCTAGTGGCCACCACGGGGCTGCCAGCCCTCCTCCTGTGCACCACCATAGATGGCATCTCAGCCCTGAGCTCCTCCTGTTCCCCGCTTCACTGCTCACATTGCCCCCACAGAAGAACTGCCACCCCGGTGCCACTTCAACAGCCTGCGTGGACATTTGGTCCAATCAGTAGCCACACAGTGATTGACACGTGATAGGCTACCACATCATCTAATCTGCCACATGGCTTCTTTTGTGTGGCGACAGCCTCCAAGCCATCAATTTTAATGTCGTCACTTTTTGACCTACCTTTAGTTTTTTGGCCATGACTTGAGCATACGAAAGTATTTTCCCGATCCGAAAGAAGTGCTGAAAATTTGGTTCCAAGATAGAGACATTGGTGTAGGTATTTTTAGGTTTTGATTCTTTTTTATTGCCTATTTTTTAGTCAAAGTCCAAAATTCTATTTTTGACTCCGGCAAGCTTATCTTTTGCATCCCATGCCCATTTTTTGAAAACTTTATATTTTTGGAAAGTTGGTTTTGTCACCTTTTCAAAAATGTAGTCTTTTTTCTTAGTTTTTGGCCCCCTCTCTTTCTATCATAGTTTTGGCATTTTTGCTATATGGTGGATATCTTGAGTGTTTTAGGCTTGAGGATCATTTTCCTCACATGCTTTCCTTTTTTTTAGGCTGTACTTTCTTTTGTATCAGCTTCTTTTCAATTTTGATCATTGTAGCTATCATTTTGAAGCACTTTTATGTATCGCACTAAGATAAAGTGCCTCTTTTTCATTCTAGGGGTCATGAACATTGTTTTGAGTTAGTTGTACTTGCACTATTTTCATAAAGCACCATGGGGGGGATAGTTGTTTGCTATTTTAGGCATTCTCCCTTTGTCAAGTGAGTGTCGCTTCCATGAAATTAGCCCCATGTAGAGTTAGTTTGACCGTGTCTTTATAGTTGTCTGTACCTCTTTCCCTCTCTCATCGTTCTTAGTTTGTCTGCAGGAGACTTTGGCCCACCTTCTTAGTTGCCTATCATCTCACCCCATCTACATTAAGGGGGGGTTATGCTATTGTTCTAATGCATCCATGGTTTGATGGTTTGATAGTGTGAACTATGTATTCAGTGGTTGATCCTATGTACAAGGCAATTGCAGTGGCTGGCTACCTATGCATTTCGGTGAGATGGATCATCTACCATATAGACATGCTCGGTTCATGCCTTCTTCTTCCATGGAGGTTCTTCAGATCAGCAATTTGGTAGATTTGTGGCTTCTTCTTGCTTCAATGATGCTTCTTCATGATCACTCCTTGTTCCTATTTTAGGGGACATTCCCCTAGTTGGAGACTTCTTCAGTTCTTCACTAGGTTACCTCTTTTTGAGGGAGGATTTTCCCACGTGGTTTTCTCTCTTTCCCCATTTTACAGAGGTTGCATTTTCTTTGCATTGTACTTGGGTACCTAACATGGCCTCATTGCTAGGACCCATTCTGCATTTCATCTTAGTTTTGTGAGCTTAAGACATTTCCCTAAGTTGCACTTAAGGGGGGTTGTTAGAGTAAATAATTGATTTATTAATTATTTATTCTATTTACTTAAGCTTACTTAGGTAAATGCATTCATTTATTAATTGTAGTCTAGGAGTTAGTTATAATTTGTTGACAATACGAGAGTTTGTTCTCTCCTAAGTCATACTTATCCTCTCAAATTGTTTGAGGGCTTTCCACCTAATGTGGATGTATGCTTAGTTGTCACACTTATCTCCTAACATCTTCTAGCTTCTTCTAGAAGATTCTTGGAGCTCTTTATAAGCGGGCTCCCTCATTGTATAACACATCACATTCTCATATTGTAAATACATTTTCATTGTGTTTCAATATCTTGTGGTCTCTCATGTCCATTTAGGGTTTTTCCCTTGCTCCATGCTCTTCCTCTCCTTAGCTTCTCTTTGACAGGTTTTTGCATGTAGGTGATCTTGGGCATCTTCGGAGTTGGCTTTCATCAACTCCAACAAGTATCTCCATCATGATCTACCCTTAGATGAAAAGCACACGTATTTTGTCTTTTGGGGGCACCTTCAATTGCTAATATTTATTGAATAGGTGGTATTTGTAATTATTTACCTCCATTTTGGTATCTATAACCTTCTTAATGAGTTTGATGAAAAAAATGAGCAAGCCTATTAATTTGTTTCTTCAAAGAAATGATCTCTTTCAACAATTTTGGAAGCATAGCTTCTCTATTGTTTGAAGTGCTAGTTGTATTACTCATGCTTCCAAATTGGAATTCTCTTTTCCACTTACCAAAGGCTATCATGTCATCCTCCATCTCCATAGCTAGTGTTTGGGCAACTTGCAAGTTTGTTACATTTGCTATTCTAATTTGATATCCTAGCTCAGGAGGCATAGAGCTAATCTAGAAAGTCTTATTATTATTATTTGTAGGTGCACTTGTAGCAGGTATTCTTTTGATGATTTTGTTAAACTTTGCATTAAAATCTTTCATGGAAACTGATGGTTCTTTCCTTATCTGTGCCAATTGCAACAACAATTATTGTGCATCCTCTATAATTTTGTAACATTCTTCAAACCTTTATTTCATGGTATCCCAATTTTTGATGCATCCTATAGGTATATCTTGAAACCAATTAGAAGTATTGTCTACCTAGCCACATCCTCATGTTGAGGATTTACTACACCACAGGCCTGATGGAAAGCACTAAAGTGTTGTTCTACAAAAGTGGTACCATCACCATTAAATTTGGGAAATTTCTTCCTTGATGCTCTTGGAAAATAATTATTAGCCACAAGGTCAAGAGGACCAATAGAATTTCCCCATGGTTGTGTCCTAGTTGCTAGTATAATATTATGGTTTATCTTAAAAGTAATAGAAACTGGAAGTGTTGCACCAATCAACAAAAAAGAATAAAAAGCAATAGGAGGAGAAGAATATTGACTTCTCTATGTTCTATTAAGAATAAAAAATGAAGATAATTGAGTATCTTGAGTTTCTTGGTCACAAATTCCCTTGCACATGCTCTTCCTCTTCTACAAAGATCTTCTAGGATAGGAAAGTTAGCCTTTTTGAGTTCCTCATATATTGGGTCAATTCTTCCTCTTTCATTGGCACTCTTAGTATATTTAGAATCTAGGATGTATCAAATATTTCATAAAATGGTGTTTGAATTTACCTTCAAAGTTTTACCTTACCAGTCTTCAACTTTGAATTTTCTTCTTTTCTTCAGTAGGTTGAGGCTATGAAAACTAGTATCAAGTTCTTATGGAAAACACCTCACTACCACAAGTCCTTTCTTGAATCTCAAAATATATGTGAAATTAGAGTGAAAACTAACACAGGAAAATTCTTCAGACCTTTCATTTGAATCCTCCCTTATAGAGTCACCAAAAACTATTGGTTGACAATTTATTCTCCTATTAGATTTTATAATCTTGACTCTTTGATACCCAATGTTTTGGAGAGACAAAAGGATATTACCAATAAATGGTTTAGTGTATGTGTTCTATCATTTCTCTTTGAATTACAAGGTACATCTCCCTTAAGACTTTAAATTATGTGTAATGAATATGTCTTTATTAGATAAGAAGTTTTGACCAAATTTCTTTTAGACACAAACAATTTAGGCAAGATAAATTTGAAAAACCTATCACACTCAATGGAATCACTATAGTAGGTTATCTTGATATTTTTGACTTTTACTCCTATTCTAAATGTAGATTAATCATCTAAATGTAGAAGAGGAATGAAGAATATATGCAAATGAGGGAAAATGGAATTGCTTTCACTATCAGCCTTGAATGAAATAGAATCCAACCAATAACTAATAGATTCACACATATTTATCTTTCATTTTCCCAATGAAACTATCTAACATTTTATGAAACCAACAAGAGAGGAAACAGAACCATATATGAAGAAAGTAAATGGAATCACCTTCACTATAATTACCAAAATGAAATGGGATCCATATGATTATCATAGAATCACATATGATTTTTTGTCAACTCTTAATGTAGAACTAATCTATGCATGGGCAACAAAACATGACAAGCAAATAGGGTAGATGGAATTATAGAACCAATTCACCATTAAGTTTGTCAACCTTTGTATTGTCAAATGAAATTATATTTATAGTTTTTCTATCATCCCTCAATTTTGGTAGAGAAATAGTCACAAAATAGAAATAAAATATGAAAAATACATGAAAAATATCTAATCTTCAACATGATATAGATGTGTGACATCATTCCCTGTGATGTCCTAGTCCAATGGCACTTCTAAGAACACCTAAAAATCATTCGTCTTCATGTGATTTCAAAAAACCCTGTTAAACTCTTTGTTTCTTTCATATTCTATTGTTGGCACCAAATCCTTATATTTTTTATCTCAACAGTCACAATGATTTTGAATTTTCATCGTTGATCTAAGATCAACAATCTAGATTAAATCTTGATAAACCTTTTAACATGATTGACTTTAACCTTTTTCACTAGGTTTCAGCTTAACATATCTTTATTCTAATGACTATAGCAACTTGGTGACAACCACTCATTAATTGTGATCACAATATTTCAACATTAAACTTAACTGCCACTTCTAACCTATGATTGTGCGATGACTAGCTCTCACAGTTTTGCATCCTTAATTCTAGTTTATGATTTCAATCATGTGACTGTGTGATTCCTTTGTTTTTCTCAGTTGCTTCCTTTATCATGAGTTACCTTAACTTTATCATGATGCTGTGACTTCTTCCTTTCACTTAGTGTTAACCTTAACTAGAGGTTACCTTTTAATCTTTATGACTATGTGATTCCATTGTTTTCATCCTGTCGCAACCTTAACATGCAATGATCGTCAATTTGATCTAATAGCTAAGATTAAAATACTTAATTTTCTAGTTTGCTTTGTAGTGTGGGTCCATTTGTGCCACATGTCACATGGTCACTTCTGTGCATTTTCTAAAATTCTCACATCTTTGAAAAGCGGGAATACACCAAATGTATATCTACTAAGATCTGATGACTAAGGAGATGTAGCATTAAATGCTTTCTTTTCCAATCTTAAAACATTACCCATCGATCTAAACTTTATTCAATGGCCAAGGTTATATCAAAAGAAACTAACTTTTTAATTGACCAATGGCATGTGTTCCTTTTGTTGATTGACTTTTCCACTCATCCATGCAGGTTGCTAATACAAAATTTATTTCTCTACACTTTGAGCTTGATCACTTGTGATTACTATAGATCTTTATCTTCAAAATCTTTTTGGAATTGTAAATGATGAATCATTAGGATTTATAGATCTTCTTCTCATCAAGGAGATGCTTATGACTCCCCACCAAAACCTATATCATGTGGCCTTTGACAAATGCAATAATAGCATGATTTCCCACATTAGGTTAACTCAAAGAAATGATGAGAAGAAAGATCATCCTATGGGATTTCTAGATTCAAACTCAAGACATCACATTGACTCAATCTTAATCCTAAAAGTTGTAAAATATAGGAGAGTGAAACTTGTTCAGCACAATAATAAAGTCATTTTTGGCCTTGTAGGGCACAACTCATCAACTTTCCTTGTATCACAGTCCTATAAGGGGCACTGCCCCTTTATCCCCATCTTGGGGGGTAGTCTTCCCAAGCCCTTGTAGAATAATATTCGAAAAATGCACTAATAAAAGTGAGAAAAATTAACTTCTGAATTTGATTAGCCTCCACGTAAGAGAAAAAGAGATGATAATTAAATGTAAATCTTTTAAATGATCAAAGAATGTTAAATTTTATCTATGAAATGAAATCACCTTGAACTTAGAAGAGGAAAATTGACCTTCAGATATGATTTTGATTATCACTAGAGTGTCAGAACTAGGTGAAACTCTAGATTTGGGAGTTTGATTCTTGTATCTCTCTTTTTTGAAAGGTTTAGCTAGAAAATGGAGCACACGGCCAACTTAGTCTACCCAGTCCTTGACAAGGTCATCTTGGTTGACCTAGTCCTTTCATGTTCAAATTTAATAATTTTTTTAAGGATCTACACCTAGTTCTGAGATTCCTAAATCTAAATCTAAAACTCCTAAAACTTGTTCCTACACACTAAAAAGAAGGGGAAGAAGGGTGTGGGGAGGGGATTTCCTTAGTCAAACTCTTGTATAGGAATCAACCTTTAAATGAAATAAATGTAATGAAAATAATGTTTTCATGCAACATATATTAGATCTAAATAATAGAGTATATCATACCATGTAGATGGAATTGTCTCCTAGAATATGATAAAGTATATTGATGCAATAGCTTTGAGTCAACACAAAAACCAAATGAAAATCATATAAGATAAAATATCATGTAGTAGATGTTGTAATTTTCCACAATGTTGGATTAGGAGAGAAGAAGACTTGGTAGATGAATGTAGATCTCCTTCGTTGATGTCAATCTCCTTTGCTTGGCATCCAATGGGGGGGAAAAGTTGGATCTATGGAAAAAAATATTTGCATGAATGATGGAAATGATGAAACAAATAATTAAAATATTTTATGGTTTCCTTACACTTGAACACTTGATGAGCTTGAATTCTTGATAATAGATGCCTTAAATAATGGATGATTTATTGCACTTGGATCCCTTGAATTGACAATAGCTTGCTTATACATATTGATGGTGGATGTGGAAATGAGAGGAAGAAGTCTCCTCTTATAGAAATTTTAGGGCTTAGATTAACTATAGGTAGATTGTAATATAAAACCTTGGAATAAAATCATACCATCAAGCTCTGAGCCCTTTTAAAGTAAAGAACACTAGGACAAGGCCAAAATGGTTGACCTATTCTTAGACAAGGTCAAGTTACCCAACCTAGTCCAAGAGTTTCCACTCCAAAATCTCTTAGGATGTCAAGTACTCTAAGAAGAAATGATTAATATTTTATCTTTCCAAGAGATGGGGAAAATCCTAAAATCCAAAATACATGCATAGGTCCTAAGAGGAAATGAATTATGTGATAGGATGAAAAATGAGAAATCGTGCATAGAAGCAAGATCCAACCTCAAGTCTAAATAAGAATGATATAAAAGGAGGAAATTTATTTTAATTTATGTGAAATATGAGGTGATATCTTAAGAAAAACACTAAAGTAGGCTTAAAATGGTCCCAAAATGAGCACAAATTTAGTGCTTACTTTTTAGGATGGTGCATTTAGCCTCCAATTTTGTGGGATTGCAAAAAAAGAGTATGATCATGCTAAAGGAAGAGATAGAATAAAGATAAAGTGATGGAAAAGATATAATGATAATAGTAAAATTGCAAAGGAGTAATAAAATAGTAATTTTAAGGATGCAAGCCCCCAAACTAAGGATCTTGACTTATCTTGATCATAAATTTCCCATGCACTAATATCATGTTTGAAAAGCTATTGAAAGAGTAAAAATGATCACATAGGAAGTATAAGAGAATTTCCAAATATGATATAAACTCCATGATCTAATATACTAGGAAAATAATGAGAGAGTGACCATTGATTCCACATGCTAGAAATTTATGTTATGCTAGGTAATCCATGTAGAGGAAAGAGAGTGGAAGAAAAATTGATGGTGGAGAAGACAATATTATGCAATTCAACTCTACCTTAAACAATTTATGCAAAATGACAACTTGAACATTGGTGTTACATATTAGGTGGCTTATGGGATCAATACTATGGAAATAATTGTCTCCATGTGGATCCATTCTTAGATATTAGTCTTACTAAAATTTTGCATGAATCCGTGCAATTTATGGATTAGTCTTATGGAAATTCCATGTTAATCCATGAAAATTGATCATTCTTTTGAAAATACTAGTTCCATGTGGATCAAGGAACAAAATGTTACATGTATAGTACAAGGGGGGATGTATGTATTCCCCCTTCCTTATGATGTAATTTTTAGGAAACATAATAAGGAAGAGAAATGAGGATACCTATTACTGACAACCATAAGAGTAAATCCTTAAGGAAATAATTTATGTCAAAGACTCAACTAAGAGCATTGAATCTTATGAGCTAAGAAAATGGATAATTGTAAAAGGATATTTTTCTTGTAGGAAGAGAACCTTGAAAGTCCACAAGACATCTACGTACAATAGGAGTGCTTAAACAAAGATAACATCTTCAAGAAAGAGAGATGGGGAAGAGAATAAGAATGCACCCATTGATCCCCCTATTTATAGGTGAAACGGGGATTCTTGATGAAGGGTGACATGCTTTGAAAAATTAAGGTAATGTGCTTATAATGAACATAATTTTACAAACAAAGAAGAGGTTGTCATCAGGGATGCACACCTCCTATATAAAAAAGGGTCCCAAACCAAAATGAACAATCTAACTCATAGGAAAATAATATCACATGATAAACAAATGTCACTATACAAAGGAATTGAGATCCTTAGAAAAGAGAGAAAGATAATACATAAATATTTCCCCATAAGTGTGAAAGAAATATATAATATGCAATTCATCCCTAATGACTATTGCTTTCTAATAGATATAAAATTCCAAGAAAAATAAGTTGCAAACTAAAGAGAATTCCTTATGTAAAATAGATAATTGTATGCTAAAAAAGATATCACTCATAAGGTAAGAAATTTATCAAGGAAAAATGAATAATGATATGGATGATTACTAGATGATAGACATTTCCTTTCAGGCATGAAAATGATTATTAAGAAAATATGTTAGGATCTTGTGTTAAACAAAATATCTCATTCCAGAAAGAATGTAACACCACAAATAAATACAAAATCATAGAGATGAAAGGAGGATAAAACTATGCATTATGTCTACTTACTGGTTAACCCAATTATACAAGATATGCACTTCCAAAAATGGAATAAATTATAAGAAGGTTTCTAGTCTCATTAAGGAGAAATATCTTAAACAATAAGTCCATACATGGGAGGACATCATAGCACAAAAGAGATGATAAAAAGAGAGAGCAATGGATCATATGAAAGAAGAAGAAAGAAAGAGAGAATAATCCATTACCTACCTAAGTGTTAGATATTTTATAAAAGATGAAAACTCTGAAGCATAATGTTGCACCTTGTGTGAAGACAATAATTTCATGAAAGAGTAGATATCATACTATAATAGATGCAAGTCCACAAGGGATATTAGATGAATTGGAAAGGTAAAACACATTAAGGTCCCTCTATGGTTTCTCATGTATAAAAGACATTGATTTTTGAGAAAGAATAAGGTTATAAATTAGGGTGTAAATACCCTTATGTATAATCACAAATGCATGTCAGAGAGGGTGTAAAATAAATGTGTCAAAAAATGAAGATAACTAGATATATAAAGGTGTTGATATGAGATTGTTTTGAAGTGAAGAACTTGTAATAGAACAATCATTATTTTATCAATGATGTCAAACCTGCTAACTACTATTGAGATAATTTATTTTTGGTCTAAAATCTATCATTTAGTTGATTGATGAAGAGGATTTGAAAAGAGGAGATAACAATAGCACCTAGAGAAAGGTTGAGTTATTTGGTATGTAAAAGAAGCACTAAGACCAAGTAAGACATTGATACTATAGTGTATTATTTATCTACTTAAAGCCTAAAATGAAAGATTACTCAAGTTGATACTGGAAGAAGATCAATTAAGAAAAGTGTATGCCAAACCTTACCGAGTAGTCAATGCAAGCTGAGCATAAATCAATAGAAGCCAATTGGAAAACAAGAGGTGCCAAGCATAGATAAAAAATAGTACAAGCTAAGTGATTGTTAGTATATGATGAGTAAATTTTAGTTGGTGTCAAGCATTAGTAAGCTTTAGTGTTGGCCAAGTGACAGAATGGTATAGATGTGGAGTGATAGAAAATAGTGTTAAATCAAAGATTTGACAAATTTGAGATGACTATTTTGATTTCTTGAATTATGTGTGATGGGCCTCCAAAAGACCATATTTCTAACTTCTTTTTATCTTATTTTCAAATAGATTTCTTGCAAACAATCATGACTTTATGGTTTCAAGCATATGAACTTATGGTTTTTTTATGTATATGTTATATATATGTGAAAACATGAAGTAAGAATATGGATAGTTTAAAGATGCTATATTTGCTTGAATTCATTGACATAAATGGTATAATGAAGTAGTTATACATGCTAATAAATTTTTCCCCATCTATGCTATGTTTTGGTTAGTTTTCCTCCTGTAGCCATAGGATTTGCAATAGTGGTAATTCAAACTTGACATCTTTTCTCTAATATTGATAATGAAATTATATATATGTATATGGAGGTTGTGTGTGCATTGATTGTTTTGTAGGTGTTTGTCATGGGTATTCAAAGATCATCATTTTAGTGCTAAAGAAGTCAAATCCAACCATGGATTACTAAACCTTAGCAAGTGGAGAAAATAATTTATTACTTTCTGTTGTTGCAGAGCACGAATATAGCTTCCACAACTTGCTATATTCCTAGAGGATTTATTCATGGCTAATGTTGTTTCTATTTCAAGCTTTATGATTTTTTAATTGATACTCATTAATGGAGTGATCTTAGATTTAGGAAGTAGTTGTATTTTCCTTTAAAATAATGACTATTGTAACTTTGAAGTTGGTAGTTGAGAGAAGAATACAGTGAGTTGATTTTTATAGTAGCAAAGTGTGATATTATTTTTCAATCAAGTGTAATCTTTCACCATGAATGAATAGAACGCATAGTTCAAGTTTATATCTCTTATCTTGATTGTATTTTTTGTTCACTCATCCAAGGGGGCTCACTTGGTGAGTGAATTGTTATGTTATAATAGATTTCATTTCCTTGTTTGTTTCCTTGTAAGGTATAATTTTGTTGCTCCTACAGCCATTGATAATAGAATCAATGAACTGTTCTTGTAGCATAGGTGCATAGAGAGGTTTACCATTTGTAGCATTATCTTAATCTTTAAGTTAAGTTGTCATTCTAGTTTCTAGCATAGGTTTCCTTCCACATTGCTTTTGCCTTAGTTGTGATGATTTAAAGATGCATTAGAGCATATAATTTTTAGTCACCATTTCAAGTTTACACTCCTAGATTGATAAATTAAATGAAGTCAGTGTACTATTTTAGGTAAAACACATAATGATGTCTAACCATAGAATACACAGTTCAAGTCTATATCTCATATCTTGATTGTATTTTCTATTCACTCATCCAAGGTGGCCTACCTGGTGAGTGAATTGTTTCATTAGAATAGATTTCATTTCCTTGTTTGTTTCCTTGTAAGGTAGAATTCTATTGCTCCTATAGTCATTGATAACATAATCGGTGAACTTTTTCTACAACATAGGTGCATAGATAGGTTTATCATTTGTAGCATTATCTTAATCTTTAAGTTAAATTTTTGTTTCATTTTGTAGCATAGGTTTCCTTCAGCATTGCCTTTGCCTTAGTTGTAATGATTTAAAGACACATTAGGGCATATACTTTCTAGTCACCATTTCAAGTTTACGCTCCCGGATTGATAAATTAAATGAAGTCAGTGTACTATTTTACATAAAACACATGATGTTTTCTAACCATAGAATCATTTTGAAAGGATGTCCAATCATTTATTACTAAGTTATTAAACTAACCAACCATTTTTGGTGTCACTATTAAGGATGGTGTCAATCTAGTTTGACCCTAAACTCATTATTTTAGTTTAAATTCTACATTATTTTGCATGCATAGAAGAAAAGACCTCATTGGGAGATTTTTTCCTTGTAATAATAAAGAAGATATTTTTAATCTTGAGCCTGAAGAACCTCATAGTGAGAATGAAGAAGAAGAACCTTTTGAAAATCCATTTGTTGCTTCTCAAGAATGAACACCCTCATCCTCTAAAGAATCATTGCATTTGAATGATCTTTTTCTTGAACCTAAATACCAAGATAATCTACTTGCCCTTGTTATCTATCAACCACTGCCACTAGGTCCTCCTCCAAGAATGACTCAGCCGTAGCCTACATTTCCTTTTCCTATCCCTCCTTAGCAAGGTATTCAAAACTTGAAGAACATACCTTCTGCTGCACTTCCCAAGTTCTATGGCCTAATTATTAAAGACCCTAAAACCTTCCTCTTTGAGTTTGACATCCTTTTTAGAAGTTATGACTATACAATTAATGCCCACAAGATAACTTTGTTTTCATCCACCCTAAAGGAAGCTTCTCTAAGATGGTTCATGGGGTTAGGTGCTAATGTTGTAGTAGATTGGTCTGCAATGACCAACTTGTTTCTTACAAATTATAAAGAATACTACAGGGGTTGAGATTTGAAAGGGGATGACATTTTCAAAATTTCCCAAAAGAAAGACGAAACCTTGGAATAATATGTCTCACAGTTCATGTTCAACCTGCAGTTTAATGCATAGCACCAGCTGAATGACGAATCAAAGAAACATCTTTTTCTAAGAGGTGTAAATGATTGAAGAATTGAGGCTCTAGATCTTATGGTAGGAGGAGATATCACTCCAAAAAATGGACTGATATATAAATTATATGTCTAAATTATTCTAGGGTCACTATGAAGAAAGGTAGGGGACTTAGATTCCTACCACATTAGTCTAATGGCAGTTCAAGAGTATCAAAGATGGAGCTATTCAATTTATTGTTGGATTTCAAACAAGACATCATTAATGATGTAGCCACTCAGCTGGATACCATTCAAGTGAGAAGGAAGAAGGATGAAGCTGATGTCATGTTAGCTGAATATTGTCCACATTGTAGGGAAATGAAAAGGAACTGTAGATGTGAATCTATTGCAAGCTTGGAGTCACAACCAATGCCTACATATTTTAAAGCCATTAATTAAAATGGATAAGTGCTCCACATTTCTCAATTAAGGCCATGGGCTCAAAGAAAAGATATGCCACAAGATCTTCTCCAAAATTATAATAGTAGAAATCAATGGAAAATTTCTCAAAATATTTGTTATAGTGGGCATAATAATTGGAAACAACCATACCAGGGCTAGCAACAACCCTAGCAAGGTTTGTAGCAACCCTAATAGGGTTGGCAACAACTTCAAAATTGGGATAACCAACCTAGTCAGCAAGTCTTAATGCCACCACCTTAGTAGTAGGTTCTCATGCCTCCTCCTCTAGCCATTAATACTCCTCCTAAGAAAACTTAGCTACCAATTCAGCCTAATCCTAATCCCAACAATACCAAACAGCTAGCACAACAACATATTTATGTTCTTTCCTTGAATGATATTCACTTAAGGTCAGGCACTACTCTTTCTTCACCACAAAAACCTATAATAACTAAAGTTGAATATTCCCCAGTTGAACAAGTGGATGTGTTAGTTCAGAAAACCTCTCTTGTAGCCAAAGAACCTTTGTTTCCTCATAGGTTGATGGAACAAGGTTAGCTTGTAGAAAACCATGTCATAATTGGTTTTCTTAATCAACTAAAGAAAATGACAGTAAAAACACAATTACTTGATGTTATTAAGGAAGTTCCTACCTATACTAAATCCATCAAGGAAGCATGTATCAAATAGCTAGGAAGAAAAAAGGATCCAAAAACTATCCATGTCTTAGGATAATTGTCTAATTTAATGTTGGAGAAATTAATAGTACCCAAATATTCTGACCCTAGGAGTCATGTGGTTATTATCACTATTCATGGGATGCAAGTTCAAAATGCTTTAGTTGACCTAAGAGTATCTATAAAATTCATGACAAAGGAGGTATTGTCTCAATTTCATATCATTGGTCTCTGAGAAACACCAACCATACTTTAGCTCATTGATAATTATACTATCAAGCTAGATAGGATGATAGAAGATGTCATAGTCACCTTAAACTCTTAGGAGTATTTAGTAGACTTTGTTGTCCTTTTCCCAAAGGCTAACATGGTGAATATCTTTTAATCCTAGGGTGACCATGGTTAGCTACTGCAGATGCCTATATAGCTTTCTAGTCTGGTAAGATGACAATATCCAATGGCATCCATACTAAGAACCAGACTTTATACTCCCTTGCTTAGCCATTGTTGCTAAATGACCAAGTAATCTAGCCAGACTTGTAAATTCCTATACAAATTTCTAGTTTGGGAAAATGGCAATATCCAATGGCATTCATACTAAGAACCTAACTGTATACTCCCCTGCTTAGTCATTGTTGCTAGATGACCAAGTAATTTGGCCATACTTTGGTGATGATGATCTAGAGGTCAATTTCATCCATCAGCTAATGATGATAAGTCAAGAGTCATTTGTAGCTTCTTGAGAAGAAGGTGAGATAATCTCATCCATTATCATGAATAAGTATGGAGTGGAGTCTCAAGAGTGTCCTCAAGTTGATTGCATCTTAGAAACCATATTATCATCTTTGAACACACCTCAATATTCAAAAACCTCCCAATTCCTTCACACATTATTACCTCATGAGGTGGATTCTTCTCTAGTTGCTCAGTTATTCATGGCAAATAAGGTCATTAAGAAGGAAGTTGGTCCAAGAAGACAATTGAATGTTAGCAATGCCTTATCATCTTCCCATCAAAAAATTATGTTGCAGTTACTATAGGAGAATCAAAAAATATTTTCTTAGGACTACATGGACATGAAAGGATTGGATCCTAGGCTTTGCACTCACAAGATCTACATCAATCCTAACTTAAAACCTATCTAATGGCCTTAGAGGAGAGTTAACACTATTTTGAGGGATATAGAATTAACTGTAGAAGCTATAAGGTGTTGGTTTTATCTACCCCATCTCTGATATCATTTGGGTTTCACCCCTAGTTATAGTACCAAATAAGGGAGGAAAATGGAGAGTTTGTGTGGATTACAGGGAGCTCAATTCAACCACTAAGAAAGACCACTTTCCCTTGCCATTTATAGATCAAGTTCCTAACAACCTAGCTAGTAAGAAATATTTTTATTTTTTGGATGGTTTTAATGATTACAATTAGAAACAAATAGATCTAGAGGATCAAGAAAAATCAACCTTCACTTGCCCATGGGGAACTTTTGCCTACTCAATTTTACCTTTTGGCTTGTGCAATGCCCCAGCCACATTCCATGAGCTATCATAAGTATCTTTTCTAATATATATATTGACTATATAGAGATCTACAGGGATGATTTTATTTTTTATGGGAGTACTTTTGAGGAAGCAAAAGCAAATTTAGAAACGATACTCAAGAGATGCCAAGACTATAACCTTTACCTCAATAGTGAAAAATGTTTAATGATGATGGAAGAAGGATTATTATTAAGTCATTTCATATCTTCACAAGGCATCCAAGTAGATCTAGCAAAGATTGAGGTCATTAATACCTTACCCACACCAAAAATTTAGAAGGATGTATGAAGTTTCGTTAGCCATATCGGGTACTACAGAAGATTCATCAAGAATTTTAGACAACTTGCAGCACCCATTTATAACCTATTAAAAAAAAATCTAGATTTTCTTGGGACTCTGAGTGTACTACATCCTTCCTATAGCTTAGAGAGGTTCTTATCATAGCACCAATTTTGAGAGGGCCTAATTGGGAACTGTCTTTTCACATTCACACAAATGCCTTAGACTGTCCTATAGGTGGCATGCTAGGCCAAAAGATAGACTAAGTTGAACATGTTATTTATTTCATTAGTAAAAATTTACAAGGGATAGAGTTTAACTACACAGTCACTGAAAAGGAGCTACTTGCAATTATCTATGCACTAAAAAAATTTAGGCACTATATTACTAGATATGAAATATTTGTTCATACTGATCACTCTACTATAAAGTACCTAATGAATAAGACTAAAATATCAAGAAGATTGGCACACTAGTTGCTACTTATGTAGGAATTTGATATCACAATAGTAGATAAGCTCGAAAAAGCCAATGTGGTAGCTAAATTTCTCTCTTAGTTGCATATCCCTAATGATCCTACAGTCTTGGATGATAGTTTTCCAAAAAAACAAATTTTTATGTTGTTAGCACAAAACCCATGATACACAGATATTGTGAATTACATAACCACAAGAAAGATGCCAATTCACTTCTTTGGTAAAGAAAGGAAGTTATTGACTAAAAAGAGCTTTAAGTATTCTTGGATTTCTAGATTTATGTTTTATACTATTCCTAATCAAGTAATGCATTAGTACATAATGGAAGATGAAACATATGATATCTTAAGAGTATTCCATGATGATCCCTATGGGGGTCATTTTGTAGCCAAGTAAACAATCTTTAAAATATTGACAACCAGGTACTATTGGCCAAGTTTACACAAGGATGAAAATAGATACACAAATAAATGTGATAAGTGTCAATGCATGGGAAGACCCACTAAATAAAATGAAATACCCCTATAGCCTCAAATAGTCATTGCACCCTTTGATAAATGGGGGATTGACTTTGTAGGTCCTATTGAACCCTTTTCACAAGGTAAATCCTATATTTTAGTTTGCACTAATTATGTAACTAAGTGGGTAGAGGCCAAACCCATGAAACATACAAAGGATAAAAACATTGCCAAGTTCTTGTATGAATTCATCTTTACATAGTTTGGTGTCCCTAGGGAATTGACATCTGATTAGGGAGCTAAGTTTACATCTAATTTGATAGCTTCTCTCATAGAGGAATATACATCACCTTATCATCTGTAAGCTAATGGCCAAGTAGAAGTTACCAATAGGGAGTTGGAAGCCATTCTTACCAAAATAGTAGCACTCCATAGGAAGGGTTGGGCCACACACCTTCCTGAAGCTCTTTGGGCTTATAGAACCACCTAGAAATCTACAATGGGTTTCACTCCTTTTGAGCTAGTCTATGGTAGGTTAGTTGTGATGCCTATAGAGTTTGAATATAAAACATTGAGGACTACCCTAGAGCTTGGTATGGAACTTACTATTGCACAACAAGACCAAATTCTAAGTTTAAATGGCCTCGATGAATGGCACAAATCTGCATTGAATAACACTAAACTCATCCAACATCAACAGAAATAGTGGCATGATAAGTTTATTAAGGACAAAAAAATTATTGTGGGAGATTGGGCACTTCTTTATGATTCCAAGTATCAACACAATCTAGGAAAGTTTCAAACTCGTGTTGGAATTATTTAGAATAACTGAGAGGGAGGGAGGGGGGTTGGGGGATGAATTAGTTATCCAAGGTCTAGATTTATAAATAAAACTTTTCACAGCTTAGTGAACTCATAAAACATTTATACTCATGAATACATCCATAAGATTATGCAATAACTCAAAACTTGTAGCTTACTATCAAATCAATTTGCAAAAATGTAAAGCATGAAACATAATAGATTCATCAACACACATAACACAATGATTTACATGGAAACCCAATTTGGGAAAAACCACCAGCAACATGCTACTCCTTTTCACTATTTTGAAGTGATACCCTGTGAAAGGCCAACCCTATTAAAGGTTACAATACACACTATTAAATGTGACCCTATTAAAGGATTTCAATCACCCTATTAGAAGTGAGCCTTGTTAAAGGACTTTAGGCCATTCGCTTGGAATGCCACCCTATTGAAGGATTTACAAATGACTTTTAGGTCAACCTTAATCCAAAGGATTTACCCTAGACTGATACAATTGTTAGAGAGTAACAGTAAGGCTTGATCTGATACAACTTACAACTTCTCTTGCAGATTACAAATCTCTATTTAGTCCTCCATTCTTCTTGGCCTTCATACTTTGTAGCTCTAATAGCTTTTTCACCCTCCAAGCATATATCTCCTTAAGACTTCTTGCTTAACATGCCATTACAGACTCTTCTCTTAGGTCATTTGATGAAGGAAAACCCTTTTGACCTCTTGTCTCCCTCAAGTTCTCACATATGACAACCTTGCTTCATGACTAGAAATTCCTATAAATAGGAAATTAAGATATTTTTCCACTCATATTCCATCATCCAAATTAGGGTTTAGATGGGTTAGGTAGGATGCAATGTATCTGCCCCATATTCCATATCTATTCTAGAAACTTCCTCTAGAATCCACTTTGAATCTTCCTCAAAATGGCTTATCTAAAATTCTATGCCACCAGCTCATCATCCTTATCTTTGACCTGGTTCACAAAATCCAAGAAAACAAACTTGTAAGCTTAGATTCATCAAATTCACGATCTTTAAAATAATGCAACAGCTCAACATTATCAATCTTCCAATGCTCAGCACACACTATGCTACACAACATCATTTATGAAATCACTCGACATCAACTAAAGTTTACTAGTTCTTAGCATCAACTAAACTTTACTTTTCATCAACTATCTTTCTTGGCATCCACTAGAATTTGCATTTACTGAGCTCCAATTGATTTTCTACTCGGCTTGCACTGACTTTTCTTGGCAACTACTGCCCACACAGTCAAGCTTAGCAGACAAACTTGGTATTTCATGTTCTTCTAACCTTTCTTAGTGTAGCTAATATTTGTAACCTTAAGTGGATAATCAATGCATCATGTTACCATTTTCTTAATTGATCCTTGTACTTCATTACATAAGAATAACTCAACCTTTCCTCTAGGTGTTATTGTTACATCTTATTGATCAAATCCTCTTCATCAATCAACTAAGTGATAGTACTTAAATCTGTAAGAAACCATCTTACTAGCAAATAGTAGGTTTGATATCAGTGAAAAAATAATGATTGAAAGACATAACCTATTTCAACAATCTCCTTCTTAACAATTGATCTTTTCAATCAGATTTCAACAATCTCCCTCTTGGGAATTGATGGAAAATCAAACTGATAAACCAAGTCAATCAAATGATGAACATCTTGTTCAATTAAACTAACTAGGTTAAAATAGTAAAAAAATACCATAAATAAAACTTGTATTTAAATTTCTCCCTCTATCAGCAATTTCCATCTTCTAATTAGGCTACAAAAATATAACTCCCTCTGAGTTCCTTCTAATGCCTTAATGCCTCTTTTTCATACTGAATTGATCAGCAGAATATCTCCCTCTGATAATAATCCTTCTAACTCTCTAATCAATGTCAAATGTCTCCCTCTTTGTTCTAATCCTTTCTTTTATTGCTTTCTCCATCTTTGATCTTTTCTCCTTCTTAGCTTTTGATCAGTTTCTGTTATTTCTCCCTCTTCGATAACACTACCAAAGACATTATCTTCTCATGTAGATATAAGAAATTTCAATTTCTTCAGTTTCTCCCTCTATCACCTTACTTGTGACTAATTTAGAAATTTTAGCTCTTTGATTAATTTAGGCAGCTCCTAAAGTAAGATCCACTGCATCAATGTATCACATATGAACATTAGCTTGTTTGATGCAGGGCACTCCTCTTGTTACTTAGATATCTTTGGATAGGCGTATCACCCCTAGTTTACCTCTTAGATACTCATAAGCATCCTTAGGTAATACTTTTGTGAAGGTATTAACAATTTTCTCCT
Organism: Cupressus sempervirens; assembly: GCA_028749045.1. Classification (NCBI taxonomy): domain Eukaryota; kingdom Viridiplantae; phylum Streptophyta; class Pinopsida; order Cupressales; family Cupressaceae; genus Cupressus; species Cupressus sempervirens. The sequence goes on along the minus strand of CM053785.1, from coordinate 449,178,989 downwards.
TTATATTAACATATTCCATCTTCACCTCTTTATCTTGAACTAGCTCTCTTACATAATGATACTTGATTGCAATGTGCTTTGTCTTAGTATGCATCACTAGGTTCTTTGATATATTAATATCACTTGTATTATCACAATAAAGTATTACTGGTTCTGTGATTTCTTCCTTCATTTCTTTGAGTAGCTATTTGATCCACATAATGTTTGTACAGTAGATAGCAGTAGCAATATACTCAGCTTCAATAGTAGATTTTGAACTACAACTCTATTTCTTACTAGTCTAAGTAACTAGTCTTTTACCTAAGAAAAATGCTTCTCCACTGGTGCTCTTTCTATCATCAATGTTTCCATCCCAATTAGCATTAGTGTAGGCTCTCAATTCAAACTTTTCATTCTTCTTATAGTATAGACCAAACTCTTCTTTTCCTTTCAGATATCTCATTATTCTCTTCATAGCCATTAAATGATTCTCCCTAGGATTAGCAAAGAATCTTGAAACTATCCCTATAGATAATACAATGTCAAGTCTGTTGTGTACTACATATTTTAATTTTCCAATCATAGACCTATACAATGTTTGATTTACCTCAACTAAATCATCATTCTTTGACAACTTGTGTGTTGTTACCATAGGCATACTTACTAGTTTGGAATCCTCTAGTCCAAATGTCTTTAATATCTCTCTAACATACTTTGACTGAGTGAAGTATATATCATGCTTCATCTGATGTACTTGCAATCCCACAAAAAAATTGATCTCTCCAAACATAGATATTTCAAATTCTTGCTTCATCTGATTCGCAAAGTTCTTACATAAAGCATCTTGACCTCCAAATATGATATCATCAACAAAAAATTTAGATAATAAAATACATTTCCCTTTCTCTGTCTTCATGTTTAGATTGTTCTTATCATGAGTCCTTTCAAATCCAATCTTCACAAGATAATTATGAAGTCTCTCATACCACGCTCTTGGTGCTTGTTTTAAACCATATATAGGTTTGTGTAGTCTACATACCATGTTCTTATTTTTAACATCAACAAAACCTTCTAGTTGTTCTATGTAAACTTCTTCTTCTAGTATGTCATTCAGAAATGCAGATTTAACATGCATTTGATAAAGTTTGAAACCTTTGTATGCTGAATAAGTAAGCAGAGTTCTTACTCCTTCCATTCTTGCAACAAGGGCGAATGTCTCTCCATAGTCAATTCCTTCTTCTTGTGCATATCCTTTGAAAACTAATTTCTCTTTGTTTCTTGTCACTTCACCATTCTCATCTAGCCTATTTCTAAATATCCACTTGGTACCAATCACATTTTTGTGTTCTGGTCTAGGAACTAGACTCCATATTTTGTTCTACTCTATCTATTCAATTTCTTCTTCCATGGCCTTGTACCAATCATCATCTTCTAATGCATCTTTTACCATTTTATGATCTTTCATGCTTAAAAAACATGATGCACTTCTCAATCTATTTCTTTTCATTGGCCTAGCATCTTTGTTTCCAATGATTTGATCTACAGGATGATGTCTCTTGACATATTTAGACAATCTTGGCTCAGCTCTTATTTCTTCATTTTGTCTCTCAACTTTAGAATCACTATGTGTATCTCTATTAAGTATCTTAGCATCTCTTTCATGTGTGTTAATCTTAGAATTAGAATGTGCAATCTCTTCATTTTGTAACTCAGCATCTAAATTTAGCTTAGTTCCTTAATGCAACTCAGCATTCATAGGATGTGACTCGGCAGTCACTAAAACTTGTTGTTGGTTTCCAACTTGATTTGTAGCATCTTCTTCAATAGGCATTCCTTCATAAAGTATACAAATGATTTGTATTCTTCTGGTTCTTTAATAGGTTCAGTTTCATGTACTTCTGTATATTCATGAAAGTTCACATTTGCACTTTCCACAACTTTTTTAGTGTTAGTATTCAAACACTTATAAGCTTTACTTCTTGTGGAGTAACCAAGGAATATACCTTCCTCACTTTTTGCATCAAGCTTACCATTCCTAAAATCTTTAAGAATGTAACATTTACTTCCAAATACCCTAAAGTATTTCACATTGGGTGAGTGTCCATACCATAGTTCAAAAGGTGTAGATTCACTTGCAAATGATTCAAAGTATAGACAACTGTACTTATAGCTTCTCTCTAGTATTTTGGAGCAACATTATTTTCCATCATAAGTGTTCTGGCACAATCCATTATAGACCTATTTCATCTTACAGTTATTCTATTTTATGGAGGGGTCCTAGGGGTAGATGTCTATCTTTTGATTCCTCTGTCATTACAGAACATCTCAAACTCATTTGATGCAAATTCTCCTCCCTTGTCTAATCTCAAACATTTCAAATTTTTACCTATTTATTTTTCAACTCTTGCTAAGTAACACTTAAACATTTGAAAGGCATTAGATTTCTATTTCAGAAACATAATTGTCATCATTCTAGAATAATCATCAACAAATAACATAATGTACTTATCTCCTTTGTAGCTTTGCACATCAATTGGTCCACACAAGTCAGTATGAACAATCTCAAGTATATCTTTAGAGGTATAAGCTTTACTTTCTCATTTGCCTAGCTGAGATTGTTTGCATATTGTGTCGTTGGGTTTCTTCAACTTAGGAAAACCTCTAACTTTCTTCATGTTACTAATACTAACCAAGTTATCAAAATTAACATGACATAACCTCTTGTGCCATAGCCAGACATCATCAAATCTTACAACAGGACAAGTGGCATCCTCTATATATAGATAGAATAGATTACTTCTAGTTTGATCACCTTTTCCAATTAGCTTTCCATCAACATCATATATCTTAGCAATCTTGTTTTCAAATTCAACCTTACATCCCAAATTGTTTAGTTTTGATACACTCAACAAGTTATAATTTAATCCTTCAACATAGTAATGTAAGCATTTTCACATGAAATCTTGTCTGTGAGTTTGATAGAACCTTTTCCTTTTATAAAACATGGTGCATCATTACCAAATATTACACTATAATTTCCTTCATAACAATTTAAGGTAATGAACTTACTTTTGTCTCATGTCATGTGATGTGAGCATCCACTGTCAATTATCCATTTGTCTTTTTTGTTTACACAAGTCACAAGTGCAGTTGCCTCATTTCATAAAATTCGTCCTTCATTGCAACATACACAACTTCATCATCATTTTCATTAGAATCATCATTTCCTTCTTCTTCAGCAATGTAGCATGACTTCTTACTTTTGTCTTTATAATCTTTGTTGTCATCTTCTCTTCTATGTTTGTACTTGTCACTACCTCTCTAGTTCTTCTTCTATGTACATCTTGCAACAATATGACCAACTTCATTGTGATTGAAAAAAATGATGGGTAACTTACCTTTGAACTTGCCTTTTATTTTGTGGAATCTTCTTACTAGTAGTGCTTCCCATTGTTCAACATCTTCCTCATCTATATCACTATCACTTGACACATACTTTATCTTTCTCCTCTTCTTCTACTTGGGCTCTTCATAATCCTTCAATAATAGCTTAGCTTTGAAAGAAGATTCAAGATTCTCTAGTTTATAGTTGTCAAAGTTAGATAGCTCAAAAGTAGTGAATCTACCTACCAAACCTTCAAGGGTTAGATCATTTCTTAGAATTCATCTCAGCTCTTGAATTGTAGAAACTTTTATAGCATAAATAAGCAATAATGTCCTCAAGACTTTACTTACCATAGTATCATCACCTATTTGACTAGTAACACCTTTTATTGCACTAACAACTTATTTTATCCTAGCAACATACTGAGCAAAATTCTCACCTTCTTCCATTCTCATGTCATCAAACTTACCTCCAAGACTCTAAAATTTGGCTCTTTGTACATTCTTCTCTCCTCCATAGATAGTGTTTAGGGCATCCCACATTTTCTTGGTAGTATCACAACATTTTATATCATAAAATTTGACATAGCTTAGGGCAGAGGCAATCTCCAACATTGCCTAATTATTTTCTTTCTTTTTCTTCATATCTTTAGCAGTTAGGGCTCCTATTGGATCTGCATGTTCCACTTCAATGGGAGTTTGTGTATGATCTCCAATTCCTCCAAGGTATAGCTTCATCAAACTTTTCCATGTAGGAAATTTATTTATGTTGAGCTTAGTTATATCCCTTTTTGACATTTTGATCTTTGTGCTTCTAGTACCTTCAAACTAGTCCTCTTAAGTAGATGGCTTTGATACCAAATTTTGGAATTCTTTAGAATAAATGAGAAGGGGGTTGAATTATTTATCCAAGGTCTAGATGTATAAATAAAACTTTTCATAGCTTAGTGAACCCATAAAACATTTATACTCATGCATACATCCATAAGATTATGCAATCACTCAAAACTTGCAGCTTACTATCGAATCAATTTGCAAAAATGTAAAGCATGAAACATAAAAGATTCATCAACACACATAAGACAATGATTTATGTGGAAACCCAATTTGGAAAAAACCACCAGTAACATGCTACTCATTTTTCACTATTTTGAAGTGATGCCATGTGAAAAGCCAACCCTATTAAAGGTCACAATACACACTGTTAAATGTGACCCTATTAAAGCATTTCAATCACCCTGTTAGAAGTGAGCCTTTTTAGAGGACTTTAGGCCATTCACTTGGAATGTCACCCTATTAAAGGATTTACAAATGACTATTAGGTCAACCTTAATCCAAAGGATTTACCCTAGATTGATACAATTTTTAGAAAGTAATAGTAAGGCTTGATCTGATACAACTTACAACTTCTCTTGTAGATGACAGATCTTTATTCAATCCTCCATTCTACTTGGCCTTCATACTTTTCATCTCTAATAGCTTGTTCACCCTCCAAGAATATATCTCCTTAAGCCTTCTTTCTTAACATCTCATTGCAAACTCTTCTCTTAGGTCAGTTGATGAAGCAAAACCCTTTTGACCTCTTGTCTCCCTCAGGTTCTCGCATATGACAAGCTTGCTTCATGACCAGACATTCTTATAAATAGGAAATTAAGATTTTTTTTGCTCATTCTCCATCGTCCAAATTAGTATTTAGATGGTTTAGGTAGGATGCAATGTATCTACCCCATATTCCATATCTGTTCTAAAAACTTCCTCTAGAATCCACTTTGAATTTGCCTCAAAAAGGTTTACCTAAAATTATGTGTCACCAACTCATCATCCTTATCTTCCACCTAGTTCAAAAAATCTAAGAAAACAAACTTGTTGGGTTAGATTCATTGAATTCATGATCTTTGAAATAATGCAGTAGCTTGACATTATCAATCTTTTGATACTCCACACACATTGTATTACTCAAAATCCTCTATGAAATCACTTGGCATCAAGTAAAGTTTACTAGTGCTCAACATCAACTATCTTGCTTGGCATCCACTAGAATTTGCATTTACTCAGCTCCAACTAATTTTCTACTCAACTTGCACTGACCTTGCTCGGCACCTACTATCCACACTATCAAGCTTAGCAGACAAACTTGGTAGTTCATTTTCTTCTAATCTTTCTTAGTGTAGCCAAAATTTGTAACCTTAAGTGGATAATCAATGCATCATGTTACCATTGTCTTAACTGATCCTTGTACTTCATCACATAAGCATAACTCAACCTTTCCTCTAGGTGTTGTTGTTACATCTTATTGATCAAATTCTCTTCATCAACCAACTAAGTGATAGTACTTGAATTTTTAAGAAACTATCTTACCAAAAAATAATAGGTTTGACATCAGTGAAAAAAAATGATTGAAACACATACCCTATTTCAACAATCTCCTTCTTTACAATTGATCTTTTTAATCAGATTTCAACAACTCGTTGATTAGGACCGTGTGAAATTATTGTTGTATTTCTAAATGAAGCGGTCCAATTGTCCACTATTGATCCTATTAGGATCAAGTTACTTGTCAATGGGAATCATCTCAAGCTCTACAACAAACTAATCAGTCGTGAGGAGTTCCTGCAGCAATTTCAGCACAGCAAAGACATACTTGTTCTTGCAGCCGAAGAGTCTGGGTCTTCTACCCCATCTTCTGCTAATTCTTGATTCCATTCAAGACTTCCATAATAAACTCTTTCTTCTTGAAAGTCATTTCTTTGCCATGCACTCCACCTCACCCTCTCTCTTCACCATCTTTCCATTCCATCCCATCAATCCATCAATTCAAGTGATCTTTTTCAAAACACTTTTCCTGTAGCATTCACCAGGTTCATGCCACACCTTGTACATATTTTATTTTATTCATTCTTTATTAGGAATTTGTGTTTTTTAAAGTTACTACTCATGCATATCTTGGCCTATGGGACCCATTCCCTTACTTAGTTGGGGGGCAAGGAGAATATTCATTTTTCAAATTTTTGTAAACTTTAAAGTGTTTGTCTTATGATATGATGTCGTCACATGTTTAATGACCTGTCCTTTCATGATTGCATAATTGAGGAAATTAAGGACATTAAAAGTTGAAGCTTAACTTTTAATGATATATTAGCAACATTTTAGAGGTGGCAAGCCTATACACAAGTGAAATATTATTAGACTTTATGCAAGAAAAGATATCATGAGATTTTGTGCATTAAAAATCTTTAATTCCAAGAAGCACGTAGTAATTGTATGTCATTTTTTCTATCTGTAACATCTAGTGTCGTAACACTAAAAAATTTGTTGATTCACCATTGTTGATTTCAAAGAACATTGTGATTTTTTTGTTCATAACAATAGGTGGAGGTCTTCATAGATATGAATCAATCGATCATAAGGTTTTTCTAGGTGATGCAGTCAGTTGTGAGATGTTTAGGAGAAGAGGATGGTTAGATTGTTGCCTCATTCTTAAGGGGTTTGATGAAGATATTTCTCTTCAATTTCTAGGCACCTTGAAGGATGGCTTTGCAATGGTCAAGGGGCCAAATTTGAATTTACAAAAGATGTGCTAGCTAAAGTCATTAGGTTACCCCAAGAAGGAGAAAATTGGGGTAAAGGATTTTGATTTACATATGGCTAGGGCATAGTTCAGTTTGCATCCTGACCCTCCATTGGATATAGACAAGAAGCAAGGTAATTATAGATTATCTTTTCCTTGGATTTTATCTAGCCAACAACATTTATCATTTAGTACTTCACTTGTGAAGGTTGTTACAAGTACCTGCATGCTCTACATTTCAAAATTTTGACTTATCTTTGGCATAACTATAGACAGGTAAATCTTTCCAATTTCATGTTCAATATTGTGAAGAAGAAAGCTTCTTTAGTACAGTCAAGAAAGGATCAGTTCATCTCCCATCACTATTTGATAAAATTAATTATGGAAAGGGAATTTAAAAATAATTAATTGGGACATGGGAAGATTTTTTGCAATTAAATGAGGTAGAACCTAGATTGGTTGGCCCTATAGGCTAGGGTGTTGGATGAAGGGAAATAATGTCCACTAGTTTTTGCAAGGTTATTCCTAGGACAAAAAAAGTTCTTGAAGCCTCTCCCTCTACTTTTAAACAAACTAGGAAAAGGATTTATAAAGCTAATGCCTCCATTTATAGCAAGAAGAAAAGTAAAAATAGAGAAGTTGCTAGTGCCCCCAAGACCCCATTTTTTGTAAAGACTAGGTCTACCATTAGGGAAGGCAAGGGTAAAGCTTTGGAATAGGAAGAGGAAAAAATAGAACAACAACCTGATATAGTGAAAGTAATATCAATGAAACCCTACACCTGCAAGGGGAGGATGCTTTAGAAAAACCTTCTAAAGTAGCTATAGTAGAAATGACCATAAGCAAGACGAAACAAAAGAATCCTTCATGCTCATCTACACCCCCCATAAGAAGAAGTGTGAGGCTTTCTGGAGGTAATAGGGTTACTAAAGCTTCTATTCTAATAGTTAACCTAGATTCTTCTGAGTTTGTGAAGGAGTCCTCTTTAGAGGGAAAATTTCAACAAAATATGACCAGTAACACTGAGTGCAATAACCAGAACCCACAACTAGAAGTTGACCTTAGTGTTAACTATGTACTTGTTAATAATGATAACAATTTTGAAGAGCCTTAAGCATCTAAGGAGTTTGAAGAAAATCTTGTTATGTGGGACACTTGTGATAATTTAGAAGATCTTCCTTCTTAGGACTACATAGCATTTAGACAAGAAATTGTTGAAGAAGTGATAGAAAAGCTCAATCAAGATGGACTAGAAATGTTGGCTAAAGTAGCAATTGAATCTAGTATGGAAGATAATATGGTAACAATGCTTGTTATATGGAAGGGAGAATGCTCCATGCCATAAAGTGCCACAAAATCTCCTCACTTGAAATTTGAATGGATAGACATTCTCAACCAAGAGCCATTGCCACTGCCTAATTTGTCTACACCCCTATCTGTAGGGATCAATTTATTCCAATAATTCTTATGGGAAAGAGCAAAATGGAAGTTGGAAAGAGAAAATTTGAAACATATCATTAATGAACAAAGCTATCAATTGAAGAAAAGCTTAGACCAAAATGAAATTTTAAAGAGGAAGATTGAACAAGTCATAGGGTTGATTCCTGAACTTATGGAATATAGATCACCATCACTGGTGTATGCATTATTCCTCAAGGAATAGCTTGTAAATTTAAAATTTACAAGAATTTTGGAAGGGCTTAATCCCTCCATTTCAAATCCTCATGAATTTTATAATGCATTCTAGTCTATTCCAATGCCTTTGAAGAATTTATTGTGTGAATTATATCTACATAACTTGGCAATGCCTAATGATAAAGAGTGGAACTCACTCCTTTATGTACGAAATGTGCAATTGAGAGTAGTAATGTCTTGGATGTAGAATGAGATAAGAAAAGAACACCAAGTTGTGTCATCAAGGACAATGAAATGACAACTTCTTTTCTCATGAGACCAAAAGTTCAAAATTCTCAATGAACATTTCTTGATATGATTTCTATTCTAGGAAACCATAGTGGAGCTAGTAAAGTATACCTAATAAGAGAACAAGCCTTTGTAGATTGGGAGAAACATTCATCTCATGATGTTAAAATAACAATTATTGCTTCAAGAGAAAGATGGACATGGATGTCACATGACCTGAAGATAAGGGAACCCCACTCTCCCCAAAACTTAACTCTTGCCACTATCAGAATTCCATGGTATATCAATCTAGGAAGGAGTCTATGCCAATATTGGCTTCCATTAAGGTTTCAACCTCCGATTCTCCTACAGCCATTACTAGCAGTGAACAAAAACATAGAGGATCATGATATGTCAATAGAAGTTCAGTGATGGAAAAGGCTTAGGGAAAATTATGGATACTTTTATTATGTTAAGAATGAATTAGGGGAGAGGACATCTATTGATTGGAGAGTTCATGCCAAAATTGAGAATTTCACAGTTTTTAGGGACCAGAAATAGCTCAGTTAGGGGAAATGATGGGCCTCCAAAAGGTCATCTTTCTAAGTTCTTTTATTTTGATTTCAAACAATTATCTTGCAAAAAATCATGACTTTATGGTTTCAATCATATGAACTTATGGTTTTTTTATGCATATGCTATATATATGTGAAAACATGAAGTAGTAATATGGATAGTTTAAAGATGCTATATTTGCTTGAATTCATGGATAGAAATGGTATAATGAAGTAGTTATACATGTTGATAAATGTTTCCCCATCCATGCTATGTTTTGGGTAGTTTCTTCCTGTAGCCATAGGATCTGCAAGAGTGGTAATTTGAACTTTCCACCTTTTCTCTAATATTGATGATGAATGTGTGTGTGTGTGTGTGTGTGTGTGTGTGTGTGTGTGTGTGTGTGTGTGTGTGTGTGTGTGTGTGTGTGTGTGTGTGTGTGTGTGTGGAGGTTGTATGTGCATTGATTGTTTTGTAGGTGTTTTCTATGAGTATTCAAAGATCAACATTTCAATGCTAAATAAGTCAAAGACAGTCATAGATTGCTAAACCTTTGCAAGTGAAGCAAATCATTTATTTATTTTTGTTGTTGTAGCACATGAATGTAGCTTCCACAACTTGCTATATTCTTAGAGGAGTTATTCATGGTTAATGTTGTTTCTATTTCAAACTTTATGAGTCTGTAATTGATCGTCATTAATGGAGTGATCTTAGATTTAGGAATTAGTTGTAGTTTCCTTTAAAATAATAACTATTATAACTTTGAAGTTGGTAGTCAGGAGAAGAATAGAGTGAGTTGATTTTCATAGTAGCAAAGTGTGATATTATTTTTCAATCAAGTGTAATCTTTCACCATGAATGAATAGAATGCATAGTTTGATTTTTTATCTCTTATCTTGATTGTATTTTTTGTTCACTCATCCAAGGGGGCCCACTTGGTGAGTGAACTATTATGTTATAATAGATTTTTTTTCCTTGTAAGGTAGAATTTTGTTGCTCCTACTGCCATTAATAACAAAAGTGGTGAATGGTTCCTACAGCATAGGTGCATAGGTAGGTCTACCATTTGCAACATTATCTTAATCTTTAAGTTAAGTTGTCTCTCCAATTTCTAGCATAGATTTCCTTCAGCATTTCCTTTTCTTTAGTTGTAATGATTTAAAGGCACATTAGAGCATAAACTTTGTAGTCACCATTTCAAGTTTACGCTCCTAAATTGATAAATTAAATGAAGTCAATACTATTTTAGGTAAAACACATGATGATGTCTGACCATAGAATCATTGTAAAAGGATGTCCAATCCTTTATTACTAAGGTATTAAATTGACCAATCAATGTGAAGCATGTGGAATATAACCATGATTAGCTAGTGGCACAGAATTTGAGGTAAACATTTTTGTGGTGAATACAAGAAAGATTCTAGAGGAAGTTTCTAGAGGAACCAAATGGAATAGTGGGTAGATTCATTGAATCCTACCTAACCCTAAAATAGATGATTGTGGTTTAGTGAAAAAATATCTTAATTCTCTATTTATATAGATAGTTAGTCAGAAGAAAAGGTTGTCACATGTGAGAACCTAAGAAAGACAAGGATTCTAGGGTATTGCTTCATTCAGTGGTCGAATAGAGGTGACTTCAGTTGGCATTCAAAGAAATAAGGCTTAAGAGTATGAATGGTTAAAGGGTGAACAAGCTATTAGAGTTGAAGAGTATGAATGCCAAGTAGAATGGAGGATTGAAATAGAGATCTGTAATCTGCAAGTGAGTTATAATATGCTATCAAATCAAGCTTTACTATTACTTTATAATCATTATATTAGTATAGGGTAAATCCTTTGGATTAAGGTTGACCTAATAGTCATTTGTAAATCCTTTTACTAGGTGACATTCTAATGGAATGGTCTAACAAGGCTCACTCCTAACAAGGTGATTGAAATCCTTTAACTGGGTCATATTTAACAGTGTGTATTGTAACCTTTAACAGGGTTGGCCTTTCATAGGGCATCACTTTAGAAGAGTGAGAATTGGTAGCATGTTACTAGTGGTTTATCCCAAATTGGGTTTCCACATAAAATCCTTGTGTCAAATTATGTGAATTTTCTTATGTTGTTTCATATTTACATTTCTACAAAGTTGTTTTTACATAGAATAGTAACCTACAAAGTTTAAGTATTGTATGATCTAATGGATGTTTGCATAACAAGGTTTTATGGATATGGGTCTACTAAGAATTTAAAAAAATTATTTGTGCATCTAGACCCTGGATAACTAATTCATCCCCCCTCTCAGTTATTCTAAAGAATTCCAACAAAAGAAAGGAAGAAATGATGATCCCTTTCCCCCACTTAAAAGAGCAATAAGGATTTCTTATTATGATGTTCTCAAGTTCATTACACAAAGGGATTTTCACAATAGAGAGAAACATGATAGAGAAATAAAATGATAATATGAGTTTGATATCAATGAATTGTTTAATGTTGGGTGTTAAGTGAAGAAGAGTTCTACTAACCAAATCTTGAAGAAATTATCCAAACTCAACACAATCACAAGGTAAATATTTGGTTCTATGATGAAAGAAACACAAAAATTTACCATTGATAGGTTTTTAGTTCTTTGTTCTTTGGAAGGTCACTATAAGGTATTTTTATTCTAGAGTTATATTTGATACTTCAACATATTTTTTCAGACAAATCTAATGAAACATTAAAAGGTGATATTCTTACAAGCTAGAGTTGCCATTGCATAAAAAGATCGACCTATCAATGCCCAATACAACCACTAGAATTATAGAACATAGGAGGTGGTTAAGCCATGTCACAAATCCTAAAGGGGAAGGCTAGTAGTTAGTCCAACAATTCCCCCCTCAGCATTACCAAAGGAGATTTGAACCTATGACCAAGCTCTGATACCACTTGTTACAAGCTAGAGTTGCCATTGCACCAAAAGATTGACATGTCAATGCCTGATACAACCACTAGAATTATAGAACATAGGATGCAGTTAAGCCATGTCATGAATCCCAAAGGGGAAGGCTGGAAATTAGTCCAATAGATATATCATTAGATGTAGTTAGAAAAAGAATGTCAAGATGAGGTTTTTGTTGAAATAGGGATGGCAATGAGTTAATTTGAGTAAAAACCATAAACCACCTATATGAACTTGTTGAGGAGAATTAATAGGAACCTTAGTGCCTTGTTCATTAATACTAAGCCTTAAATCTATGTATCCTTGTTGAGAGGTGATATCATATCCTATGTTGTAAGTAGCCTTTAATGTGGAAGGAGAAGGTGATTCATCTTTAGCTTTTTGATCATGTGTGGTATAAGGAGGAATAAGGAATATTTTCTTAGTTAGATACACATTCTCATCCTCTAGATTATGGTGAAGAAATTTTATCCAATTTTTGGAAGATGAATCATTTAGAATCTAACATCCAAATCATGGGAAAAAAATTGTAGGTTTTAATAGGAATCACTAGGATAACTAACCCTTATGAGATTATCTACCATAGGATCAACATGAACTTGACCTTGAGTGAGAGGAATAGGAGGACTATGATTAGTGGAAGGATCATTAACAAATATTCTTATGATATATATATACATATATACATACATATATATACATATATACATATATATATACATATATACATATATATATACATATATACATATATATATGTATGTGTATATGTATATATATATATATATATGTATGTATATATGTATATATATATATATATACGTATATATGTATATATATATATATATGTATATATGTATATATATATATATATGTATATATGTATATATGTATATATATATATATATATATGTATATATGTATATATATATATATGTATATATGTATATATATATATATATGTATATATGTATATATATATATATATATGTATATATGTATATATATATATGTATATATATATATATATATATATATAAAAGGTAACCTCATTATGCCATATACAAGAATACTGTGAAGGATGCAAACATAATAAAGTGCAAGAAGATATGATTCACTCCATGTGTTTGATAAAGAGAGGTAAGAAGGAATGTAATGGAATAAGTAATTATACACCAATTAAATTTATGGATTTAATGTGTTAAGAAACAAACAACTAGATAAGAATGTAATATCTTAGATGCATAAAATGTGATAAAGATGTGAATGCAAGAATACCAAATAATAATAAAAATGTACATCTAGTTCACCAAAATGTAAGATTAGAAATGGTTAGAAATTTTGGGTGTATTCCTAGATCCCACTTACTAAATGCATTGGAATACCCAAAACCCCCAACATAGTGAATCTAATCAACACAACCAAAAGATTAAGGACTCATATATGGTGAAATGGTTATCAATAGTGGATTATCACTACACATACATAAATTGTAAAGAGGGTCCTAAAATATGACCCCTTTGAAGACTTAAATAAGATTAGCACAACCCAGGTGGATGAAGGGGTGTTGATGTAAGATCTATATCCTTTAGGGATGTTGATTCTAGGATCCTTGTTTAGTTTAATGTATAGAAATGTATAGAAAGGAATTTGATGTGTATACAAAGAAAGTAAAGTATTCAATCATGAAATGATAAACAATAAGATATCAAATCTAGAGTGTCAAATTAAGTGGTATTAAATAAGGAGAAAGAAGATGTACTCATCTTGAGGGTATTTATAGGAAGAAACTTAAGATCTAAAAAAATGACCCTGTCAGACTACAATGAAACGAGAAATAGACCAAGATCTAAATACATGAGAGATAAAATAATCTTCTATAAAAATTTAGGTCCTAGAGGAATAGGTCAAACTTGGTTTGACATATACCAAAATAGGTTGAATGTGATTCAACTTATACCTAGTAGAGATGAATCCAAAGGCTTTGGGATTGTGATTATAACTGTGCGTTCAGATCTACACTTTCAAATATGAAACTCTACAAATTTGCACCTAATTACAATAAAAAAAAGGGGGAAATTAATAGTGGAATGGGGATTGTTGAGATAATGGGTGTTGCAAACATTGCATAATATTGTTGTATTTTATTATTTTATTTTATTATGTAATGTTGCATCTAGATGGACATGCAACATGTAAAGATTCTCATGGAATATTCTTGATGAGTTGTATTGTAATATTGTGATAATATTTGATGTAATTATTTAATATTGGGAAAAAGAATTAAATGCCCAATATTAAATGTGGGGTCAGTGGGTTAGGTAGCACATGGTTTTAGCACATGGTTTATGTAATACCACTTGGTGGTTTTGTGGGACTTGCTACTATATAAGCAACCACAAGGGTAGTTGTTGTAGAGAGAAGAGTGAGAAAAGCAAGAGTCAAGCAGGACAAGGCTTGACAGGTTAGTCAAGGGAGCATTTGTGAAGATTGGAAGCATGGCATGGGATGTGTGGATTCATGCTTGTTCACATAGTTTGCTCGGTTGTGGCTATGGCCATGAAGGCTTCCATGGTTGTATTACAATGGTATTTTTTGTTGAATAATACATGGTGATGGATGCTTTTGGAGGCTGGATTTTTCCCTCAATGAGGGTTTCCCAAGGTATATCTTGTGTCACAATTTTGTGGGTATATTGTCTATTTTCTTGCACGTGGATTTTAATTTCATGTTTATTTCAGATTTATTATGGGTTATGTGAAAATGGTTATATTCTTTATTGCCAAGTTTCCCTTACAAGTGGTATCTGAGCTATGGTTTTATTATTGTAACCCTAGATTGAATCCATGGGAATGCATGAGAGGATAAAAGAAAGGGCAAGATATATGAATGATTTATTATAGATCTAAGGGTTTTTCAGTTTGCTATTATGATGGGATGTTAAAAGATTTGGGCACGTGAATTTTTTGGACAAAAGAATTTTTCAGATGTTTCATTTAAAATGAGGATTTTGGGGGGAGCTTGCAGAAATGACCTTCTGGGTAAAAGCAGACCTCACCATTGGATCCAAGTAGAGGTTTCCATAAATTTTGATATATAATATGCCCTAGTTTGGCCATGTTCAGAGGAAATGAAAAAGGATTTTGGTTTCAACTCGTGATGGCCATCAAATTTAATCCCGTCAGAATTTTCATCACCAAAAAAAAAAGTGAAAAATCGCAGTGAAAATGGTAAAAAGGCTATCTTAGTAAAATAGTCATAACTTTCTCTTAGAATGTTAGATTTTAGAGTTCTTATAGGCGTTGGAAAGCTAATTCAGAGCACTACAACATGGTATAGGTTCAATTTTGTGATTTTAAAATTTTGGTAGGTTTTAAGAGCCCTAAAGTTAGATGTTATTTATTTTGAGCATGGATTAGGGCATAGCTTGGGCATACGGACTCAAATTTTGGACTTCGAGTAGTCAAAAAAAAGCTCTTGGAGAGCTCTACACATTGATTTAGATTTGGTACAAGTTTGGCATAGTTTATTTGTTGATATATTGATCTGAAAAGTTTATGGTATATATTTTCACTATGGTAACATTATGAGTTTATGGCATTGAAGATTTAAGATTTGATGTCATTGTATACTCAGTTCATTATTCAGATTGGTCTCATGATGATATGGTTATCAGTGTTTGGCTTGGATATGTATGATGACTTGTTGGATCTACAAGTTTTGCAGTGTTGTAAGCGGTCTATACTTACAAGTTGCATTTATGGCTTGGTTATGGGTTGTCTTTGCCCATTGATCTTTCATTATTGATGCATATTCAGATTGGTGGATTGGATTTGGGTTGTCTATGCCCTAAGTCACATGATTTTATGATTTTATCTTCATGTAAAAGGGATGAGATGTTGTTACTAGGTACAGTCATGGTGGAGGATTGTGGTTGACTATTTTATGCTGACAGGTTGGACATTTTGAGAGATAGATGCTTGGTTCATGGATGTGATCATAGTGTCATAGATTTTGGCATGACATGATTAGATATATAGGTACTTCCTTGATGTTCATTAGCTTGGGTTTTTTGATTAAATTATGGTGGTATATCTTCTTGGATGAGGATCATGGTTATTTGGTTTTTTTTTGAAGAGCTCATGATGTGCACTTTGAGTTCTTTGATGGTTTGATGCCTCAATTGATTCTCATGGTTAGAGGATGGATTTTTTCATCATGATGTCATAGATAGCTTGGATACATTGTTTAGTGAGAGCTTGTGATAGTGATGTGGTGATAGTGCAGGATTAGTTCCTACTTTGAATTGGATCTTCATATAGGAGATGGATTTTATGATGCCATAGGTGACTTGGTACCACGGTTGAGTGGGAGTTGTTGGCATTGATATATTTATTAAGTGTTTGTAAATGTTGGAGGTTTGTCTTAGATCCTGTTGCTGTAGAAGCATCTCTGACATTTGCATGTTGCACTTGTTATCTTCATGGTGTGTGGAGTTGATTCTTCATGGTATGTGGAGATGGTTTTTTTCATGGTGTGTGGAGATGGTTGCATCTTGAGGACTCACAGGGTTCTTGGAAAAGGTGTGGTTTATGCTTTTATTTGGCTTGTTATCCTTGGTATGAGGATGGTTTCATTATTATGTCATGATATACTCTTGATATGCATTTAGAGTTGTGACATGTTATGGTATGTTCATATGGAGCATGTTATGGTATGTTCATATGGTTGAGATAGTTAGATCATGTTGTCATGTTTATGTTCATGAGGCCATGGTTGGAACTTTGGCATTGATCTTGGTTTAGTTTCTTGGTATTGAGCACACTGATCATAAGCTAGATACTTCATGATATTTCTATGTTGCATTTGGAGTTGCCATGGATTGATTGGTTATAGGTGCTCATGGATACTTAGAGATGGTGCTGATGTTGATTTCTCTTAGATTAGAGAAGTATTTGTTGGGATGGTTGATGGTTTCAATAGGAAGTCCGAGAGGTAGTCACCTGATATGGACTTGAGAGGAGATTTTTTTTAGATGAGTCTTGGTTGGAGACTTGGGTATCTTGATGAGCATTCTCATTCCCCACTCTTGGTCTGCTTAGTAGTTTGCTACTTGAGAGGTATAGCCCATTGTTTCTCTTAGTTGCATTATATTTATGCTTGTCTTTCATGGATATGGATCTTGAGCTATGGTACATGAGTTAGTTTTGGAGGCTTCATTTAAGAGATGGTTTAACATTGGTTATCTCCATATGCATATTTTGTTATGCTGGTTGAGTTTGGGAGATGGTTTTATATTGAGCATATTTCTTCGATTAGGAATGGGTTTATGAGTTTGATCTTCTTGTGAGAGGCTTACATCCATGATTAGTTATATGGTATGGTTTGGGTGTTGTTGAGGCTTCTTGTTGGAGTTTTATGGAGGAGATCATACTTGCATAGTTTACATCTAGAGGTGTGTGTAGAAGAACATGATACAGATTATGATTTGCATGGTTTCTTTGGTCTTGGTTATCTTCCTGGATGTTTAGTTTTGCCTACATTGGATTTGAGATTGGTTAGAGATTGTGATCATTGGTTTGTGCTCATGTATGTCATGTGAGAGATGACATTGTTATTACTTTATCTCTTTCCTCTATTGGTTGTGGAGAATTTGAGAGACTGTTGGAGACTTGTTATGAGAGTTGTTCTTGTTGGATATCAGTTTATGTATTGTGAATGTCCTTGATACTACATGGATTCACTTCTTTGAGATGTTGTTGACTGGATTGGTTATAGATTTGACATTATCTTTTGCAGTGGGAGCTTCTTGGTACATATGTGGTAGGTATTTCTCTTGAGGCTTGTGATTGCAGGTTATAAATTGGATATGTCAGTGATATGAGATTCACTTGTTATACCTTTGGAGGTATGGATATTTGGATGGGTTTGGCACTTGCTATGGATGCTATTTCAACTATGGATATTTTGACAACTATGGATACATATGATTACCTTTGGATCAGGTTTTTGTACTTGGAATTTTAGTTGGTACAGGATTTTATGATCTTCTAATGTGACAGGTTGGGTGGCTTTCTCTTTAGATGGCTTCTATGTATGTCTAGTGGCAGTGGCATAATAGGAGGTGAAATCATTCATGTTTGAGATGTTGGATACTTTGATTTTGTTGCAGGTACTAGGATGGAGCACTTGGTGTATTTTGATCCATGATAGTGGATGTGCTAGGAGGGATTGTTCTTTTGTTCATTTATGTGGCTACGGATTGACCCTATGCAATGTATACAAAAAGTGGGAGATTGTTGAGATAATGTGTGTTGCACACATTGCATAATATTGTTATATTTTATTATTTTATTTTATTATTTAATGTTGCATCTAGATGGACATGCAACATGTAAAGATTCCTATGGAATATTCTTGATGAGTTGTATTGTAACATTGTGATAATATTTGATGTAATTATTTAATATTGGGGAAAAGAATTAAATGTCCAATATTAAATGTGGGGTCAGTGGGTTAGGTAGCACATGATTTTAGCACATGGTTTATGTAATACCACTTGGTGGTTTTGTGGGACTTGCTAATATATAAGTAGCCACAAGGGTAGTTGTTGTACAGAGAAGAGTGAGAAAGGCAAGAGTCGAGCAGGACAAGGCTTGACAAGTTAGCCAAGGGAGCATTTGTGAAGGTTGGAAGCATGGCATGGAATGTGTGGATTCATACTTGTTCACATAGTTTGCTCGGTTGTGGCTATGGCCATGAAGGCTTCCATAGTTGTATTGCAATGATATTTTTGTAGAGTAATACATGGTGATGGATGCTTTTGAAGGTTGGGTTTTTCCCTCAATGAGGGTTTTCCAAGGTATATCTTGTGTCACAATTTTGTGGGTATGTTGTCTATTCTCTTGCATGTGGATTTTAATTTCATATTTATTTCAGATTTATTATGGGTTATGTGAAAACGGTTATATTCTTTATTGCCAAGTTTCCCTTACAAGTGGTATCAAAGCTATGGTTTTATTATTGTAACCCTAGATTGAATACATGGGAATGCATGAGAGGATAAAAGAAAGGGCAAGATATATGAATGATTTATTGTAGATCTAAGGGTTTTTGGGTTTGTTGTTATGATGAGATGTTAAAAGATTTGGGCATGTGAATTTTTTGGATGTTTCATTTAAAATGAGGATTTTAGGGGAGCTTGTAGAAATGACCTCCTGGGTAAAAACAGACCTCACCATTGGATCCAAGTAGAGGTTTCCATTAATTTTGATATACAATATGCCCTAGTTTGGCCATGTTCAGAGGAAATAAAAAAAAATTTCGGTTTTAGCTCGTGATGGCTATCAAATTTAATCCCGTCAAAATTTTCGTCACCAAAAATAAAGTGAAAAATTGCAGTGAAAATGGTAAAAAGACTATCTTAGTAAAATGGCAATAATTTTCTCTCAAAATGTCAGATTTTAGAGTTCTTATAGGTGTTGGAAAGCTAATTCAGAGCACTACAACATGGTATAAGTTTGGTTTTGTGATTTTGAAATTTTGGCAGGTTTTAAGAGCCCTAAATTCAGATGTTATTTATTTTGAGCACAGATTAGGGCATAACTTGGGCATACGGAGTCAGATTTTGGACTTTGAGTAGTCAACAAAAAGCTATTGGAGAGCTCTACACATTGGTTTAGATTTGGTGTAGGTTTGACATAGTTTATTTGTTGATATATTGATCTGAACAGTTTATGGTATATATTTTGACTATGGTAACATTGTGAGTTTATGGCATTGAAGATTTAAGATTTGATGTCATTGTATACTCAGTTCGTTATTCAAATTGGTCTCATGATGATATGGTTATCAGTGTTTGGCTTGGATATGTATGATGACTTGTTGGATCTATAAGTTCTACAGTGTTGTAAGCGGTCTATACTTACAGGTTTCATTTATGACTTGGTTATGGGTTGTCTTTGCCCATTGATCTTTCATTATTGATGCATATTCGGATCGGTGGCTTAGATTTGGGTTGTCTATGCCCTAAGTCACATGATTTTATGATTTTATCTTCATGTAAAAGGGATGAGATGTTGTTACTAGGTACAGTCATGGTGGAGGATTGTGGTTGACTATTTTATGCTGACAAGTTGGACATTTTGAGAGATAGATGTTTGGTTCATGGATGTGACCATGGTGTCATGGATTTTGGCATGACATGATTAGATATATAGGTACATCCTTGGTGTTCATTAGCTTGGATTTTTTGATTCAGTTACGGTCGTATATCTTCTTGGTTGAGGATCACGGTTATTTGATATTTTTTTTTGAGGAGCTCATGATGTGCACTTTGAGTTCTTTGATGGTTTGATGCCTTGGTTGATTCTCATGGTTAGAGGATGGATTTTTTCATCATGATGTCATGGATAGCTTGGATACATAGTTTAGTGGGAGGTTGTGATAGTGATGTGGTGATAGTGCAGGATTAGTTCCTACTTTGATTTGGATCTTCATATAGAAGATGGATTTTATGATGTCGTAGGTGACTTGGTACCACGGTTTAGTGGGAGTTGTTGGCATTGATATATTTATTGAGTGTTTGTAGATGTTGGAGGTTTGTCTTAGATCCTGTTGTTGCAAAAGCATCTTTGACATTTGCATGGTGCACTTGTTATCTTCATGGTGTGTGGAGATGGTTCTTCATGATATGTGGAGATGGTTTTTTTCATGGTGTGTGGAGATGGTTGCATCTTGAGGACTCACAGGGTTCTTGGCAAAGGTGTAATTTATGCTTTTATTTGGCATGTTATCATTGGTATGAGGATGGTTTCATTATTATGTCATGGTATACTCTTGATACATGTTTAGAGTTGTGACATGTTATGGTATGTTCATATGGAGCATGTTATCTCATTGGTTGAGATGGTTAGATCATGTTGTCATGTTTATATTCTTGAGGCCATGGTTGGAACTTTCACATTGATCTTGGTTTAGTTTCTTGGTATTGAGCACACTGATCATAAGCTAGATACTTCATGATATTGCTATGTTGCATTTGGAGTTTCCATGGATTGATTGGTTACAGGTGTTCATGGATACTTAGAGATGATGGTGATGCTGATTTCTCTTAGATTAGAGAAGTATTTGTTGGGATGGTTGATGGTTTCAACAGGAAGTCTGAGGGGTAGTCACCTGATATGGACTTGAGAGGAGATTGTTCTTAGATGAGTCTTGGTTGGAGACTTGGGTATCTTGATGAGCATTCTCATTCCCCACTCTTGGCCTACTCGACGGTTTGCTACTTGAGAGGTATAGCCCATTGTTTCTCTCAGTTGCATTATATTTATGCTTGTCTTTCATGGATATGGATCTTGAGCTATGGTACATGAGTTAGTTTTGGAGGCTTCATTTGAGAGATGGTTTAGCATTGGTTATCTCCATGTGCATATGTTGTAATGCTGGTTGAGTTTGGGAGATGGTTTTATATTGAGCATAATCCTTGGATTAGGAATGGGTTTATGACTTTGATCTTCTTGTGAGAGGCTTACATCCATGATTAGTTATATGGTATGGTTTGGGTGTTGTTGAGGCTTCTTGTTGGGGTTTTATGGAGGAGATCATACTTTCACAGTTTACATCTAGAGGTGTGTGTAGAATGACATGATATAAATTATGATTTGCATGGTTTCTCTGGTCTTGGTTATCTTTCTGGATGTTTAGTTTTTCCTATATTGGATTTGAGATTGGTTAGAGATTATGATCAGTAGTTTGTGCTCATGTATGTCATGTGAGAGATGGCATGGTTATTACTTTATCTCTTTCCTCTGTTGGTTGTGGAGAATTTGGGAGACTGTTGGAGACTTGTTATGAGAGTTGTTCTTGCTGGATATCAGTTTATGTATTGTGAATGTCCTTGATACTACATGGATTCACTTCTTTGAGATGTTGTTGAGTGGATTGGTTATAAATTTGACATTATCTTTTGCAGTGGGAGCTTTATCGTACATATGTGGTAGGTATTGCTCTTGAGGCTTGTGATTTCAGGTTATAGATTGGATATTTCAGTGATATGAGATTCACTTATTATACCTTTGGAGGTATGGATAGCTGGATGGGTTTGGCACTTGCTATGGGTGCTATTTCAGCTATGGATATTTTGACAACTACGGATACATGTGATTACCTTTGGATCAGGTTTTTGTACTTGGAATTTTAGTTGGTATAGGATTTTATGATCTTCTAATGTGACAGGTTGGGTGGCTTTCTCTTTGGATGGCTTCTATGTATGTCCAGTGATAGTGGCATAATAGGAGGTGAGATCATTCATGTTTGAGATGCTAGATATTTTGATTTTGTTTCAGGTACCAGGATGGAGCACTTGGTGTATTTTGATCTATGATGGTGGATGTGTTGGGAGGGATTGTTCCCTTGTTCATTTATGTGGCTACGGATTGACCCTATGCAATGTATACAACAAGTGGAAGATTGTTGAGATAATGGGTGTTGCACACATTGCATAATATTGTTATATTTTATTATTTTATTTTATTATGTAATGTTGCATCTAGATGGACATGCAACATGTAAATATTCTCATAGAATATTCTTGATGAGTTGTATTGTAACATTATGATAATATTTGATGTAATTATTTAATATTGGGGAAAAGAATTAAATGCCCAATATTAAATGTGGGGTCAGTTGGTTAGGTAGCATATGGTTTTAGCACATGGTTTATGTAATACCACTTGGTGGTTTTGTGGAACTTGGTACTATACAAGCAGCCACAAGGGTAGTTGTTATAGAGAGAAGAATGAGAAAGGCAAGAGTCGGGCAGGACAAGGCTTGACAGGTTAGCCAAGGGAGCATTCATGAAGGTTGGAAGCATGGCATGGGATGTGTGGATTCATGCTTGTTCACATAGTTTGCTCGGTTGTGGCTATGGGCATGAAGGCTTCTATGGTTGTATTGCAATTGTATTTTTTGTTGAATAATACATGGTGATGGATGCTTTTGGAGGCTTGATTTTTCCCTCAATGAGGGTTTCCCAAGGTATATCTTGTGTCACAATTTTGTGGGTATGTTGTCTATTCTCTTGCACGTGGATTTTATTTTCATGTTGATTTCAGATCTATTATGGGTTATGTGGAAACAGTTATATTCTTTATTGCCAAGTTTCCCTTACAGGGATTTCCTTGGTATTTCCCCCACATAAGAACTTAACTTTAAATGAGATAAGTAAAATAATGTAAAACAAGATAAAATATAGTATTACCTTACTTGTCAAACCCTTGTGGATGGATTTGGGCCTACTATATATACAAATATGTATACTTGCATGTATGTATATTGTACATAGGAGTAAGAGAGTAAGATGTATAGACATATGCAACAAATCCATATTTGACCAAATCATAGATCATGGATGAATTATTGATTGTATTGAAGAGAAAGGAAGAAGACTCAAGATTTAATGTAGATTTCCTCCCTTGATGGCCAACTCATTTTTCTCCTACAAATAAAGAAGATAGATACATAGATGGATGGAATGCCTTCAAATGATGCTTGCTTCTTTTTTTCTTAAACTTAATGAATGTATAATAAATTTCTTGTAGATTTATTTATTTAGAATGGCATGATTGCTTGTCATGAGATATGAACATGAAGAGGAAGCCTCATTTTATAGTGATTTCAAGGTTAATTTTAGAAAAGGTTAACTCTATTATTTACGAGAAAGTAAAAGAAAACCATCAAAATTAAATCCTTGAGATATAGGTCAAACAAGGTGCAACCTATATTGGTATAGGTTGCACCAAGTGTGACCTATACCTATCTATCGCCTAAAAATTTTGCACCCATTATTTTAGAAGCTCAAAGAATTATTAGGCACCATTTTAGAGACTCCTATAACATAGATACATTTATGCTTGATTTCCCTCATTTTCCTTGAGTTTTTATTTGTTTTTTACTATTTTTTTCCTACTTCCAGGACCCTGGAGATGATTCCCATGCAAAATATATCTCATGTATAGGTCAAGGTCAACCTATCTATAGCGATTTTTTGGTGGGATTGCATGGACATCATGGGATGTTTTCTTTCTTTCTCTCTAAGTGAAATCATCCCTTTCAACTTTTATTTCAAAATTGGTATAAAAGGAGGCTTAGTCACTTTATTTTAAGGTCCCCATATTCATTCTCAATCTATTTTTTATGTCATCAATTGAAATAAATATATCTAGATACATTCAAGGAGTTCAAGCTAAGAAAGTGAGGATTCATTGAAGACCCTCATTGCATTCAATCAAGCATGCATTTTCTTCCATAGATCTAGCTTCTTTCTTCATCGAAGATAGTAGAGTTGGACATGAAGAAAGGAGATCTACATTCATTAACATTACATGAGCACTCAATCATTTGAGCATGCTTACCTCCATGGATCTATTATTTGGTAGTTGTAGATCTATTGCATTTGTGAAGAATCCTACATAATCCATACCTATACATACAAGAATTCATAAATATTTGAATCCATCCATAGAGATTTGGTAAGTGAGGTGAATATTTACATTTTTCTTTCTTTTACATGATTTTTTATTTAAAGGTTAATATTTAAATAGGGGTTTGACCAATGCAAGCCCCTATCCCCAGCAATTTACATTTTTCTTGTGTAGGATAAGATGCATAGACTGTTAGATGTAAAAAATAAGGAATTATAGATCTAGGCTTACAGTCTTTGTTTTAGATTAAGGTAAAAATAGGTTTTGAAGGGGTCTCAAAACCCTTAACAAGAAATCAAAAGATAAACCATTAAGCCCCACCAGGTTTTACAAGGACCTGAAACCTACAGTTTTAAAAGATCTAAATTTAGGTTTTATAGGGACCTAAAACCACGGAATAGAACCAAAAAATGATACTAGGTTTTACAAGGACCAAGGACCTAGAACCTAGTTTTAAAACAACAAAACTAGATAATAAACCTAGACAATTGACCAAAAACTACAACAACTACCAAAATAGAGACTAGAAACTAGAAACACAAAAAAATTGCTACTGTAGTTCTTTGATCATTTGGACCATCTCTTTTCTAGCCTCTACGGTACTTTGGATGGTATTAACATCAGTTTCCATAGTGACCTCCGCTATTTTTTTCTTGAAACTCTATCTGATTCTTTTGCTTGGACCACCTAGAGATATGATTTCTTCATTAGTTCTCTTCCCTAAGCTAGCAGCAACTGCACAAATGTTGGAAGTAACCTGCTCCATCTTATTTCTACTTTCTTTGATCAATAATTAGAGCTTGTTTTCATATTCCTTTAGTTTTTTTTGGAATATTACCAACCTAAATTTCCATTTGGGTGGTCTTTGCATGATCAATTTCTTGGTTCTGCTCCATTTTTGTTACTTTTCATTTCAAGTTCTTAAATACTTTATACACCCAAGATTTGTCTTGAAGGGAAGAGTCCACCTTGAGCTTTGCAATATGCAGGAAAGAAAGCCTAATATCTCTACCAGCAGAATCATTATTCTCCTTCCCCATGTCTTCCTTACCCATAGACTCATTCTTATCATTCCTAGTATCTTCCTTCACATTCTCAACATCTGTATTAGTGAGGTCCCCCTTTTCCTTCACCGTAACTTCTTTTTCATCCCTCACTCCTAGGGATTACTCACTTTGATTAGTGTCCTCTTCACCAACATTACCTGACCTAGTATTTTTATCATTGCTTTCATCCATCTCCTCCTTACCAGTTTTGTCCTTACTACTAGGGTAACCTTCCAAATTAGAACTAAAATCTCCCACATCCATATTCTCCTCCTCTTCCACATTTTTTTCTTCATTATTATCTGAGTTATCAAACTCAGTAATCTCTTCCACATTTTTTTGAGGGGTTTCTTGCTTTAGGTTTCATCTTTTCCCACTAACCCCTTCCTCGCCTTTACTCTTCTTAGAGTAAGTTTCATTCATAGAGCCCTTCTTTTTCTTAGAGGGATGGGAAGAAAAAAAAATCCTTATTCATACAATAATTTTCAATCAGTAAAATTAACCCTTCATGAAGAATCAGGCAAGAATCTTTTTTTCTATGAGCTTGGAGACTATGGAACAAAGAAAATCTCAGATAAAAAGGAAATGAGATTCTATATTTATGCCTAAAGTGATTTAGGAACACAAAATGAATTTTATGAACACATTTAGCTCTACCATCTAAGTTAAACTACTCACGAATGCATGAAAACATGTCTTGACAGATAGCCTTGATTTGGCTGAGTTCATAAAAGTCACCATTCTTCTCTAGATTCTTTTCCTCCTCATCCATTTTTGAAAAAAATTTTAACATTTCATTTGAAATACTCATTTCCTTGCTAAATTTAATGCCTTCCTTTGGCAATTCCATCACTTCAGCAATGAAATCTTTTGTCAAATGCACTATCACTCCATGTAGAGAAACCCTATCTTCAACCCATTTTTTGAAGAAATCTATTGTGACATGAGGTTTACATCTATGAAGTCACTCTAGATAAGTGGTGACATTCCCCTTCTACAAAATTTTCCAAACAAAGGTTTTGGCTTTCCATGCCTTGCAATTTTAAGGCTCCTGCTTTCGTGGTTCTCCGCCCATTTCCAAAGACTTTTTTTTGCTAAGAAAATCTAGAGTCGAGTGGAGAGGAAGAAATAAAGAAAAAACTAGAACCAAGGTGTTCATTAAAATAGCTAAGGCACTCATAAAAACAAATATAGGTGAAGCCAGGATTGAATTCAAATTAATGTACTTTCTCGAGAAAATAACACTAATTTTCATATCTGCACTTCCATATATCATTATATTTCTAATCTTAGCAAATCTTTCCCTTCGTCAAGTGAATTCTATCATAATTAGTGAGATATTTCAAATCCATATCCCCACTTAAATCATCATGCCATGTCATCTTACACTTTCGTTGGATAGCTTTGTTGGTGATCCAATTAGCCACTGCATTACCTTTGCAGAAAGAATGGGAAATAAAAACTTTTTCAAATTTATTCATTAATGATTTAATTTCCATTACACTATCTTTGATTGACCACGTGACTAAACTTTTACCATTTAGCATATTAACAATGTTTAAGGAATCTCCTTCCATCCATAGATTCTAGAAACTAGTTTCCACGGAAATCCTCATTATATATAGAGCTACAGTGGCCTCAGCTTTATGGCTATTATATATACCAATAAGTAT
The DNA here is from genome assembly GCA_028749045.1 of Cupressus sempervirens. Classification (NCBI taxonomy): domain Eukaryota; kingdom Viridiplantae; phylum Streptophyta; class Pinopsida; order Cupressales; family Cupressaceae; genus Cupressus; species Cupressus sempervirens. The sequence goes on along the minus strand of CM053785.1, from coordinate 449,151,474 downwards.
AGCAAGAGCATCTATTATATTACCTATATGATCTCTTAGAACTCCACAACAACTCACTTTTCCTAGATTTCCCTTAGTAGCACCATCAAAGTTCCCTTTAAGCCATCCCATAGGAGGAGCCTTCCATCTAGTCTTTAGTCTAAGGTTTTCTTTCTTCATATTTGAATCTGTGGAGGGCATTGGATTGTCAATTTGAAATTCTTTATTACATTTCCTCTAAGACTTAAAATTTTCCTTTATTTCCCTGACTATGTTTTGTCCAAGCACCCAATCTAGCATTTCTTTGTTACAAAAGATTATGTTATTTCTTTCTTTCCAAATACCCCACCAAAGATGGGGGAGGGAAATTTTCCATAAGCAAACAACATCAATATCCTTAGATGGATAGATCCAACTTTTAAAACATAAATCAGCCTTGTTTTGATGGACTAAATAAATATTCCAATAGTTGAGAATAGAGCCCCAAACTTGTTGAATGTAAGTACAATTCAAAAATAAGTGATCTCTGTCTTTAAAACTTTCTTTACAAAGATTGCACTTGTTAACCACATTAATTCCTCTCTTTTGCTAATTGTCCTAAGTTAAAATTTTATTTTGAAGTAGGATCCAATAAAAGGTATTTATTTTTGGTATAAGACCCTTAATCCATGCTTTTGTCCAAAATGGTTGATTACCTTTCTCCTTAGAATTGAATACAAAGGAAACTTTGAACTAACCACTAGGATCAGCACTCCATATCATCTTATCCTCCTAAAGGGGATGCAAGGAAAAGGCATTCAATATGATCTGAATGTTATGAAAAACTTGGTTTACCTCAACAAGGTTGAACCAATTATTATTATGCCAATAATGTCCCACAAGTGCCCCATACAATTGTTTGCATCTATCAACTTGGGTCATATTCTCAAAGTCCTCAATCAGGGGGTGATCCGTTATCCAAATATCATCCCAAAATCTGACTTTTAACCCATTTCCAATTTTCCATGAGCATCCTTTACTTAGGGTATTCTTAATTCCTTGAACAACCCCCCAAATAGTAGAAGGGGAAAGAACATCAAGAGAAGACAAAAATTCAGGTAAAGAATGAGCATAAAAAGGATATTTATGTTTCCATATTGTACTCCATTCCTTATCATCATGATATACTTTCCATCCTTGCTTAGCCAAAAGAGCTCCTTTTATACTTCACATTGACCTAATTTCTAGACCACCTTCCCAAGTAGGTTGACAGATTTGATCCCAAGCTATCAGAGCCATTCTCTTTCTTTCCTTAGTTCCAAACCAAAGAAAATTTCTTTGGATTTTGTCAATAGTATCTGTGAATTTTGCTAGTATTCCAAAAAGGCTCAAAGCATAAGTAGGGATGCTTTGAAGGCAAGCTTTAAGGAGGGTGATTTTACCAGCTTGACTCAAAAGGTTGCCCTTCCAGCCTACCAACTTCTTGTTAAAATTCTTTATGAGATCTTCCCAGAAAGAGTCTGGAACTTTAGGTCCCAAAGGGAGACCCAAATAAATACAAGAAAAAGATCTTATTGAATGCCCTAGGATTTTAGCAATTTTGTTCTGTCTTGGAATAGGGGTATTAATAAAAAACAAGGAGCTCTTATTCCAATTAATCAATTGACCTAAAGTAGAGGAGTACAAATTAAAGGCTTTCTTAAGGTTTCTTTACCCATAAAAATAGTATCATCAACAAATTGACCATGATAACAAGTAAGAGGTTGAGAAGAAGGCTGCAAACCTTTAATATCCCCTTGAAAAACTAGTTTCCTAATATATCTCCCCAAGAAATTGGCCATAATAATAAAGAAGATAGGGGATAAAGGATCTCCATGTCTTAATCCTCTAGATGGGCTGAAAATTTTAGAAGAGCAACCATTCACCAAAAAATTATAGAAGTAGTGGAGATCAGCTAAGATATAGCCCTTACAATCTTATGATTAAACCCAAAAGTCTACAAAATCTTAACAAGAAAACCCCATTCTACTCTATCATAGGCTTTCGCAATATCAACTTTCATGATAAATCCTTCATTGTTAGAGCAAGATAAGGAATGAATATTCTGATGAGCAGTAATAACAGAATTAAGAATTTTCCATCTTGGGATAAAACCATTTTTTTGATAAGAAATTAGAGATGGAAGCACCAAAAGCAACCTGGATGTGAGAACCTTTGAAATAATCTTATAAAAGGAATTACAAAGACTAATAGGTCTAAACTAGTCTAGAGAATCAGCCCCAATATTTTTAGGAATAAGACAAAGGAAGGTAGAGTTGATCTCCTTAAGCATTCTCTTAGCCCCAAAAAATTCCTTTATAGCATCACATACATCTCTTCTAACCAAATACCAAGCCTTCTGAAAAAAGAACATAGGAAAACCATCTGGTCCTAGAGACTTATCCCCTCCTAAAGAGAAAATAGCTTTAAAAATCTCTTCTTCCTTAGGAATGGATCCTAACAATTTATTTTGTTCTTCAATAATTAGAGAAGGAATCACCTTTAAGAGATCATCTTAGTGAGCAACATCAATATTAGGATCAGTTTTCATTAAAGAAGAGAAAAAAGAAACCATTTCTTTTGAAATATTATTTTCCTCAGTAATCTTTAGATCACCCCTTTTAAGATGTGCAATACGAGTTTTTGCTCTGTGTTTTAGAGTGGAAAGATTAAAAAACCTAGTATTCTTATCTCCTTCATTCAGCCAAATTGATCTAGATCTTTTTCTCCAATAGATTTCCTCCTTAGTGACAATGTCATGAAGCTCAACCAATTTTTCATTCTCTTCGCTAACAAGGTCAGAAGAATAGCCTTCCTTCTGTATCTTGCTCTGAATACTTTGGAGGTCCTCCTTTATACTAGCTTTCTTCTTAAAAATATTACCAAAACATCTTTTATTCCATATTTTAACCTCCTTTTTAACATTTTTTAATTTAGCAGCCACTCTAAAAAGAGTAATTCCTTCAACATCTATGTTCCACCATTCAGTTAGTTTATTGCATCCACATTTTTTCAAACCTAAAAGGAAATTTTTTTTGAAATTTATCTTTTTCATAGTAAATATCAAAGGGAAATGATCAGACCCAATTTTCTATAAAGCCTCTAGTTTACAAATAAACTCTTTAGGCCAATCAGGAGAAATAAGGGCTCTATCCAATCAAGCCTTAATACAATCATTACCTAGTCTCTTATTACTCCATGTAAACTCAATTCCATGAAGATCTAGATCCATTAAGCCCTCCTTACTAATGAAATCCATAAGATCCAATCTTCCATCTAGTTGACTCGCATTACCTCCCTTTTTTTCATGATCATAGAGAGGAACATTAAAGTCCCCCAAGAAAATCCATCTACCAAAGAAATATTTACTCTTTATATGAGAAAGAGTTTCCCAAACCTTTTTCCTGGAGTTCTTTTAATTTGGAGCATACATATTTACAATATACCAAACATTTTTTTGGTCAATGCTAGTAATTTTGACCACCATAAAATGTTTACTAGCATTTAAGATAATTTTTGAGTAATAGGATTTCTTCCATAACATCAAAGTACCCCCTGAAGCTCCTTCTAAACTACTTGCTTTTATACAATAATCTTTAAAAGACTTAATTTTTTTTTCTCTCTCCTTTTCCATTTTGGTTTCTTGTAGCAACAAAAAATATGGTTTATGCTCTCTAAAAAAATTCCTAACAACATCAAGTTTGTGACTACTATTCAAACCCCTTATATTCCAAGTAATAATTTTTATATTTTTCTTTTAGGGGTTAAATCCAGAATAGTTGCTTGTCTTCCATCAACAATATTCTAGATACTTTCCATTTCTCTAGTTTTCCTTGAAGCTTTCCTTCAAGTTTTCTCTAGAGTTCCAACATTTGATTTCACCTTGGTTTGCTATTCCAATTTACTACTATGAATCTCCACTCTTTTAAGAACTGTATTATTCTTCTTTTCTAGCTTTTTCCTTTGATTCAATTTTATTTCAAATCCTTACCTTTCTCTTTTTTCTCCTCAGATTCAAAATCATTCTTAAAGAGAACAATTTCTTTGCATACAAGTGTCTCAAGAAATTTAGGGGAAGCGTTATGATTTTCAATCACATGAAGATCCTGGGCTTCTTCCTACACCATCAATTTGTTGTTGTCCAATAGAATTTCACCCTCCTCTAATTCCTCCATCTCTACTAGATCTTCCCAATTTGTCTCAATCTTCTGATAAATAACTAATTACTTCATCATATCCATCATGATTTCTATATTTTTCTCAGGTGGGGCAGAATCTAGTATCCCCCCAATCTCCTAATTTTCACTGCTTAAGTTTTCCTTCAAAGCCAAATTTGGCATTTTACCAAATTTCTGAGAATCCGAGTTCAAGTTATCCTTCACATCTTTTACATAAATTTTTTTAGGTTTCCACACTTTCTTTTGGACTTTAACTTTTTTCTTTTTATCTTCCTTTTTATTCTTAGAGATATTCTTTCCTTTGTTGGGATAGTTTTTCACCCAATGGCCCTATTTTTTATAGGCAAAACATGTATTTGGGAGATCTTCATAAATGATTTCCTAGATTTTCTTCCCCAGTTTTGAAATAAGTTCCACTTTTCCAAGGAGGTGATTCAAGTTTTCCACTTTCACATATAACCTGGCACTCTGAAGTTTAGATTTCGAAGCTATTGCCTAATTCATTGCAACAAGGTCCCCAAAAGATCCATCAATTCCTCTAAAGATATCTTCATGCCAAAACTCTAAGGGAAGGACAGGAAGTCTAACCCAAATTAGAGTAGTTAAGAAGAAGGTATTGGATAAATCCATATTTGGCTCCGTTTTTTTAATAGTGAGAGTACTTTTTCCAAATGTCCATGGACCTCCAAAGAGAACCATACTCATATCTTCTTTGCAGTTAAATACAAAAGAAAAGAAACCATTCAACATAGGAGCAATATCAACTTGACCACAGATAGCCCATTTCTATTTAACCATTTTTTTCAAAGTTTCTATATCTGGAATAGCCCCCATAAATTTTCCCACAAGAGTAAACTCCATAGAGGAAATAAAGAAATCAACAATAGGATCCGAAATAAAAATTTGAAACTCACCTTTCTCCCAACAAGCTTTCGATGTTACCGGAGGGAAGGTTGATTTTTTTCCACTAGGTTTCCTACCAAATAGGGATGACCAAGTCCTTTGATCGCCTATTCCTTTCCATGAATCTTGTGCTTTCCTTTCAATATTGTCCTCCACATTATCCAAAGGATTCTTCTCATTCTAGAATACCTAGCTTGTCACGTGATTTATAGTAGATGGATCCAAACAAAGGTCTCAGACCCCACAACTGGTGGAACTAGCATTCGTAGTTTTTCAAAAGAAGCTAGATTTTCCTCAAATTACCCTTCTGACCCATTAGAACTTAGAAAATTTCCCTAAATTTTCCCTTCTATACCACCAAGATCTATTCCTCCCACAAGATTCTCCCCTACCAGTTTCCTATCGAGTAGTGCGCCAGACAATTTGAAAATGCTCAGAGCACCAACCATCAATTGAACTAGTGAGCTTTGGTTGGAGCAACCATGTCTTATAGTCTTTGTTAGATCTTTGGATTCTCATAATTTTGTGTAAAGTAGGTATATTTTAACCTCAACCTATACCTATGTTTATCTTTACCCTATGATTTGACCTATTTGTGGGGCTTCCATACTTTCATAGTCAATAGATTCCAACTTGTAGACTCTAAATTTGACTCAATGTTTAGTTCTATTGTAGTTTGATAGTCTTTTTTCAAATATGATCTTGTTTCCTATATTATCCTTCAAGGTGGGTTCAATTTCCTTTTTTTTATTTCATAGCATTTATTTTATCATATTAGGTTATATCTCTTTATGTATTGTGTTGTCATATATGCTTGTACTTGTCTTGCATTACATTTAGTCAATCAATTTGTATTAATCAAACGTAATAAATCAATTGATAATATTAAGGAAAAATAATAATCATTGAAATTAATCCTTTAATATATATGTTTGAAATAACTAGGGTTTAGAATTGGAAACCCTACATCCATCTTAGGTTGTGCTAATATAATTTGGGTTCTCTTGAAGGTTACGTTTGAAGGTGTTATGATGTGGAGCCTAATCAGACTCAGAGGTTTATTTGCCATGGTTTTCTCCCCACATTATTTCTATGAAAGTTTGGGGTTACTGCCCCCAAGATGGGTTCAAGAGGCAAAACCCCTATGGAGTCCTATGGCATCACCCCAAGTGCACACCCTATCACAGTATAGGGTGGGTCAAGGGGCAATGCCCCTGGGGGAGATTTTGGGGGTAGCACCCCTAAAGCCAAAAATGCCCTTATATTGTAAAAGGTGTTAGCTACTATTTTTCTATTATTCTAGCCCTAATTTTGTAAGCGACAAAAATATTGTATGAAAAGGGCTTAGGGTTGTGGATTTTCATAATGTGTGATGCAAAAATTAGTTCTTGCAGCAGTATTGAGCTATAAGGGGTTATGGATTGTAATTGGATTGTAATCATGAGAGAATAATGATATTGGACTTTTTGTTGGTGGATGTAGCCTAGGGATTGGGTAAACCACATTAAATCTTAGTGTTTTGTGTTCTCTTTTATGTGATCTACTATTTTTTGGTATTGGTTATATTTGCATGTAACTATTATTTATGTCTGAGGTTAATCCTAATAGAAGGTCCTTCTTTCTCTTTTCCTGATGTGTATAAAAGGTTAAATAACACTCACAATTCCTCATGATACCAAATTTTATGTTATAATTTTTGTTAGGTCCTTTTCGTTTCCCTAATGTGCATGAAAGGTTAAATGACATCCCCAATTCCTTTTCATACCAAAATCTCTTAAGTTACATATTTGTCAACCTGGTGCTTTCATGATTTCTACTATTTAAATGGGTAATTAGATCTTCCTCATGTAATATATTTCTTTGCAACTCCACATTGTATGCATTCTTCATGTATTTTTTATTTGATGGTTAGGTCTTCTCTTGGAGTCACCTTTTCATTCTTTCCTATTTAGATCTACTGTGTATGCATTGTGATATTCTCTATTTATATTGTACCTTTGCAACATTGTTAGTTTCTTCATATCACATATTTATTTCTTTCATATATTTTTGTGTGAGCTTTATCATCTGCCATAGCCTTATACTATATCCATTATATTAATATTTTGGTAAGAGCACAAACTTTTGTCACTCTTTCAGAAAGGAAAAGGATGACAAAATGCAAATTGTTCAACTTTAACAACATAAAAGTGGTATTTGCATTTAGAATTTGAAGATGATGTAAGCTGATGAAATGTATAAAATTGGATGAATTTTATTCCTATAGTTTTCTTTAGCAAGAATTTATGCATTTTTAAAAAAAATTGAAGTCCTTTTTTTTATTAAAAAAAATATGGGGTGAAGTTCTTGTCAAACAAGTATATGCAAATGATCTTTTCTACTCTAATTTCAAAGTATGTTATAGATTATATGTATAGCTAGTGTAGAAAAAAATTGGCATTTGATGTATTTTTTCTCTATTTTAAGTACTCAAAGTTGAACTTAGCAGAAATCAAAAGTTTTTTTCTCTTGTCAAAAATTCTCTATCAAATCTACACCTTTTTGAAGAACAATTATATATTCTTAAAGAGGACTCTCTCCTCTATTACTAAATATTTAATTGCTAATTATTTTTATACGACTTACTATTATTTTTTCCTTTTTTGAAGTAGCATCTTCCCAAATGTTCAAATACCTACTTGCAATATTTTAGAATTTTAACATATTATAACTAATTAAAATGCTATAAAATTTATATGATGATGATCTTAACTCTGAGATCTATAAAAGGATATTTTTAGTTTTTGAATAAAGTTGAGTTTTAATAGAGAAATGAGATGTGGCCAAAATAGGTTAAATATCCTAAAAGGTGACATAAATCTATAATTTTTCCCATTCTTCCTCGCCTCATCATGTAATTTCTTCAAGTGTTCCCCAAAGTCTTTAGCTTCAACACTAATTATCTCTCTTTTGGCCAACTTCCTTAATTTTGAAGCATTTCTGGGACTACTTCCATATACTATAGGGGATGATGGTTTACTAGTGCTCCTATTGACACAATTAGTGTATACAAATTATGCTTGTGATAAAATCAAATTCCATTTCTTTGATTTATATCCAACCAATAATCTTAATAGATTACCCAAACTACTATTCACTACTTATGTATGTATATCTGTTTGTGGATGATGTGTTGACCTAAACTTTAAATCTATCTTTAATTTTTTCTACAATGTCCTCTAAAAGTATCCAAAAAACTTAGTTTCTATGTCTAAAACTATCTCTTTCATAAAACTCTTCCACATGAACAATCATTATTCTTCAAGAAAGGAGTTAAATATGTCATCTTTGAAAACCTATCTACCACCACAATTTAATGGAAGCATGCCCTCTTCAAGTCCTTGGAAAATGAAGTCCATACTAATATCCTCCTATGGCTTCTTTGGTGTAGGTAGTGGTTGATGTAACCCTCTATTCTTCTTGGAACCACTTTCCATCTAAAAAATTATGCAACTTTGTATAAATTTATTAACATTTTGCTGCAACTATGGCCAATAATAGTTCTCACTAACTTGAGCAATAATTTATCTCAACCAAAATTTCCAACTGATCTTCCACTATGATTCTCTTTTATTAAGTTCTCCCTTATGGAATTCCTTGGAATACACATTCGACTATATTTGAATAATAGACCATACTGGATAGTAAAATCCAACCTTATTATCATATCTAAAATAATAGGTTTGTATAGGCTCTCGAAGCCTTTCCAAAATAAGGATTGTCCAGGTACTAACTCTTCATCTCCTTGAGTCCAAAAAATACAATCTACATTTCTCTTAATACATCATGTCTCTTACTAAGGGCACCTACAACCCTACTACAATTTCCACTACTGTGATTCAAAAAAAAAGTGTAACTCTGCAAATATTCAATCCTCTTTTAATGCCTCTTGTTTAACTTTCCATGACTATTCAAATATTGTAAAGCTTGATGATCATTAAACTAAACAAAGTATTTAGGCAACTATTAATGTCCTTACTTCCTCAATGCATGAAGTATAATATAAAATAATTGATCAACAAAATTATATTTTCTTTTCTTATGATATTGACTCCTCTACACATCACATCTTGTAATGCTTGTACTTGCCTCTAAAGACCTTTAAAGCCATCTTTTTCCCTACTTAATCATGTTGCAATACTTTAAAAATGTATTGAGATGCCATACATTGAAATAATCAAGTTGTAGAATGTCACTATAGAACTCTTTCGAATTAGAATATTAGATATTCCTTATCTTGTGATGAATCCAGAAAATAAAATATATTCAATTGTAAACAAAATGATGATAAGTTAAACATGTGAAATTAATATATGATTTCAATATGGATAGCTAATATGGGTTGCCCATTATTTTATAAATGCTTGTTCTTAAATATATTATAAAATATACATCTAAAGTAAATAAAAATGAGAGAATTGTATTGATTCACTAACAAATGTATGTAGAAGTCAAAACCAAAATAGAAGGCTATAATAGTTGGTGCAGGAGCACCTAGGGTAGGCTAGAAGAAACCCTAAGTCTCCAAGGTCATTTTGGCTTGTAGTGGCTCTAGACAAGTCACTAATAAATAAGAGGAAAATTAGGACCCTAGTGGTGTGTTTAGATTCTTGGGATGTCAAATAGTTGATTTGGAAACAAGTTGTCAACTTTTGGCACAAATTGTCAAAAAGTTGCTAAGTTGCAACTTGCGTCTTGGAGCCTCCAAATGGTAGAATAAGGCAAGAAAGATGTAGTAACATTAAAATAGTTCTATTCTAACCATGAGGCATAAATTTGGAAGGTCCAAGATAAGTTAGAGGGGGAAATGCAAAATGTTGACAAAGTTGTCATTGACAACATTGCAATTTTGCATTGTTGTCATGACAACATTTCTTGCAAAAGTTGAAAAATGACCTCAGGTTGTTATGGAATAATTGGAGTAGTTGAATATAGTGGAACTATTTTATATAATGACATCCATAGCCTTTTCCAAGGGTCAATTTTCCATGTTAATGATTTTGAGTAGTGGGGCAATAAAAAAAATTGTGCATTTTTATCACAGTTTTGCTTGCAAGTTGAGCATCTCATCTATAGTGGATTGATTTGTAGTATTTTAGATGGTATATGGTTAGAATATATCATATTATTTATTTGTACTCTTAAATAGGTTCATTTTTTTTTCCATCTATGATCATTTTGAAAAATCTTTCTTCTCTAACCAGATCACTAGTTTGTCCAAGGTGAGGAAGACAAAAATGCCTCTTGCATAAAATCCCACTGTGGAACAATCACAACCTATTGGGACATGGAATTTAACTCTATTTATAGTATAAATACTTATTTTTGAGGCTTGAAAGAATGGTTTTCTATTTTTTACACCTTTCCCTAGGCAACTCAACAAGCACCTAGCCAGGGGAAAGAAGCATAACAGCTAGCTTCAATATGGGTGGATGGATTGGTAAGTGTGAGTTTTTTTATTGGAGTGTTGAGGGGTCATTTTAGAAACTATGGGTAGATTTTTCATTTTAGTGGAGACCGTATCAATCATGAAAAAGAATGAAAACCCCTAATTGTTATTATCCTTAATGAATTAGGTCATATTGGTGTTAGGATTGTACAGATACCTTGGGCACCTAAAACCTAAAAAATCTCAAACCTTGTCCAAATGAGTATCTATAATGATGGTTTATTTGTAGGGACCTTAAGGAACTTTTGAATAAATTAAGCCAAAATTTCTTTTGGAGACCTAATTGGTTAGTAGGTCTAGTAGCCTATTTTCTAGGGAATTTAAGAGATCAAGTAGGAGAAAAGGGAAAGAAGTAGAAAAACTTACCCAAGATTGTTGGAATGAAGAAGTATAAGACCCATCCATCCATGAGAATTCTAAACTTGGAGTTGTGAAGAATTGAAGTGGCTTTAAGGGCATAAATCCAATAGGATTGCTAAGGGAACAAAACTTGATGGAGAGGCTCTTGGAAGTAAGAGAATAGGATTGAATCTCCTGGGGTGGAAGGTGTGTAGAGAGACCCCTTAGGACTCTAGAAGAGGTCCTAGTGTAGACCTAGAAGGGTAGGTCTAATTGAAACCCTTTAAGGATTTGGTTACTTGGAAGCTCCCCATCAATAGTACATGAAATATTCATAATAGAGATTAATGCAAAACAAAATATTGGTGTGTAAGAAATATGCCAATTTTTTTAAAAATTGAATCCTACTATTTGCAATTGCTCCTTTATGATATTAAATGTAGCCAAAAATTATTTTATTAAATCATAATAAATTTGGATTAAAGTATAAAGGAATTGAGCTATCTAAATCCTACAAGAAATTCCTTATTGAGAAAAAAACAATAAAATTGATAAAATCTGCATGTCCTTTTCATTTTCTTCTTATTGCAATGTGTGGAAGTGTAAACATGGAAACATGTGCATTTTTCAACATCTTTTGCCAATTCTATACTATTCCAAATGAGAATTTAGATCTTTTTGAAATGTTTGGATCAAGCGAGCTATTTATCTATAAGAAGTTTTGGTGCAAGAGCACCTAAGCATTAGGATATTGAAGATGATACCAAAGGATATTTTAATGGTTTAATTTAAATCCATAAGTTTTTATGTGGTAATCTATGTAATGGAATAAATTGTAATGCCTAAGGGCAATAAAATTGTGAAGTTGTCATTTAGTTGTCATTCAAGACCTAGATTGGTCAAAAGGTCAAATTTGTATAAAAAGCCATGAAAATTATAGAAATCATGTAGAAGGTCTTAAATATGTTATTTGGACATGCCTATGGTATTTTTACAAATTTTGGAGTCATTTTTATTAAGTGTCACAAAATTTGTCAAAATGCATAAAAGTTGTAAAGCATGAAACAATGCAAAAATGCATTAAAAGTTGTCAAAAAGAAGATAAAAGGTCATAAGGGTAGTTAAGTAGTTTCTAACTACCTAAATATGTATAAATATGATTTATTGGTTGAACCAAATCATATTGGAGAGAATAGAGAAAGGGGGGAACATTTTGGAACAATTAAGTGAGTTTGAATCTCTCATTTTGATTGGTTTTTTTTTGTAAGTTTCTATTTCCAAGGCTTTTACAACCATGTACAGCCTATAAACCCTATATATTTATAATATTTAGATATTATAATGAATCCTCTTTATTATTCTTTTGGTTTGATCAATTTTTATTAACTTTGGAGGAAATTATGAGGTTTTTGGTTGAAGTTAGTATTTGCAGATTTAGGATTTTTGAGAATAGTCATATTAAAATGTGTTGTAAAAACTCATATGGAAGATTTAAGAACTATAATTATATTAATTGGAAATATATTTGAGTAATATTTCATTTCCTTTTGGTTTGGCACAATTTTATGATGATTTGTGGAATTTATGAAATTTTTAATGAAGACAGGTTTTAAACCCTCTTCAATGGAGTTGCATGCAAAGAGTTGTGATGGTATAATGATTTATAGATTGGAAAAATAAATAAATAAAATATTTGGAAACTAGAATCAATAATAATTATTTTTGAATCTTTTTGGTTCCATTTGGTTATGTATTGTGAAAATTATATGATGCCCTAGACGGATTGGGAAAATGAACTTTTTGTTTAATGACAGAAAATAGGTCTTGGTATAAAGATAATAACGTTTTATCTAACTGCATGATCCTTCTAATTTTGATATATGTTGTGGTTATGTTAATTTTACACAAACTCACCAATGGGATTTTGATGATATGTTTTAGAAAAAAAATTACAAATGCTTGAGGGCTGATTTGTAAAACATGGCAGTGTGGACAACAAGTTTTGACAATGAATTATTTTGTTTTCTAATCAATGATGGGTTTGATCTTGTGAGATTCCTTGAATAAATTGTTCTTATAATGAAATTAATATTGGATCATATGGATCCTATTATGTTTAATTGTATTGAAAGATGCTCTGCATCAATTTATCTTGTGGAAACCTGACCAAGGTAAAAACCATAGTGTGCGATTTGATCCTCACAAAGATTGCACTCTCTTGAAGTACACCTTGTTAAGGATTTATCTTCATTAAAATATTACAAATACATTGTTATGTGTCCACCTAGTTAAGGGATTCTGATAAAAAAAATTAAAGTCTTGCCTTGTTAGGACCATATTGGTTAAATGACTTCTGAACACAAGTTATAATGTGTTACCCTATTAGGGGATTTAGTGCAAAGAACCTATTAGGGCCCACCCTTGAAAAATTTTCTATTTCAAAATTTAGTAAGCAATAAGGAATGATCTAAAAAATTAGCTACTACTCTTAGCTTGAACTAGATCCTTCTTTAGCTCTTATGATCCATCTGATACTATAATATGCCTCCTCTTGGCTCTACAACCTCACACTTTGATCACTTATGCACTTGACTATCCTTTCTCTTATACATGATTAAAATTGTGTTTTTTGAGATTACTAACTTCTCCTTAGCACATTCATTAACTCTTTGACACTAACTTCTCTCAGCCACTCTCCTTCACACCTTGAGATTACACTTAGCTTGACTCCCTTGTCTCTCTAGCTAATCAAGCAGTATTCTAAGATTTTCTCTTTCACCTCTATCACCTTTTATACTTTCTTCTTGCTTCATTTAGAAGCCCTAATCTAAAAATTAAAAATTTGAATTATCACCCCTACTTATAGCTCAAATTCCTATTACATTAGTGCACTACTCTTATCATATCTAGCATGTTCATAAAGGAGTACATATATCATGTGTCCTCAATGACTTGCACTTGTTGAAAATACTTCAAATTTGAATTCTTCTAATTTCTTATTGATATGTTAACCCGTCATCATTAAGTACACTAATGAGTGCACTCCTACCATTTTTATGACATGGTAGTCACAAGTATCTTGGTCCATTATTTCCTTGCTGACCTAGCCAAATGATGTTATATGGCCACCAATCAATTTTCTTTCCTTTTTTCTTTTCATCCTTCTACTCACACTGACTTTAATTGGCACACTTTCATCTAGATGGACCACCTCTATCATTTCCTCTCCTAGGTTTGTACTTCTCTACTTTAATCACACTTGTGAACTCAATGTGCACATTAGCGTGCCTTGCCATTTTCATTCCCTACTAGTATTAGTTCCTTCTTCTATTTGACATCAATAAAAAAATCTATGATAATTGATTCAACCTATCAGTCTCTTAGTTAGTCTTCAAGCTACAAGACAATTGTGACAACACTATGATGGTGTGGGAATATGTTAACCATCTTATGGGTACTTGATACAACGTGTTTAGTAACATTGTCGATATGAGAGGTTTATTGAGAAACATATTGTTACTTGGGTGCCAGAGTCTAGAAGGGCCTCCTCAATAGCTTAAAGGTTATATGTATGCAATAAAACTCCCCTATATACATCTTAGTTTTTGTTCATGTTTTGGTTGCAGCCTATAGGATTAATTGTATCACCTATTTAGTATATCTAGTACCACTTCATAGAGATTTTTCAAGGTTCCTTGCCTAAGATTTATTTTGTTGTTGATTTTGTGGTTTGAAATCTAAGTGGGACATGATGTTATCTCCTCAGTATGGTGGGAGTAGACCATTTGGTTCCACATGGTTAGGTGGTAGTGATTCTATTACCATTTGACATTTCAATAGACTTGTACTAGTGATAGATGATCCTTGTATTAGCTATGATTCTTATGGGATTTGTATTGCAATTTGTATTTAGATTACTAATACCTACCCTATGGCTTGTGTAGTGGATGTTATTTCATTTTGTATAGCTTATGGAATTATTTTTACCTATGTGTTCACTCATGTGATGATGTACTTGATATTCATCTATGTAGATGAGGCTTTGCAGTTATGATTAATCTAAATAATAAAATTATTACATATGTGATTCTATGATATGAAACCCTTGAGAAATGTAATTTGTGTTATGAAATGAATTTATGTGGATGTATTATATTTTATTTTATTGATTCTAAATTTTTATAATTGTTGTTGTATAAAGCTTTAAGAAAAAAGTTCTTCAATAAACATAGTAACAAGTTTAGGTTAATTTTGATCGGGTTCCCTAGGAGACCATTACATATACTTCCTTTTCTAACTCACCGTTAAGAAAATTATACTTGACATCCATTTGGTAGATTTTGAAGCTCTTATGAGTAGTGTATTCTAGGAACAACCTCACTACTTCCATCCTTATTACTGGAGCAAAATTTTTAGCGTAGTCAATTCCTTCCATTTGAGAGTATCATTTGGACACCAATCTTACTTTTTTCCTTAGAGCTTCTTCATTCGATTTATTTTCGAATACCTTTTTGATGCCAATGAAATTCTTATCCTCAATCTTGGGAACATGAATCTATGTATTGTTATTTTTAATCTATATCAACTCTTATTCCATAAAATCAATCCAATGATCCTCCTTAACATATTCATCTACATATTTTTGTTCAATCTTTTATATCAAGAAAATATCATCTTAAGAAATCCTTCTCCTAGTGTAAACACCCTTTTTCTTATCTCCAATGATATGATCTTTAGTATGATTTTATCACACACCTTGGCATCTTCTACATTACCACTGACCTATATCCTTCTTCTTCACTACTTGTATATGCACCATCATTTGCACTCACTCATCAAAACACTTGCATCTTGGTTTTGAACTTGATGTTATTTTGAATATTACTATTATTTTGATAATTATAATCATAATCAAAAGATATATTTATATTCTTAATTCACCCATCCACCTTTCTATTAGTACTCTCCACCATCTTCTTCAACCTCTTGTTGTAGCACCTATAAGCCTTGGTTTTGATAGAATACCCAAGGAATATAAATTCATCACTTCTTGCATCAAATTTATCTATACCACAAAAAATATGAAATAATTAACTATAGACACATTTCCACATCATATTTCATAAGGTTTCTTGCTGATATTTCCTATTGTTTGCATTTAGATGAGAGTGTATATTGTAGTGACGACTCCTCTCCAAAAATGTGCAAAACATTCCTTTGAAGAACCATGGTCCTAGTAGTATCAAGATCATACCTATTCTTCCTTTCCACCATTTCAATTTTTTGTGGAGTCCTTGGTGTAGAAAATTTTCTTCTTACTTCATGTTTTTCACAAAAAAAATGAATTCACCTTATGTAAGTTCACCTCCCATGTTTAATCTCAAACACTTCAATCTCAATCCCATATTACTCTCTACCATGTTCTTAAAGATGTTACACTTCTACAAGGATTCAAACTTCTCTTTCAAGAATGTCACCCATGTCATCCTAAAATAGTCATCAACATGAAATACCCATCACCTTGCATACTTCTTGCCATAGCATGACCATACACATTATTATGAATAAGATCTAATAATCCATTTAAATTCTTAGATTTGGAGTCAAAATGAAATCTCATTTTCTTACCCAATTGACATCCTTTGCAAATAGTGTTAGCAAGCTTCTTCATCCTAGGGAGATCTCCAAATCCATCCATGATTTAAATTAGATCTTGCATTTGTTATTCTTGAAGTGCATGCCATAACTTTTATCCACAAATTGTCCAACACTAAGAAGATTGTGCTTAACACATTCCACATGGAATATAACATTTACATTATTCTTCCCATCTATTGAGATAGAACCTCTATCTCAGATAACACCACTATTATTGTCTCTCCATGTTATGATATAACCATCATACTTTCATTACTTAGAAATTTTCTCTTTTCACTAGTCATATAATGAGAGTATCTTTTATCAATTACTCGTTCATCCTTTTTGACAACTTGAGAATCTAGACATTTCTCTCCAACAAAATAATTGACATAAGTAGTAGGCATAGGATCTTCAAACTTAAGAGCATCTTCTTTAATAGAAAAAAATGTGAATCCATTATCACTCTTATCAAAACCATCAAATTCATCATTTATAACTCGATAAAAAATCATAGTAACATCTCCTTGAAACTTTAGATTTATTAAGATTAAACTTAGGAATCCTTTCAAGACATCTAGATGAAAATCATTCTATCTTATTACATGAAAAAACTTTGAGAGATATTTCCTTTGTACTTATCATAAATGTTTGGTACTCTTCTAGAAAATAATACTTCCAATTCTTGAAGTTCTTGTCTTTTTCTTCAATCTCTCTCATCTCTTTCTCATATCTTGAAATTCTCCTTGTAGATCCTTCAACTTATTTTTATCTTTTCATATCCTTTTGAAATGTACTAGCTTTGAAATTTGACTCAAAATTAGGCAATGAACCACCAAACTCACTTGACTCAAATGTAGTAAAATTCTTAACTAGTTTGTATCTTCACATATGTCACTATCCTAATTTATTCAATGGATGCAACTTTATGTCTATAGGAAGGGTCAATTATCTCAATACCTTTGAAACAATCTCATCTTTTTCTAAGGTTCCTCTAATACATCTGATATTTAACACATTTTCTAATTTACCCTAAGCATGAAAGAGACAATATTTTCATCTTTACTCTTCTTCAAGGCTTAATACATTCCCTTCATTGTCTTCTTTATAAATGGTGTGTAATTTCTCCCAAAACTCATATTTTATTTCCAATTCCATGACTTTGGTCATTTCAACACCAATCAAGGTATTTACCAAAGCTTCCTTTGACCTGATACTAAATTTGACATCACAGATCTCTTGTGGGGTAATAAGGTTTGTAGGATGTAATATACCCTCTTCGATCTTTTAAGTATTTGTCTAACTACTTAAATTGCAAGTGACATCTTCCTTTCCATAACTTATGAACTATTCTTTAATTTTCCACAAATATGTGTTTTGAATATGATTTGTAAATGCTTATAACATTAATATCTTAAAATTATTAAAATAGACATTGTAGATACTAATCAATGTAAAATATGCAACTTAAATATGAATGAAGTCTGATCTGCAATGGTATGTTTTGACATCATTTATTAATTTGATAATGATATAATTATTATATGATTGCCATTGTCTTTGACCAAAAAATATTGATTTAGAATCCTTGTACAAAATGCCTCAAATAATAGCTATAATATCATATTAAACTATATCTTCTATATTAAAAATAAAGAATGTTCTCAGAAGGATAGAATTTGGAGATATATGCAAACTGATGTTTTTGAATTAATCCTTAATAAATCAATAAGAATATACCCAGATCCTTTAACTACTACATCTTCTCTTTTGTATTTTTTCTAATTAAGATTTTATTCATTGTTTATTTTTACTTTGATTCTCACCCTCTTTATATATCTGATATAAATCATTTTGGCAATTTAGAGGACAATAGAGAAAGAAGAAATAGTAGTATTACAAACACATAAACATTCATATGAATAATTCTATCTATTCATAATATTAAAAATTTCATAAAATTATAGAGAATCTCATAAGTTATATTGTTCTCATGCAGATGGGACACTAGCATACCGAAATGTTGGCATATGGTGTATAGATCGAGGTAGTATGGTGGACAGAGGGAGGAGTGTAGATGGAGGTAGTATGATAGATGGATGGAGGAGTACAATGGGAGGTAATACAATAGATGAAGGTATTGGAAATATAAGAGTAACTGAGAGGGGAGGGGTGAATTAGTTACCACTAAAATAAATCCCAAATCCCTTAAATGTTAGTACAAAAACAAATTCTAAAAACTGAATACTATTGATGTTCGATAAACAAAGAAAATGTTGTAACTTAGTAAACACAATGTTTGCTCAATAAATATTAGCATGCAAGTCTTTAGATATTATCTATGATTACCATTACTTTAAATTTATTGCAAACACATAAAAGTAAATAGCACGAACACATTTTACACCAAGATTTAATGTGGAAACCCAATTTGGGAAAAACCACCAATTGCAACTAGTTACTATTTTTACTCTTTTGAAGTGAGCCCTATTAGGAGCCAACCTTGTTAAAGGTTACAAAACACACTGTTAAGTGTGACCCTATTAAAGGATTTAATCACCTTGTTAGGAGTAGCCTTGTTATAGGTCTTGAAATAATTCAATAGAACTATCACCTTGTTAGAGGATTTACAAATGGTTGTTAAGCCAACTCTCTTAAGAGATTTAGATCACTGCTACAATGGTTAGAAAGCAACAATGAAATGACCTAAGTGTGATGCAATTGAATTGTTGATTATAGATCTCTATTCTAGTTTTGAACTTGATCCTTTTTGATCAAATATACCTCTTCAACTCCATAAGGATATTTTGTTTATCCTTTTCTTCCTCTACTCATTATCAAATCTTCAATTTGATCATGCTCTTTTTCATTCATACACACTTTTCATTCACAACTTGACCTTATACTTATATCATCCACATTGTCAAGTTGGCTCAAATAAAACTTAGAATAATCAACATTTATCACCTTAGTTGGCTAGAATACAAGTTTACACAAAATTACAAAGTTGGCCAAAATGTAGACACTCAAGTTTTGAAGACTAGCTTGGTGAGGTTCTGATACATGACATCCATTATCAATACTTAGCATCGTCATACACTCAGTAGACATAGAAACTTGGCCCATACTAATCATCTTCAAGTAGTCTCAAACTCGGCCTATACTAGTGACTCGGTGAATACTATGAAACTTGATTCACACGACATAGCTCAATCAAAACTAGTTCCATCCAACTTTCCTTCATTAACAAAGTGAGCTTGGTTAACACTCATCTTCAACACACTTTCCTTTGTCTCCTGAGTGAACTCGGTAGACACTAACACTACTCGGTAGATATTACCTTCTAAACTTGTCAAATATAGGAACACTTGGTAGACACTACAAACTACCTTCACTACCCAAGTGAGCTCGACAAGCACTGACTGAAACCAATATGACATTTGTGTAACATCAAAGACAACACACAATTAATCAATTATATCCAAAAATTTCCCTCTTTGGCATTGATGACAACACAACATGTCATAGCACAATAAAATTTCAAAGCAAGCATAAAGTAAGGAACATATCCTTAGTTTCATTCTAATTCTCATCCATGAGAACTCTCTCTATTAGTATGAGCACTTCATATATGATAACTTCTTCCTCTTACTACAAACTTCTCCCTCTTAGAGAAATTTCTTATGAGATATGATAGTAAACTTCTCCCTCTTTGAAAACACATGTCAAAGACAAAAACTTCCTTTATAAACAATATACCTCAAGTACTAATTCATTTGCAATAAGTTCTTACCAATTTTGCATCAATTGATTGATCTTAAACATGCTCTAGTTGATGCATCACTAAACTTCATTTAGTGAGCTTTTGATAGGGGAATGACCCCTAGCTTACCTCTTAGATACAAGAATGCATCCTTAGGTAATGGCTTAGTGAATATGTCTACAATCTGTTCCTTTACATTCACATATTCCAATCTGACTTCTTTATCCTGCACCAATTCTCTTAAGAAGTGATATTTTATAGCAATGTGCTTTGTTTTAGAATGTATCACTAGGTTCTTTGATATATTGATTGCACTAGTATTATCACAGTATATGACAACTAGATCCTTGATCTCTATCTTCATACCTGCCAATAGTTGCTTGAACCAAACAATATTTGAACAATTAACTACTGCTAGCACATGTTCTACCTCTACTATGGATTGAGATGTAAAATTTTACTTCTTGCTTGTCCAAGACACTAGTCTTTTACCAAGAAAGAGTGCTCCACCAGTAGTGCTTTTTCTATCATCAATACTTCCTGCCTAATCAGCATCGCTAATACTTTTAAGTCTAGATTGCCTCCAAGTTTTTACCATAAGCCATAGTCTTGATTACCTTTTAGATATCTCATGATTCTCTTGATTTCCATCATGTGATTTTCTCTTGGATTTGCTAAGAATATTGGCACCATACCAACTACTAATGCAATATCAGGCCTTGTATGTACTACATACTATAGTTTTTCAATCATTGATCTATATGTGGTCTGATCTACTTCTTTGGAATCATTATTTTTTGAAAGTTTATGTGCATTAGTCATAGGAGTTCCAACAAGCTTTAAATCTTCCATTCCAAATTTCTTCAGTATTTCCTTGATATGCTTGGATTGAGTAATATAGATACCATTTTTTCTTTGTTGTATCTGCAACCCAACAAAGAATTTTATCTCACCAAACATAGACATCTCAAACTCTTTGCTCATTTCTTCTAAAAATCCCTTTCATAAGTCATCATTCCCTATGAATAAAGTATCATCAACAAATATTTCAGCCAATACAATTTTTTTGTCTGGTGCTTCTTTTATATACAGACTGATGTTATCATTTGTTCTTTGAAATCCAATCTATACCAAATAGTTATGTAACCTTTCATACTAAACTTTGGGAGCTTTCTTGAGACCATATAATTCTTTATGTAGATTGCAAACCATGTCTCTCTTATTAGGATCCACAAAACCTTCTGGTTGTTCAATGTAGACTTCCTCATCAATAATTCCATTCAAGAATGAAAATTTAACATCCATTTGATATACTTTAAATCCTCTTTGTGCTACATATGATAGTAAAGTTCTAACACCTTCTAATCTTACAATGGGAGCAAAGGTTTCACCATAATCAATACCTTCTCCTTGAGAATAGCCTTTACATACTAATCTTGCTTTGTTTCTTGAAACTTCTCCATCTTCATTCAACTTATTTCTAAACACCCATTTTGTGCCAATTACATTTTTAGCCTTGGGTCTAGGAACAAGAGTCTAATTTTTGCTCTTCTTAATCTATTCTATTTCTTCATTCATTTCCTCAACCCAACTTTCATTTTCCAATGCATCTTTAACATTTCTAGGTTCAAATTCAGCAAGTAAGCATGTACCTTTCAATTCATTTCTTGTCATTGTTCCATTAGATTTTTCTCCAATGATCTAATTAGGTGCATGATGCCTTCTAACATATCTTGCTAATACAGGCATTTTGGATAATGAATGACTTTCACTGATTTCATCATAAAATTTTGTGTCAAGCTCAGGTCCCACTATCTATGACTTGGGTCCATTAGACTTGGTTTGAACTAGCTCAATAGCCTCTGCAAACTATCTTCACTGCCTGAGTGAGTTTAGCAAGCACTAACTGAAACTGATATGACATTTGTGCAACATCAAAGACAACACACAATTAATCAATTATATCCAACAAGAGGGAGTATGGAGGATGGAACAAGTATGAAGGGAGGTAGTATGAAAATTGGAGGAAGGAGTACAAAGGGATGTAGTATGATAGATGTAGGGAGGATTATAGAGGGAAGATTGAGGGAGAAGTACAAAGGAGGTAGTATGATGCACAAAATGAAAGGCATTTCATAGAAGAGTACATACTTATATGCAAATAATATTAGAACACCAAATCAATCAAATAAATTCCAAGCAAGAATAGATATTGAATAAAAATAACGTCTAATTAATACTCACATAAAAAGATGGTGCTTCAATTATCCATATCTAGGCAAAGAATTACATGTGATGAAATAGGGTGAGGGTTGAATCCCACCAAAACTGGAAAAACAAGTAGGGAAGATCTTCCACTTCCAAAATGGAAAACAATAGAGAACTCCAACTAGAATTTGTAGTACAGAGAAAATAATCCAAATCATATACTAACAACTACCTATATGCCACACATAAATACCCCTTTGGAAAAAAGTCTCGAGGTTTACAAAAGAGTACAGAGATGACAAACACCTATAGATAACTAATATGATTTGGTCCCATTTATTAATTAAATAAATCCTTGTGATATTATTTAATTTTTATGACCATTCAATTATTTAACCTAATTAAAATATTCCTATTAAAAATTGTGGACATTAAAAATCCTCATCGCCCAAAGATTTCTTGTCCTCAAGAAATCCACAAACTCTAGGATCCCATACCATGTGTGGATGCAAATTGATATATCTATTAAAAAATCCATGCTTCTTTAGGATCACATATGCATAATTTAATTTAATTGAGATGATTAGACCACCACTTGGGCTCTACTGTGCCACTCTAATATAAACATTGCTATATCCAAAACCACCAAGATCCCTAGGAAACCAATCATTGAACACATTGATGCCCAATGCAAAACCTTCATGAAATTATGTGGACTAGCCTCTTGTAAAATCCCATAACTCAAATAGAGCATATTGCTTCCATGAGGATGGTCATATATCAATGCGAATATAATGTGTTCAATGGATGCATTGCACTCCAACCTATTCGATACTACCACAATACCCATAACAATCAATGTTGGCACCATGCCTGATGAAATTTCCACTATGCCAATTTCCATGATGTCAGTTGACACTTCCATTATACCCGTACTAGTCAACAAAATGCCAATCAATGTTACATCGAGTGACATTAACATCAAATTTTTGCTAGTAAATAATACCATGCCAAATGATGCTTCCATTATACCAATGAATGCTTCTAATTTATTGCTTAATATTACCATCATACCAAGTGACGTTGCAAACATACCAATTGACACTTCTACCATGGTAGATGACACTTCCTCCATATTCATTGGTGTTTCCATGTTATCAATTGGCACTGCCACCATACACTAGTCAACACCATGTCAAATGCTTCTACAATACCAAATGACATTGCCACAAGGATGGATGACATTGCTACTATACATGTACACCAATGTGCATTATGAAAATGGACACTTCCATTATACTAGTCAACGTTTCCAATGGACCAATGAAGAGAAAGTGTTTGTAATCACTAGGATCCAAAAGAATCCAATCATAAACTATATTGATGTCCAAATCTACAACCTTTATGAAATCATCAGTCTCTATAGGAACTTCATAACTCATGTGGATCCTATTATTTTTATGAGGAATCCCTTCACATGGAAAAATTGTAACCATGCACAATTTAGGGAAAATTGAAGGATAAACTCCATATTCAATCAGCTGTTGTTTCCCTTTCAAGAAATAATTAGTATAATCTCCATAATGCTGAAAAACTATTGGTTGAGATTTCTCATTTGAAGGATCATTACCAAGGCCCAAAGTTTTCAATTCATCCATGAGTGTTGGTTGTATGAAATTAGTACAAGCATTTTATTCACCATTTTTGTCATCTTGAAGTTTTAGGTGCTCTCCACTTGTAGTAATAGAGAAAATCCTCATGTGAGTCCTTATTTCCCACATCACTTTGACTCCCATAAGCAACCTCCTTGACCATGTGCAATTTAGATGTCAAATTTTCTTCACAATTCTTGAATAAGTTATTGACCAATTTACATGTTACAATAGAAGGAACAAATTTGAGATTGCGAATGACCCATAGCACAGATGTGGTAGGTTGGGGTATTTTATCCATGTCTTCAATTCATAAAATCATAATTTTCTCCATAGTAATTGAAACATTGGTATCATGAGACTCCTTAATTGTGATCAAGAAGTGATGAAACATATCATGGATCAAGTCTTGCACCTCTAGATCTAAGAGGATATTATCGAATTGGAAATTTATGAAATTCTCCAATATTGTAAATCTCTAACCAATTGGATGATTTTTGAAGTCATTAAGGCTATGAAATTTGTCAACAATCAAGTGAAATATCTCTATCATGGTATGATCATCGTACAATGCTTTAAGACCCAAAATTATCAAGATTTCATTGAGACATGTTGTAACTCCCAACCTTGTTTCCTTGTCATGGTGTCTCAAAAGCTTGGATCCTTTGTATAATTCTTGAAATTAATTGGTCCACCTTACACAAAAATACTTCCAATATATCTAATGGAAGATCAACACCCTTGCTGAGCTCTTTCTCAATCTTTTGTAATGCTTTTATCTACCACTCTCCATCGCTTTTGGGCACCATAATATGATCCCATCTCTCATTCATCCCAATAGGATAGAAAGATCACCAACTTTGATACCACTACAATGTTCCCATATAAGTGGGAGGTTGGCATACCAAAATTTTGGTGTATGGTGTATAGAGGGAGGAGTACAGAGGGAGGATGACAAAGGCAGGTAGTAAGGTGGATGGAGGATAGAGTATCGATAAAGGTAGTATGATAGATGAAGGGGGGTAATACAATAGATGGAGGGAGTAAAGAGGGAGGTAGTATGGTAGATGGAGGTAGGAGTATAGAGGTAGGTACTATGATGAATGGAGAGAGGAGTACGAAGGGCAGATGGAGGGAGAAGTATGAAAGGAAGTAGTACAAATCACAAAATGGAAGGTGTTGCATAGAGATTGGAAAGAGAGTACATACTTTTATGAAAATAATATTAGAACACAAAATCCATCAAATAAATGCCAAGAATGAATACATATTGAATACATATAAGCTCTAATTAATACTCACATACAAAGATGGTGCTCCAATTTTCTAGATCCTAGCAAAGAATTGTAGGCAATGGAATAGGGTGAAGGTTGAATCCCACCAAAACTAGAAAACCAAGTAGGGAAGATATTTCACTTCCAAAATGGTGAACAATAGAGAACTCCAACAAGAATTTGTAGTACAAATAAAATAATCCAAATTTCATACTAACAACTACCTACATGCTACACATAAATACCCCTTTGGAAAAAATTCTTGAGGGTTTACAAAAGAGTGTCGACATGAAAAACACCTACAAATAATTAATATGATTTACTTAATTAAATAAGTCCTTGTGATATTATTTAATTTTTAGGACCATTCAATTAAGTAACCTCATTAAAATAGTCAATTAAAAGTTGGGGACATTACATAAGTGAGATGTATGCCTATGAATCAATCACAATCGAACAAACTCATGGAGGAGTTGTATGTTTGAGTTTATAAAGGTTGGACAATCCCATTAATGAGATGTATGCCCATGAACTCCATAGTTATGGACACTCTTGTGGATGAGATGTATGTCCACAAACTCCATAGAAAAGCTTTGATACAAATTAGCAATCTCATCAAATGATATGTATGTCCATTTCATTCTAGTATTAAATTCAAATTGAACCTCTTTATACATCTTCAAAGAAGCTAAAATGTCATTGCATTTATATTCCCATTAGAAGATCAATGGACCAAAAATATAAAGGTAATTACCCTTGATTGGATATTGATTAAAAAATTATTTCATTATATTTTGAATAATTTATTATTGTTTCTCCTTTCTTAGGAGGCAATGGGCCCCATTTCCTTGTTGTCTTCTCAATAATAAAATTGAAAGATATGTCCAAGTGATGATAATTTTGCCATGTATATTGAATGTGCTCCTCAATATTCTCATTAAATTTTATTTATTTTCCTTCAAAAGAAAATACAATGAAAGAATGCTAAGAACATTGCTAGAAGAATTGGAATTGTATACTTTGAAGGTCACAATGTTTTTCTATGTGTTCATATCTAGAGGAAAGATGTGGAAATATATGGTGCTAATTTTGGTATCCTCAATTCTTATAGACCTAAAGAAATTATGTTTTTATTTTGTATCAAAAACCAAACCATTATCTTCATCATTGAAAATTATGCCCAATTTTTGCAAAACTTTAATGTCCCTCTAATCCAAAATGTTAAGATTAAAAAGTCAACAACATTCAAGATTGAATCAATAGAAAATGCCTCTAGTAGAGAATAATATTGGCTGGAAATACTTATATTATTCTCCAAAAAATTAGTCTACACAAATTATTATGAACAACCATGTGGATCCCTATCTAAAGTCCAATTGAAGAGTATGACACTCACAATGCATATGAATGGATGACCTCACCATGAAATGTCTTGAAGGACTATAGTTGCGCATGAGAAGAAACATGACATAATGATAGAGTCTTCACATCTAGAGTCAAACATTTAGTGCCTCTTGGAAATGAAACCTCTCTAACGCAAAAACCTTCAACTCTAAATAGGAAATATTACATGGGGTATTGACAATTATTATGAGAAAAAGCCTCATTTATCTAGTAGCTTGTCTAGCTCAAAGAAAAGAAAGATATTATCTTGTACCATTATCAACAATATTAAAAATGGCCCCCACTTTTCTATAATACCTTATTATCAAGTCTCAAAATATGTTGACAAATACAATGTAAGTCCTACATAGAGAAATTCCATATCTGTGGCCTTTGGTGTTTCAAATTTTATCAAGAACTAAAATTGAGCTATTATGGCTCTGCTACTTTGACTTCTGCTATACAATGAAAATTTTCATTAGTTGTTTCCATGCAATAAAGATGTACTATTATTAAGGAAACCATGGAGATGAATGATCCATCATGAAGTAATTATTAGAAATAGGGAATACTGAGAGGGGTGGAGGGCGGTTGAGTATTTATTCTACAAACTTTTTCTCAAAATTGGATATCATTAATTTTCTTGTAACATTGAACAATAAGAATGATCATACACAAAGAAAAATCATAACACCATATTTTTTTAACTAGGAAAACCTTGGCCAAGGGAAAACCCTAGTGGGGATGGTACCCACAAAATGATCCACTAAAGAAAAGTATTTGGTCAAGGATGTTGATCCTGTTAGGAGTCTATTACATACATATAGTGTCTCGGTCCTTGTTAGAGATCTAGGCCCTGCCAAAAGCCTCAACACTATTAGGAGTTGTTCCAACTCTATTATGAGTTGATATATACAATTATAGAATGTATGTAAGATGATCCTACTGCCCAAACATGCAATATACAATGTAGTTCCTTTATACAAAAAGAGATGGATATAAAAACCTCTTTATAATGTTGGTATCTTCAATAACCAGTCTTTCCTTTTCTATTTTTTGCATACCTCTGCTCAAACATCAATATTTGCATCAAATATAGTACAATTATATCATAGGCTTCTATGGATAGAAATACTACTTTTAGTAATAGGCCCTAAATTGGCAAGTGGCTATAAAGTGCCAAATCATGCATTGTGGGGGATGATTGATTATTTTTACATTTTGGGGGGTGCATATATTGATTGATCTCATGGAGTCTTGTCACACATTTCAGTTTTCTTTAAGACCAAATTTGACAATGAAGAACTATCACAAATGGAGTGCTTTGATGCTTAATCACCTAAGAGAACATCAAAAAAAAATTCCTTATCTCTACTCGAAGATATGGCCACCTAATCCTAATTGGAAACATCTTTCTCATCTTCTTCACTTTTTGTATAACAATATGAGTAAGGAATCTTTTTCTCCTCTTAGTATGGCAAGTTTTCCTCATGATGTTTGGATGGCTCTTTGGGAAGCATATGGAGATCCATGAGTCCCTCCATTTCCAAAGGACATTCTACCACCAGTTACTCTAGTTATGATATCTACATCTCCTAATGAGATCTCACCTCTTGATGCTCTTGTTGCTTCTACTAATCTAGTTCTAGCCATACATGCTTCTGATTCAGTACAGCAGGAAACACCATGTCTTCCTACTTAAGCTTCATGGGATGACTTCCTTCCATACATTGCAGGGTTGTTCATGAAGTCTCACATTAAATATGTGGGAGGCATCACCGATGACATTCATCTTCTACTTGTTGAGGAGACTACTTCATACATTATGGAAACTGATAGTGACAATAGAAAAAGGTCACCACATTAGCACATTCCATATGCATCCATTGCTATAGTGATAGGTTCATGTATTTTAGCACAGTAGGGTACACCTTGTCTTCTAGGTCTAGCATCATGGGATGACTTCTTGATACAAATTTAAAATTTGTTTGTGGAGTCCCACATAAAATATTTGGGAGACATTATTGATGATATACATCTTCTCTTTGATGAGGAAGATCCTTCTTCAGTTGTCATGAGGGCTCACTTTGACTCTCCTGTTCATTCTCTACATGATCAAACTTACCAAGTTGATATGATCGTGGATCCTTATGTACAAAAATTGTAGGAGATCTCTTTATAATTTGAGGATATATTTGGTTCTTCAAAATAGGTTCTACATCCATCCTTGCTAGATCTGCACTCATTCAGTTTAGTAGTGTTGGAAGGGGTGATCATCAGTATCAACACAAGGCCAGTTGAGTAGGTTTTAGAGACACCATTCATCATTAGGATTCTTTCTACACTTAGGGGAAGCATCTCATATGTACCTCTGTCATTATTTCTTCCAAAGGGGAGGAACATTATTCAACAGTCCTAAATTAGCTTCTACATTGGAGCAGCTATCACTAATCACCACTCTATATTGGAGGGGGGAGGGGTCTACCATGTCTCCTTTCTTCTACTCTTTTATGGGGGGGACCTTTTCCTCTTTTGGGATTGTGTTCTTCTCATACGTCTCTATTGTATATACTTCATGTATGTTGTAATGGGAGGGTCTTGATTACTCCATCCATCCATGCATCTTGTTTTTTCATCTCTCTTTTTGGGGGAGAGTTTTCCCATGAGGTTTTCCCTCTTTCTCCACTTTATGAGAGATTTCATTTCTTTGTACATGGGAACCTAACATGGCCTAGTAGCTGGGACCCATCATGCATTTTCATCCTAATTTTTGTGAGCTTAAGTGCATTCCCATAATTTGCACTTAAGGGGGGTGTTGGTGTAAATAAGTATTCACTATTTACACTTTACTTAAGTTTACTTACATTAATGCATTATTTTATTATTTATCAGTTAGTCACCTAAGAGTATGTGTACTCATCTAAGTTTTCTTGTTGACAACACAAGAGTTAGCAACTCTTTTATGCACATGGTGCCTACATCATAGGAGTTAGCACTCTAATTAAGCACATGGTGTCTACAAAATCTCTATACGAGATACACCTTGTGAAACTTATCCTCTCATCTACAATGGAGTATAATCCACTTCTAGTGGACGTGTGCTTAGTTGTCATGCTTATCTCCTAGCTCTTCCTAGAACCATTATAGATGCACCTTAGAGGCCTTTATATACTAGCACTCCTAATGTGTATGTACATGCAATGACAATACATCAATTCATTTGGATATTGTTATTTTTATCATACCTTGTTGGTCTATTCTTTTGATTGTTCTTGAGTTCCTTGAGGGTGATTTTTCCCTAGGAAAAATTCTTACATATATGAACATAGTATCTTCTTTACACAAGGTATATGTTTCCATAAATGACAACTTTAATACAATTCCAACATACCCTACTTAGTTATATTTCCAATAATCTCCCCCTTTGGAATTGATGGCAAAATATGAGAAAATTGGCTAAGTCCCAAAATATTAATCATAAACATTACAAAAATTATGGCCTTAGAAAATTAATAAAACTTCAAAAGTTGTGGATCATTACCTTTATAACCATCTTTCCTTATATCTCCAATTAAGATACTTCTCTTAAGTACTACTTCCCCTTTCTATATATATCATACTTTTAATATGTTATTGTTAATCTCCCTTATACTGTACTTGATACAATTTTTATATACTACTCCCCCTTTGACATCAATGAAAAAGTTTCCAAATCATATACAAGTCAAAAAAAATTACCTCTTCTCAAGTTGAATTTGAGATTCTAGACACACAATCTGCAAAATTTGTCTTTACTAGCTCAAAATTCATTTTCCATGTATCTCTTACTACCTTTTTTGTGTTGTGTAGCACATATAATAAATAGGAGGCTACTTCAACTACATTTAAATTTATATATGTAAATTTCTCATAACATACCTTAGCTCCAAGACATTCTTCTAGTTTCTTTTGTACATTACAAACCTTTAATGTTAGGTTTTCTTTGAGTAGAGAGAACCATTTGATCACCCTTTCTTTCCTAAGTTCAATGATTTTAACTTCATCATGAACTTTTGATATTGTGGCCTCAAGATCTTCAATCATTGTGCCTAGCTACTCTAATGCTAATGTCAGCATCTAAATTTCATTTACCTTTCAACTAATTTTGTCATTCATATCTTTCAAATAATTTTATGACATAATAAAATCTCCTCCTATCCTCTAGACATCTTCTCAATTCCTTGATGCTATTATTAAGGGTCTACAAGTCATTTCTCACATTGTTGCATACAGTGGCAAAATGATGTGCATCATGACTAACCTGAGCTTGAACTGATGCAATTTTTGATAGAATAGTAAATTCCTTATCAAATAATTTCACTTTCTATTTTTCCTTTAATTATAGGTCTTTCTTTGTCACCTTGGTCATGACTTTCCGCTATAGTTTCTCTATAACTTCTTCCAAGGTATTCTCTAGATTTTTGACCTTTTTATTCTTCTCCAATAATTTTCTCAATGATGATATAAGTTATTTCAAATCATCATCATCATCTTATGCAATGGATAGTGTTGTTATCATAGAAGACTTTCCTTTCTTAGGTGTAGACAACATAATGCTAGCCCCATGCTAGAACTCAACTTTATCAAATGTTTTTGTAACATGCTTAAGTTGAGGTTGGCATGATGATTCCTGCATCACAACCTTCTAGTTGTACTTTATACTTTCATTTTTTTCTTTCTATGATTTCCTCCTCATTTCTTCTTCCTTTCTTTTCTCTTCTTCTTCTTCCTTTCTTTTTCTTTTCTTCTTCTTCCTTCTTACTTTTATCTTTATAAGAATTTGCCTACGGGAAAAATTCACCCAGGAACTAAGAAGTCAAAGACAAGCACACAACAAAATAGAAAGAGAGAGTATGATTAGAATGATGATATATTCAATATGCCATGATCAGATTACACTAGGAGTGCCTGTATATAAAAGCCTATCGAGAAGCACCTAGAATGTCTCTAGAAACAACCAGAAGATAAGACAACTAAGCACCTTATCCAACATTCTAGATGAGTGGATAAGAATGAGAAGGTTGTAGACACCATGTGTTTAATTAGTGTGTTAACTCCTATGCTATAGACAACATGTGCATAAAAGAGGTGCAGACTCTTTTGTTTTCAACATGAAAACTTACAAGAGTACACATACTCCTAGGTGGCTAATAAATAAATAATAAAAATATGCATTAACCTATGTAAAATTAAGTGTAAATTATAAATACTTATTTACACCAACACCCCCCCTTAAGTGCAACTTAGAGGAATTCCCTTAAGCCTACAAAAACTAGGATGAAGATGTAGAATGGGTCCCAGCTACTAGGCCATGTTAGTTACCCATGTACATAATGCAAATGCAATCTCTCATAAAGTGAGGAAAGAGGGAAAACATCATGGGAAAAACCCTCCCCCAAAAACAGAGATGAAAAGAGATGCATGGATGGATGGAGTAATCAAGACCCCCCCATTACGACATGCATCAAGTATATACAAGATAGAAGAAAAGAGAGAAGATGGACAAAACCCTCAAAGAGGAGAAATTCCCCCCTAAAAAGGAGAAGAAGGCGACAAGGTAGTCCCCCCCTAAAACTAGTGTGTTGATCAGTGAGAAATGCTCCAATGAAGAAGCTGATCCATGACCGTACAATGATATTCCTCCCCCTTGGAAGAAAAAAATGCAAGGGTACTTGAGAGATGCATCCCCTATATGGAGAAAGAATCTCTATGATGACTGGTGTCACTAAAACCTATCCAAGTGTCCCTATGTTGATACTAATGATGGCTTCCTCCAAAACTGCTGAAGAGAAGTGTAAATCAAACAAGGAGTGTGGTAGAACCTACTTCAAGAAACCAACTATCTTCTCAACTATGAAAGAGACCTTCTACAAATGCAGTACATAAGAATCCATGATCACACCAACTTAGAAGGATTGATCATGTAGAGAATGGACTTGAGGGTCAGAGTGGGCCCTCAAAACAACTATAGAAGAATCCTCCTTAGAAAAGAGAAGAGATAAATCATCATAAAAGTATCCCATATCTATTGTGTGTGACTCCAAGAATAGAGCTAAAATGTCTAGCAAGAAATCATCACCAGAAGACCATGTGTACCCTATAGTGCTAAAGTACATGAATCTATCACTGCATCAAGAGAAGAAGTATCTACCTCAAAAAGAAGATGAATGTCATCAAGAATGTCTCCCACATCTTCAATGTGAAACTCCATGAATAGAAATGCAATGTCTAAAAGGAACTCTTCGCATAAAGGTAGAGTAGGGAAACATAAAGGGTCCTACTATACTGAATCTGAAGCATCTGTAGCTATAATAGGATTAGTAGGAGCAATAGGAGCTGGAGGTGTGATCTCATCTAGAGATGAAGAAACTATAGCTAGAGTGATTAGATGTAGAATGTTCTCTAGAGATGGAGGATCACATGGATCTCCATATGCTTCCCAAATAGATAGCCAAATATCACAAGAAAAATGTGCCAATCTAAGAGGAGTAAAAGATTCCTTACTCATACTTTTATGCAAAAATTGATTAAGGTTGATAATATATGTCCAATTAAAATGTGGTGGCATTGAGTAGAGATAAGGAAGCAATCTTGGATGTTCTCTTAGATGGCCAATTATGAAAGAACTCCATTTGTGATAGTTCCTTGTTGTCAACTGTGGTCTAATACCATACTGACAAATTTGACAAGACTCCATGAGATCAATCAATGAACCCCAAAAATATCAAATCTGAAAGTAGTATTTCTATCCATAAGACCTATAATCTTATTGTAGATCTAGAAAGTAGACAAAAAAAAATGCACTTTCAAAAAAAATGGAACCTGATTTGGAGTCCAGATGAGCCCGTACCAAGCATTTTAAGTGGCAAAAATTGGAATTTATGAATTGCAAAAAAAAATTAGGAACAGAGATCTCAAACCACCTACACCAATGTGTAGATCACAAAAACCTACCCCAAAATAATAAAAAAAATTCTCACAAAAAGGAGTCAGTATGAGGAAGATATCGCGGTTTGAAAATTGATGTTGCTGTTATTTTTCTAAATCACCGCCATGCCTCCAAAAATCAAATGGCTCTAGATTTTGCCTCAGATCTCTGATTTGGATGAAACAAAATTTGATCTAGGGGATTTTGGACCTTTTGAATGTGATGCAAATATCTGATTTGCACCAGCAGGCTTCAATCTTCTACTGCAAAAAATCTCTCCTATGGCCCTATGGCAAAAAGAAATTTTGAAAAATAATTTAGATTCAAAAAAAATAGTAGAGATGTAGATGAAAAAAATTTAGATTCAAAAATTAAATGTACAGATCTGAAATGATCATACCAATTCTACAAATCAGTCCTTTGGGTGCTGATTTGCAAAAAAATTACCTCACAATTGACTTTGGCCTAAGGTAGGCAACTTTATAGTCGATCTTCACCAAATCGGTGTTCTAGATGCAATGGTGAGGTCAGATCTACTATTGGACACTCCCAATTTCTATATTACTCCAGATTTGGGTTGAAGTGCTAAAGCAAGCACGGTCTCGAATGGCTATGTGATGAGAAAATCTCCAAGTTGCTCTGATGCCATGTAAGAATTTTCCTAAGGGAAAAATTCATCCAGGAACTAAGAAGTCAAACACAAGAACACAGTAGACTAGAAAGAGAGAGTATGATCAGAATGATGATATATTCAATATGCCATGATTAGAGTACACTGGAGTGCCTGTATATAAAAGCCTTTTAGGAAGCACCTAGAATGTCTCTAGAAACAACTAGGAGATAAGATAGCTAAGCACCTTATCCAACATTCTAGATGAGTGGATAACAATGAGAAGGTTGTAGACACCATGTGCTTAATTAGTGTGCTAACTCCTATGTTTTAGACAACATGTACATAAAAGAGGTGCAGACTCTTATGTTGTCAACATGACAACTCACAAGAGTATGCATACTCCTAGGTGGAAAATAAATAATAAAAATATGCATTAACCTAGGTAAACTTAAGAAGTGTAAATAGTGAATACTTATTTACACCAACAATCTTTATCTTCCTTCTTTTCCTTTTTCTCTTCTTCTTTCTTCTTTTCCTTATCTTCTTTTCTCTTCCTTTCTTCCTTCTTCTTCCTTCCTTTTTTTCTCCTCTTCATTCTTTCTTTTCTCTTCTAAACTAGAGTAGCTAGTCATATTGCGAAAAATTCTTTTGCCATAATCCCAAAAAGGATATTCCATATCATCAATTGTTATATGCATACTTTCCACTTGCATGGTATCAATACCAATTGTAATCTGTGATGATGATCCTAACACCAGAGTATCCTTGGTCGCCTCTATTATTGATGTAGGAGTACTTTTCTCCTCTGACATAGGGATTACTCCCCATAAGTCCTTAATCTATTTAGCAATAGGGGGTATAGATGTCATAGATTTTATTATTGCTTGCTTTGTTTCCTCATTTGCCTCATAATTTTCACCCATCAACAAAATTGTTCTTCTCTTGTTCCTTAAAGGGGCTCAATACCTTTCATTATTCTTTTCATATCATCATCATTGTTAACTTCACAGAGTTTCCTTATTTAATTTTCCCTTATTCCTTTATCCTCTTCTACTACTCTTCTTTTTCTAGTAATCAACATATTATACAAGTCTTGTGGTATATCTTTCTGAATATCCTCAAACCTTTTCTTAGTCAAAATCATATGGCTAACTACTACATTCTCTAGTTGCATTCTTTCCATATTACTATATAAATGGTAATACTTATTCAACTTTACAAAGATTTTATTATCAATAATCTAAACATTCAAATTTTATACCTTTGGTTTCCAAGGTTTCTTACCTGAGGTTGTCTTGGCTCCAGTAACAACCTTCTCCATAGGTCTATCCTCAAATTCTTCTTTAGATTCATCCACCTCAATCACTTGCAAAGTTTTCCTTTTTTTTCTTGGTCCACTGGATAGTTTCTCGGTTCTCTTCTTGGAAGGTGACTCTACTACCTCTTTATTCACCTTAGTGAATCTTTCAAATTTCCTTGTACTTGGAGGATTTATTGATTGTTCACCAATTATCTTAACCTCCTCTTTATCCTTCTCCTTTTGAATAGGTTGTACTTGTGCTACTACGGCATAGGGTGCACTTGGTATTTGTGTGGATGGTCCTACTACAATTACTCCTTCTATTGTTCCTACTACTACCAGAGGTGTAGCTACCAAGACCTTAGTCTATCCACTAGATCTCATTTCCATAGAAATTCCCATTGCCTCTTTATATTCCTCTCTTTCCATACATGTTTCCTTAAGGATTACATCTATCTTCTTCTCAACTTTCTTCTTGATGTCCTTGCTATGAAGCTCACTATTAAATTCCTTGACTTTTTCTTCATATTTCCCCCATCTAGGAAATTCCTCATCTCTCTCTAATTCCAAGATAATCTTCACATATCCCTCAATTGTTTCTTCACTCATTTCATACCCCATAGGGTCTATGAACTTCACTCTGGGCCCTATTACTTATATTCATGTGGCATCTATTTCAACCATGAAACATATGTCATTCTTATATTTCTCCTCTAGATTAGGCGGAATTCTGAATCTTTGCTTCATTTAAGATTGGAAGCTTTTCATCATTCTTGATATGTCTTCTATTATTCTCTCCTTTGATTTCTTCCTATAGAAATGAATTATTAATCTCATTATGCATTGATCACTATCCCATTCTCAGCCCAGCATACCAGGGAATTGTCTGATCACTTGGAAGAATAGGTGTGTTAGTAAGGATTCAAATATAAACACCACATTATTTGTCTTCTTGAACTTCTCAATGTTATCCAACAACTAATTCTTCACAATATCACACATATTTACTTTTTATCTCTTCTTTTTCATCAAATATGCTACATGGATAAATCTAGTAGGTACTGAGTTCACTCTAGAACTGTAGTTCATTTTGTAGGCAATGATCTTACTGATAACCCTAACATCAATTTGTATTATTAGATCAATCCTCATATTTCTTCTATCTAATTTTGTCTTTAGGTTTGTTTCAACTAACTTCTTCACATTCTCCTCATTGATTGGGTTGCTACCTTCATTACTTGAAGTAGTGAGCTTATGGATCATGTTGTTATCTACCATCATAGGGATGTCTCCTATCCATAATAGTCCTTCATGAATTTTACTTAAAATGATTCTACTCCATTCATGGTTATCAAAGTTCATGTAGAACATATGCTTAATGATGTTCAAATCATTGAGGTGTGTAAAATATTGCTTCAATGATAAGTCACCATTACACAGAAGGTCTAGGTCTTTATGTATATCATTGTCCCCTATACTCTCAAACTTGCAATTTATATATACACTAATGTCTTCTACATCTAATACATTGTGCAAAACATGTGAAAATGCTCCTAGGGGATCATCTTACAATACAACATAAGGGTTATTCTTGAATTTATACCTTGGCCTTTCAATCACATCACAAAATATAGGGTTATCCATTTTACTAATTTATAAGCCTTGAAACACAACTCTAAATTTAGAAAATACCTAAATTCCACATAACTAGGGCTTCTTTCAATTCACACTTGATAATATTTAAATTCACCTTCAATTCACTATCAAAATTCTCTTAACTCCTTAACTCTTCACATGATCCAATGATACACACAATCTTTCTTGCATGGCTTATATCTCACCAAAATAATCTTTGCATTAATTGTGTAAGTATACAATTCACAAAAAGCCATTCCTGATTAGCAGTAAAATTGATTTTATTTGCATTCATATGTGTGATCTCTAAATGACATGCACTCTTAACTATAGCTTCCCTATATCATCTTCTACCTCATATTAACTTCACAATTCTTAACTCGATCTTTAACCTCAGTTTTATCTTTTAGATACTTGATCTTCATAAGAAAGTGGTTAATTGAAATAGGATGAATCACATATAGTAGATAACTTCAATCTTTCATCAGGTGCATCAAAATACTATTCTTCCAATAGTGATTGTAAACTTGATAGATCTTTTTCTTTGATAAATACCTCTTTGAATTCTTCCACATGCTCTTTTAGTTCATCTTTTTGATTGGTGTTGCTTCTATCATTCCTTCTAGTGTTTTTGTTATTGTTCCTTCTAAAATTTGGATTCATGTTGATGTTTCCCATATTTCCATTCTAAAAAATATTTCTATATGACTAAATTTTTTGCATAGTTGACATATTAGTGAATTTCTTCTCTGATTAGGTCCAGACTAGTTAACCAGTGCTTTGCAATTTCTAGCAATGTGTCCAAAGTTGTTACCCTTGTAACACACAATGTTTATCCTTGTTCCATTAAATATTTTTTCTTCATTAGATCTAATAGAGGATCTTCTTCTCTCATTACCTATAGGATTAAGATCGCTAAACATTTCTATTATTGCTATCAAATTTAGGTTTCTTACAATCAACTAATTTATAACCAAAACCATGACAATTGTAATAGTAAAAATTGGTAATAGGTTTGAATGACTTACCTATATAGTCTCTCTTCATATAACCAACTTCATTACATATAAATAATCTACCTTTAAATTCATACCTTACCTCTTTAGGTGATTCAACTTGCTTTGTCGGTTTAGGTTTGTCACTTTTCTCAGGTTAACTTTTTTGCTCAACTTCTTTTGGTGCATCTTTAGATTGACTAGACTCAATCTTATCTTGATCATCCTTCTTATGCTCAGGACGTTCAACAACTAGATCTGGCTCCTTTCTTGCTTCATATTTCTTTGTTGGCATTTCTCCAAGAAATATCCAAGACTAGTTTTATCATAGGAAGGTCTCAAGAAATATAATTGCTCATCAATTTTCTCACTACTAGAATATAACTTTTCTAATTACTGCTTGGCCCATGTAAACTCTCCTTTCATAATTGTTTTGTACTACTCAAGTTTTGCATGCTCTACCTTGATAGATTCATGTTCAGATGTCACTTTTGTAAGATGAGATCTTAGATATGCATTTTTTAGATTTCAGATCTGATCCAATCTTGCTATCATCTTTCTTCAAGCTTATCTTTAGTTAAATGATCTTAAACTCATGTTTTGGAATATCATTTTCTTTATTTAATATTGATACATCATCACTATCTTTTGTTCTCTCTTTAGGTTCTGTTGCCAAATTTTAGTCCATTTCTCTTAAGATTCTAGCTCAGTTAGTTTTTATTGCACTTATGTTGGAGTCCTTGTCTAGGTATATCTGCTAGGTGGCTCTCTTCTCATCAAGAATCCTCGAGGCTTGCCCTATGGGTCTTTCTAGGCTTTCCTTGCTATGCTTCCCTCGACACCTCCATGCAAAATTCTTTCTTTTTCTATGCATCAGGGTCTTATGTGATCTAGGTTTGGGGTGGGTTTCTATCTAAGTGTCTTATCTAATGAGAAGGAAGCCTATTTTAGTTATGCAATTAACTCCTATCACTAGCATGGTGTTCCTTTTAGATTCCAACCCATGCTGTCAAATTCCCATTATTGGTGCACTTCCTCAGTTAAGATCTCAAAGAGTAAAGTATGTTGACACCTCCAGGTATATTTGAAGATTTATTCATGATGAGAAGATCTCAAATAGTAAAGATCTATAGCCATGGAACTCTCAGAGTACCAATCCAAAGTTAGAATCTATTTCTATGTGGAGAAGCAAAGTTCCATCAATTTGAGTGCTTCCTCTATGGAAGGAAATGACTTCGAGTTCATTCCTAAAGAAATGTTGGGAAAAGAAGAGGAATAGCCACCAAATCAATGAAAATACTTATATTTGTTCAAATTTTTAGAAAACATATGCCTCGATGATATCTTTCATCTAAAAGGAAAATATGGAGCTTCTATCCTAGAAGATGTAAAAATGTGGAGATACTAAATTTGGATGGGAAGACTTTCTTTGGAAATACCATGGAGTTTTTTCTAATGGAGTAATTCATGAAGTGTAAAATTGATACAAAGGAAATGATCATCCAAGTGCTCAAGGCAAAAATTTCCTTTCACAGATTCTCCAAATTAAGAGAGAAGTATAAAAGGAAAGCTTTGTGTGGAAAATAAAGTGATAAGAAACACAAGGCACCAAAGGAGTATTTCTCATAATGAAATCCCAAATTAAATGAAAAGGAAAGTTTACAAAAAGATAATTTTATGCTTCCTTCCCCACATATAATGAATTGAGGTGCAAATCATTGTTCCAAATTTTGAATTTAAAAGGGTTGTTTCTAGTAAGC
Source organism: Cupressus sempervirens (assembly GCA_028749045.1). Lineage (NCBI taxonomy): Eukaryota > Viridiplantae > Streptophyta > Pinopsida > Cupressales > Cupressaceae > Cupressus > Cupressus sempervirens. The sequence goes on along the minus strand of CM053785.1, from coordinate 449,111,382 downwards.
TAGAACCAATTGATTTGTTAAGTGAATAATCTCACTACTATAAGAGATTTTAGTGAATCTTATGTTCACCAAATTTATGAATCATGATATGGGTAAAAGAAAAATGTTTTAAAGAGTCATTCATCTACCTAATTTATTGCAAATCTGATCGTTATGACCATTAGTTGTGAGTTATTTCATTCATATGACACCAATATTCAAATTTTTGAGTCTATATGATTAGATTTATGCCAAACAGAGTTCCCCATCTCATAATGACTATTTTGTCAAAGTAATTTTTCTTCTCTATGTAAAAATATAAGCTAATGGAAATCAAAGTAGTAGGGTATGATCATTTTTTTGACATATCAGTCAAGTTTTTTATTAGTGATGTACACTTATTTAGATTGTAAGTATCTACCAAGCTTATTGTACAGTTAACAGTCTTAACCAAGCATTTCAATCATCACTAAGTTCTATAGTTGCTATCAATTTTTTTGGATAGATTTCAGTGCGTGTCGAGTGGTTATAGTTAGTGTGAAGATCAATAGTGTAAACCATGCATCTCAATGTATGCCGAGTCTACCAGTGTAAACTAAATTGTATAGTACTTATCGAGTTCACAGTTGATGTAATTTGAGTCCAATGTTAACTAAGCTACTCTATGTTAACCAAGTGATTCAGTTTATACCAAGCTCATAGTGGAAGCATTGACTGAGCCAAGTAGTGTGAATCAAGTTATTCAATTTATATGTTGAGTTGCACAGTATTCACCAAGTCACCAGTGAAGACCGGGTTCAAGACTACTTGGAAGTGATCAGTATGGACTAAGCTTCTACATCTACCAAGTGCATGATGATTTCAAGCATTGACAATGGATATTGAGTATCAGAACCTCACTGAGTCAATCTTCAGAACCTAAGTGTCTACATTTGAGCCGACTTTGTAGTATTTGTGTAAACTTGTATTGTGGCCAACTTTGTAATTGTATAATTGGATTGGTATATATATTTAATGTATTTTATCATATCCAAGTATGAGATGGAATGAAATGTAATTGAATGTAATCAAAAAAGAGCAGAAAGAGAGAATTAAAAATGCTACAATAGCATAAGGAGCAGCAAAGACATATCTATCACAGTCAGGTGATTTATACATAAAGGAATCCCATTTAGCAAACCAAGTTGCAATTTAGAGATCAGCTATTATTTCATCCTAACAAGTGGATCAGTCAAATCCTCTAACAAGGTAGACCTAACAGTCTTAAGAAAATCTCTTTACTGAGTGCATACTTCATTGTATGTTTGTAAATCCTTTAACAAGGTGGACCCAACAGTCCTTATTGCTCCTAATAGAGAAAATCATCAGAAGTGATCAATGTAAGTCTTAACTGGCCAACTTTACACTATAGTACTAAAGCTTGTGGGTATCATCCCCACCCTAGTTTTACTTTCTTTTTGGGAGGTTTTTGGGTCACCAAATATTGTGTCAAAGTGTTATGTATTCTTTCATCTTTTTCAGTTTCTTATGAATGGAGTTAGATTATAATTGACATAAAGGATTAGTTGGGAATTGATGATAAAAGTTTTAAGAGTAACTGATTCACCCCTCCCCTCTCAGTAACTTAGTATTTTTGAATATTTCCAAAAATTGGTATTAGAGCATTTTGGTTCTCAAAGAAAGTCTAATAGCTTGGGGAAAGATCAAAGGCCATGGAGATATTTAGACTTGACAAGGCTATTGACAATGAGAAGTTGGATTTGGAAATGGCTATTGCACAACTCAAGAAAGCAAAGGAGCAACTCTCCCAATCCATGAAAAGAAGAAAAGATCTAGCAATTCAAATGAATGATCATCTCTACATTGAAAAAATAATTGAAGACTTTCATTCATCAAGTAGCTCAAATGAAGCAAATGAAGCAATTAAAGAACTCTTGGAAAAGAATGGTTCATTGCAAGAAGAAGTGACAAAGCTAAGAAGAGAACAAGAAATTTAGTCACTAAGGCTATGTGAAGTTATGGAAGAGAAAAGCAAGACAAAAGTAGAAATGGAAGGAAAAGATAATAAGATTCAACATCTATCCCTTTAGTACACCAACTTCATTAACTAGCTCACCAATGCAAATGAAGTTATCATGAACTTGAGATTAGAGAATGAAAGATTGTAGAATGATCTAAACTCTAAAAGGAAACTCAATGAAAGAATGATGAAATCCCAAGCAGACATGAATTAGTTGAATGAACAAAATCTCTATAGACAAAAAGGAAAAGTAGGAATTGGATACAAAGAAGAAGGTGAATCTTCCAAACAAGGAGCTTAAAAGAATCAAAGACTTACTTTTAATCATTGTAGTAAGATAGGTCATACATCAAACAAATATTGGAGCAATGGAAAAAGAAAATTCAATGGAAAATGCTATAATTGCAATTAGCATGGTCATAAGGCTAATGAATGCAAAGAGAAACCAAAATTTGAAGGAAAATGTCAAAAATATGACAATCGTGGACACAAGTTGTTAGAATGCAAAACCAAGATATTGAACCCTGCAGAACAATTAGTGAAAGCTATATTTGGTTGGGACTATAACACCTGGTGCAAATGTCATTACTGTGGAGAATTTGGACACATTGGAATTAATTGTGTAAAGCATCACATGAGGAAAAGAGATTCTACCAAAAGATGTTTCATTTGTACATAACTTGGTCATCTTGCCAAGAATTGTATGAATACTAGAGGGATAGAAGATGAAAAGAAGACAAAAGTTGACAACATCCAAAAATAGATGAGATAACAATGGATTCCAAAGTCTACTAAGAATGCAACTCGAAGAAATTATGGGTAAGTCACTCAAGAATTGGGTGACTCCACCATTTCTACTTAAGTTCTCAAAGGAGAACTAGAACTAGGCTACTAAAGAAGACATCCAAATCAGTTCCAATTGAAAGATCAAAATGATCCATATCTTTATTCAAGATACAAATGGATCACCAAGTGAAAGGGTACCAATCACTACCGAGTTACTTTCCTTACAAAGTGAGGTCGGTCACAGACTCTACTAAGTGAGGTTGGGAGTAACTAAACTTTATGTGGTCACTAAGTCATGAAAGACTCTATCAGGTAATCAATGCAAGCAAGTGGATGACAGTCTGTAAAATTGATCTACCATTTGTACTGAGCATTTATGGAAAATTTTGATAAAAGGAAGGAAATTGAAGTCATTTTTACCAGGAAATTTTGAGAGAAAATTGAGTACAGCGATCTTCAAGTACATTCAAGCAATTTGAGTGAATTTTTATCAATGTTTTCATATTCTCTCAAACCCTACTGAGTGAAGATGGCATCCAGCAATAATAAGGAAAAGAAAGGGTTAGATATGTCAGTTTGTGGTGTAGAATGGAAGGCACTAGACTTCAAGCTCACTCTCATAATAGTTGAAACCCTAGATCTAAGTGGTGCATAGTCGTAACTTCCTCCAAATGTATTGTTAATTAATGACATTTATTCTCATTTCAAGAGCATGATTCAAGATATAGGTACTTTTGAAATGGATGATGCCCTAGAGAAGTTATGTGTGAATGGCATCCTAAAACCCAACCATCAACACCTAGAAGCTAAAGGATTAGCCCATACTCCTCACATGCCCCGTGATTTTCAAGTGAAGTGGATTAGGTTTATCCTCAGTCAAGTGCATGATGGGAAATTTTGGTTGGACTAGCCAATTTTTATAAACAAGAAGATGATTCATAGAATCATTAATTTCCCAATGTTGGCCAAAGCTAAAGAAACTAAAACCCTAGGTTGAGTGGAACTTGAAAAGAAACCCCTAGCAGAATGGATGACAGAGGAATGAAGGTTAGAAGTGTCATGGACATGGAATTAAAATTTGGTATTTATATCATTATGTATAAGATCTACAATTCAATTTAGTTCAATAGTGTGTTGTGCAAAGCTATTGACCTAGCTTTCAAGTTAGTCAAGAACAATGTATCTCTTGGTCTTGCTGAGCTTCTATTGAACCAATTCAACAAGAACATGGAGAGCATCCTAACATCAAAGAATAACCCATATAGTTTTTCTTCTCTATTAACATGCTTATTCTTTTATGTTCAAAAGTTCTTACTTTCTAAAGGTACCAGTGTATGGAGAAAAGATGTGTCTATGTGTTATCAAATCAATGAGTATATTGCTAAGATGGGTAAGAATTATAATAGTATTATGGATAACTACTTCGATGTATTTAAGGAGAAAATGAATAATAGATTCAGGATTTCAAGGAAATTAGTTGAAGATTACAAGGATGATGTATCTTTCATGGTGGATAGTGATAAGGTATACATTCAGGCAATTAAGCCTAGAATAGCATGGGTGAAACCTCTTGGATATGAGGTTAATATTGATGAAACTAAGGATATTATTGAGGCACTTATAAATGAGCTAGTTAATACCAAGGAAACATATTTTGGCACCTATTATGAAGCTAAAGCAAGAATAGAGCTTGAGATCAAACTCTGTCAGGCAATAAACAAAGGCAAGAAGAGGATTGCTAATTTGAAGACTAGCTCTACTCTTTTGTTGACCAAGGGTAAAGGCAAGGATGAAGATGCAGAGTATGAGGAAGAGTCAAAGAAAGAGGAACCTTTAAAGAAAAAGGGCACACTTATTATTACCAAGCCAACTAAGCCATCCACTGTTGTGTTTACTAGGAGGTCAAGGAAGAAAGCTGACAAGGAAGGAGGAGACATTATATTTAGAAAACCTCCACCCACCTTCCAAGACAAGTTAAAAGATCTGTAAGAAGGGGCTGATATAACAAACTTTAAGTGATTAAAGTATGAAACTAGGATTGATGAAGAATAGAAGTAGATATAAGATCTGGTGATAGACAAAATGGGTAAATGGAGGTACTCACCTAATCATCTTACTTCTCAGATTCCTAATGTTTTGATGGAGAAAATTAAGCCAAGATGGGAATTTTTCATGAAAACTACCAAAGAAATCTATGAGAAAACCTTGAGGTAGCTCATGTCGAGCTTAATAGACAAGGAGATAGAAGAGTCATTGAAGAAAAATGAGGAGAATTTTACTTTGAAGTTCAATACTTATCTTGTGCCTATGAAAGACATTGAGCATATTGTGAAGAATGCAACTAATACATGGAAAAAAAATTGTCTTCACAAACTGAGTGATTTTCCTATCAAGGTAAATGATGATGATACTGATGATCATGAAAAAGATGAAGAAGATAATGATGAAGAGCCAACACATTTTGATAACGTAGAAGATGAAGAAGAAAAAGAGCAAGACGCTACCAAGGAAGGAACACAGGATGATGAGGAAACTGATCTAGTCAAGATTGTTGCAGTAGTAGCTATTGCCTCACTTCCTCACTCTCCAAGAAAACTAGTGACAACATCAAGCATGGAGATAGCCTCAATAGGATTGATTGTGACCACCAATGATAGCACAAACATCCAATCAATCTTTTCTCTAGTTCAGTTCAACACATTATTGACTAAAGTGGCTTCCACTTCATCTACTGAGCTACAATTTCTTACCTCTTCTACCATGTTGGGCACAAGAGTTTTGGACTCATCAGTTTTGAATTCATCAATTTTGGATTCTTCAAGTATTTCTACAAGTATTCCTTCAATAAGTGCAGTATCAATTTTTGTAGCTAGTCCTAGTATGTCAACTATTGTTTGTTTCCTTGGTACACAAGCAATAAGTGCAAGGATAGTTGAGACCAAGTCTCAACCGAGCACAAAATTTTTGAGCCAATGAAAAGAGGAGGAGGAAATTGACTTAGATGAGGAAATTGTAATCCCAAATTGGGACATTTCCAAGCTCAATCCAGACCAAATGTAGACATTTGGTGAGCTTCTCCAAAAGAAAGCTAAGCAAAAAAGATTAAGAGAAGAAAGGGACAAAGAATACAAAATCATTGAGGATGCAAAGAATATTTTGTCAGAGGCTATAGGCATAGAGGTTGATTCCTCTCAACTAATTTTGTATTAGCTGGCAGAGGCAATTCAAAATTTTAATGAAGATATAGATAGTCAACATAAGTTATTGCAAAAGGCAAAAAAGAAGTTTGAGAATAAAGTGTTAGAGCACATTGCTCAATAGATTTCCATTTATCAAGTAGAGTTATCTACATTTTTGGGCTCAATGGAAACTACTTGTACTAATTTATCATCACTTTTTGGTAAGCTATGTGATGTCTCCAATTTTACCAAGAAAATAAAGGACAAATTATCCAAGATAGATGAAGACCTTAAAGAAAGTACTCAGCAATTGCAGCTTGACCCTAGTTCAAGTTTTGCACATTTCAATAAGATAAGGTTTTTGACAGATATGCAAGGTGAATTTCTTAGGGAAGAAGTAAGAATCAGATCTACATTGGTAGATATCAAAAATATGATTCTCCCTAACATGAATGTGTTAGAAAAGAATATTTCTCATGCAAAGTCCCTCATCCATGACAAAAATTTCTCCATTGTAGACCACATGATTCAACTATCAGCAGAAGTGCAGATTGCACTACACACATATAAGGTCTTGCAAGACAACGACAAGACCTTGGCAATCATTCTCAAGGTACATATAGACTTCTTGTCTCATTTTGGCATTACTATGTAAATATATAGAATAAATCTTTGGCATTAATGTCAAAAGGGGGAGAAAGTTGTATAGATGTTGTATAGTTGTGTAAAGTGTAAAGGGGGAAATAGATGAGATAGATGCAAAAGTTATGGGGGAGAAAATATAATAAGTTGTAAAAACAAAGGGGGAGAAAGATGTGAAAGAAGAGTGTATGGCATGTATAGCAGGTATATATTGTATATAGCAAGGAAATGTATTTAGATGTATAGTATATTGTATAGAAGCTTTACCATGTACAGATGCATATCTTACAAAACCAGTTTTGAAAAATCCCAAAAATAATATACTCTACCGATCTATTATTACAAGGTGATGGATAAAGGTATTTAGGAAACGTTTTGATTTAGTTTTGGCTAATAAGTATTTTTTTCACTAATTCCAAAGGGGGAGATTAACAACATATCAATCAAGTTTGTTATTAGTGACATACACTTATTCAGATTGTAAGTATCTACTGAGCTTATTGTATAGTTAATAGTATTAACCAAGCATTTCAGTCATCAGAAAGTTCTACAATTTCTATCAAGTTTTTTGGATAGATTTTAGTGTGTGCTGAGCGGTTACAGTCAGTGTAAAGATCAGTAGTGTAAACCGTGCATCTCAGTGTATGCCAAGTTTACTAGTGCAAACCAAACTGTGCAGTGCTTACCAAGTTCATAGTTGATGTAATGTGAGTCTAGTGTTAACTGGGCTACTTTATGTTAACCAAGTGATTTAGTTTATACCAAGCTTGTAGTGGAAGCATTGACCAAGTGAAGTAGTGTGAATCAAGTGATTCAGTTTATATGTCGAGTTGCACAATATTCACCGAGTCACTAGTGCAAACCGAGTTCAAGACTACTTGGAAGTGATCAGTATGGACTGAGCTTTTATGTCTACCAAGTGCATGAAGATTTTGAGCATTGACAGTGGATGTCAAGCATCAAAACCTCACCAAGTTAGTCTTCAAAACTCGAGTGTCTACATTTGAGCCGACTTTGTAATATTTGTGTAAACTTGTATTGTGGGCAACTTTGTAATTGTATAATTGGATTGATATATATGTAATGTATTATATCATATCCAATTATGAGATGGAATGAAATGTAATTGAATTTAATCAAAAAAGAGTAGAAAGAGTGAATTACAAAGGCTACAGTAGCATAAGGAGCAGAAAAGACATATCTATCACAGTAAGATGATTTGTACATAAAGGAATCTCATTTAAGGTAGACCTAACAGTCTTAAGAAAATCTCTTTACCGAGTGCATACTTCACTTTATATTTGTAAATCCATTAACAAAGTGGACCTAGCAGTCCTTATTTCTCCTAAAAAGGCAGATCATCAAAAGTGATCAATATAAGCCTTAACCAGCCAACTTTATACTATAGTACTAAAGCTTGTGGGTATCATCCCCACCCCAGTTTTACTTTCTTTTTGAAATATTTCTGAGTCACCAAATATTGTGTCAAAGTGTTAATGTATGCGTTCATGTTTTTAGTTTCTTATGAATGGAGTTAGATCAGAATTCACATAAAGGATTAATTGGGAATTGATGATAAAAGTTTTAAGAGTTACTGATTCACCCCTCCCCTCTTAATAGCTTAGCCTTTCTGAATATTTCCAACATATTTGGTTGGATTGGAGAGTGATTTGAAGAAATTTTTAGGCACTTCCTTCAAATTTTACATTCTGGGTGATCTGCGCAGAAGACTTAATACCCAACCCATTCATCTAATTACACAAAAACTGAAAGAGAGTAGACTTATTGAGACTACTAGATTCCCTATGGTTGTGTAAGTGCCAAAATTGATAAAGGAATGTATCAAAAGATACAATCTGGAGACAAAGAAGATATTGTTGCCTGACCGATCTATTCTACTTTTTGTGAACAAGGAATTGATGTAATCTGCCTTCAAAATCCTAGTGAAGGAAGAGCATTGTGACAACATTTTTTCTTCCTCTATGTTGAGGTTGAGTGAGAAAAAGCCTATGGATAGAAGACATGCATAGGACATGGTTTTAGACTCCTCATGGAAAAAAGAGTAAGATGCCAAAGACTCTTTTTGGAACCAATCGAAAGAGGGAAATTGTGGATATATTGGCAATATTGTTGAGATTAAAAGGAAAAGAGGGGATTTTGGATTTCATTGAACATCACTCCTTGTTGTTGAAACAATAAGTTGCTAAGAAATAGATATTGGGTGTCGAGTAATAAGTTGAAAATGCTAAGTCACAGATAGGTAATGCCAACCATTATATAGACAATGTTGAGTATGCTGAACTTAGACTAGAACCTGAACAACAAAGAAAAAATGAGCTTGAGATTATTTTTCAAGATGAGCCTATTGAATAATAGGGAAGGAGAACACCTCTGCTATCTAATTATGTAAGAATACATCATAAACCTAAAAAAATCATTGGAGATGCAGAATCTGGTGTTATGACAAGAAAGAAACTCAGAGATGATACATACTTACTTTGTGAATTTGATCCCAAATTAGTGAAGGGTTCTCTAGACCATGAAGAATGGATCAAGAAATGAATGAAGAAATTTAAAAGATTGATAAGAACAATACTTGGACCCTAGTACCTAGAAAAAAAGAAAAAAATGTAATTGGAACAAAGTGGGTTTTCAAGAATAAGCTAAATAAAAATGGTGAAGTTACAAGGAACAATGAAATATTAGTATGCAAAGGATATGCACAGGAGTTGACTATGGAGAAAAATTTTCTTCTATAATAAGACTATAAGGAGTCTGAACTCTTCTTGCATATTTAGCCTACAACAATTTCAAGCTATATTAGATAGATGTCAAATCCACATTTTTGAATGGTATACTTGAGGAAGAAGTGTACATAGAAAAACCTAAAGGATTTGTGGACCTAGACAAGAAGAATTGTTGATATCTGTAACCATTATTTCCTATTAGTGTCATTCACTTAGTCATTTACAAGGTAGAGTGAGACGGTCATCACTATGACCAAGATCCTACATAGGCCAAGTAATGTACATAAGCTAGTATGTACTTGTATATGAGCAATGTTAGTATGCTAATAGAAATCGAATTTAAATGAAGCTTCTACAAACTAAACAAAATTCATGAACTTCAAGATAGACTAAGATGAGCTCTCAATTAAGAATATGAGCCATTAATGGGCTCTCTCAATAAGAAGCTCTCTTGTTGAGTGGCTTTGTCTAAATAGATAGGATGTATGCTCAATCTTATGCTTCAAAAAGGACTTCAAATGGAGTTGGAATTTGGGTGTGAGTGTATGGTTTTGATGTAAAATGGCTTCTTAAAATAGAATTATGACTTTACTTCATGGATTGTGTTATTTTTCAAAGGGGAAGGATCCAATTTATAGGCAAGAGGCTTGAGGGATTGAGGGCTAAGATGCAAGGATGGGAAAAAGCTCATGGAGGGCTCAGATTGCATGAGAAGAGAGCACATGGATTGTGCTTCCTTATAGCCAATCAGGGAGTGACACATGTCATAGGGTGAGAGGATGGAGGAAAGGGGAAGGATGAGTCAACAAAGGAGGCTCGAGGGATAAAATCTTCATAAAGACCCTCATAATGGCTTGTAAGAGCAATAAAAGGGCTTGGAAGAGTCATTTATGGCCTAGTGGACTTCATAAAGTTTTATGGTTGAGATATTTTGAGGGAGATGAGAGCAATTTCGACTTGGGCTTGATTAGGAGGGTTTTAAGCTTGCTTAGGCTTGTGCAAATGATTAGAGGATGGATTAGGATGGTTTAGGATTAGCTTAGGGATAGGCAAGTGGATGGCATTTAATGAGGGTGGGTGAAGGAGGAGATATTTGTTAACTTTGGCTTGGGTTAGTAAGTCTTAACCCATTTTTAGGGAATGTGACAAGGTTAGGAGGGGATTAGGATTAGTTTTAAAGACATCTTCTAGAAGAGTCTAGACTTTGGATGAGGATAAAGACTTTCTAGAATAGTCTAGAATTTTCTAGGATGAGGATGAAGACTTTCTAGAAGAGTCTAGAACTTCTTAGGATGAGGATAAATTAGATTTTTAGGAAATAAATAAAGTTTTATTTATTTCAAGGGTTTGGGTTGAGGAGATATTTATTAAAACATTTTTAATAGACATGAGGATTAATATTTAATCTTAATTAAATATTTTGAGTTGGGATTAGGGGTAGGAAATGAAGGGATTAGCCTTTAATTAAAATTAAAGAAGGATTAGAAGATTTTGGAAGAGGTTAGTGGTCTTAAGGAAATTGGCCAAGTTTTGGCCAAAAAATAATTTTTTATTTATTTTAGATTTTTTGTTCAATTTATTAATTAAATAATTAATAAATAAGGAAATAATGTTTAAATAAGATTTAAACATTTTTGGGAGGGATTCCTTAAATAAATATTTTTAATTAAGATAAAGGGATTTAATGGCATAAAAATAAATTAATTAATTAATAAATGATGATGTCATAAAAATATTATTTTCTAAAGGTTTTTAGGTGTCTACATTTTGCCCCTCTTTGATGTGATGCCGCAAGTGGCATGGCATCAAAGATAAGAAAACAAGATGCCCAAGGCTAGACCAGAAGAGGAGAGAATGGACTGCAAGATGCCCCCTCAAGAAGGCGGCGGGGAGAGAAAGCGAGGCTCGACGACTTCTTGAAAAGTACAAGAATCCGAGATGAGCAAGAAGACTCAAATTGGCTTAAGAGAAGAGGTTGAATTAGCTCAAACTCTCACTATGGGAGAATGATAAAGGAGAATTAGATGCACAAGAGGAAGCAAGCTTAAGACTTTAGGGAAGGTGGAGGATGAAGGAGCAAAGTGCTATAAAAAGGAATCCAGGATAGGGAGATGGATGAGGGGATTATAAAGCTGATGCAATAGGATTTCAAAGAGTCAGATTGGCAGAAGATGGGTTTCGGAGATCCCTAGGACTAGGATTGTGGATCTCGGAAGATGAGGCTTGGTGGATTGATTTGGATTGGTGGATCCCTAAGACTAGGATTATAAATCCCTAAAGCTAAAGGTGAGGAGTGATTTAAAGAGATACTGATGCATAAGCTAGGGTAGGAAAGACGGATGTTGGATATGGATGGGGGATAATGGAGATGAAGGAAAACCATTGAAGCTTTTTGAGCGGGGGGGATACTTCAAAGAGAAGTACCACCATGTAGTTGAGCACTAGATTTTCTATAGGACTATTGGTTAATTGCCAAGGTTACCAAGAACATCAAGGCCTTTTCACCAACTGTCCAGAGGACTGACGAACTAACTCAAAACAAACATGCAAGGATTGCCCCAACATCACACATGAATCTTGAAAGAATCAGAGTGGAACCAACACTGGGTAACCCACAAGCAGAAAAGAAAAACAAACAAAAGACTTGATCAAGACCTTACGCCCAGATTGCCCCATCCGCAGTATACCATGATATGGAAGATCGTGGCAACTTTGAGGAGGGAACAAAAAGATTTTTTGGAAAAGATACTTCAAGACCCAAAAGGGAAGATTCCAAATCAAAAGAAAGTGAAAATCCAAAAGAGAAACATTTGCCAACGAGATGGGTAGGACGAGGTACTAACGGACCAAGATCAGACATGAGGAAAGCTATATCCTTCAAGGATCTATCGGAGAGCACCTAAGCTAGTGGATCTAGATGAGTGATGCGTTTAGGAAGCTAAACTAAGAAGGATAACACTTTGGTGACAGGAGATCTAGCTAAAGGATGCATTGGGATAGCTAACCAAGGGTTGTGCGATGTGTGCAAAATGTTGAGCAAGGACAATCTGACATGAAAATTGGATAGATACAATGGTACTAAGCTAAAGAGGATGTACAAGCTGACGGACCAAGATATGGTATAAATGTACAATTTTTTTTGGACAAGATTGGATATACAAGCTATGATACAAGGTATGATACAAGCGTTGGATACAAGATTATTTACAAGCTATACAGGAGCTCCGGATGATAATATAGTGGGATGGCTCAAGTTGGTGCAAGATGCAGAAGCTAAGGATGAGTTGATAGCATAAGATATGGATTTGGTAGGATGCATCCAATGATGATGAGAGATTTTGTGACCAAGGATAGCTAGAGGAGCAGGATGAGATGGCTGGATAGGATGGTAGATAGCTAGGATTATGATGGATATAAAGAGATGACATTGGGTTTGCATGAGGATAGCCTAGAGCTAGATACCAATGACAAGGGAGGATGGACAAGACAAGATCTCCAAGGAATACAGTGCCCCCAGTCAGAAGATGACATGTGGAAGGAGGTCTTATGATGGATGTGATAGGATTCAAGGTAGGATGGAAAAGCTGAAGGCAATAGGGAGATGGATGATAACTGGGATGATTAGTTGAAGCTACAAAAGATAAGTGGATGGTGTGAGATGAAGCTGGAGGATGGAGGATAGGTGTATAGATTGGAAGATGGAGTTGGATGTCAAGATGCGACCAAAATCATGAGGATGATAGGCTAAGCTGGGGATGGTTGGATTACGCATGACGCTTGTTTCCCAAGTTTTCATCATGGTACTTCTCCAAGGCGCTTGAATTGCCAAGTTTTCACCAGTGGACGCTTTATTTTTCTTTACTTTTTTTTTTTTTTGACTTTTTGACTTTGGACTTAGCTAGAATGATTTTGGCTTTCTTCAGCTATTTTTGGCTCATAGATGTTGGTGGGATGGATGAAAAAGGATTAAATTGAACAAGTGGAATGGTGGGTGTGGAAAGATCATCATTGGCACACACCTTGAGAGGTGATAAATTAGTGGGAAAGATGGTTTTGAGCAAGGTTGAGGAGAAAATGGAGGAAGAGAAAGATAAGGACTAAAAGTAGAGTTGGAAGATGGAGGATGGGAAATTTAGGATAAGAAGCATATGGACTAAAAGTGGATTGGGGGGATGAAGGATGCTTATATGGGGATTTGGATGAAGGATGGATGGATGAGGCTTTTTGAGTAGCATGAATGGATGCCAATTGAGATTTTTCTTTGAGATGCATTTTTTTTATGAGAATCTTGGGTATCCACATGATTTTTGACTTTTTGAGCTTGGGCTTTTGTGGCCTCTTGACTTTTTCTTTGATTGGGATTAAATGTTTCTTGTTTTGAACATCTATTTTAGAAGGGACATGTTGAGACTTGGATTTTTGTGGATTTTTTGATTTATGCTTTTGTATTTTGGCATCCAATATGCTTCTATTAGCCATGGGATGGGAACAAGAGCATGGAGGAGATGGAGGGATAATTGATGGAGTGATAGGGTTTAAAGTTTGGAAGGGATTCAAGGGTGAGTGCCTTTGATGATCTAGCTGGTGGATTTGAGGGGATGGAAGGATAGATTGGAACATAGGATATGGATGGATATAATTGCCCAAAATGGATGGAGGGAAGGAAGGATATGGGCCCAAAATAGATGGAAACGGGGAAGGTGTAGGTCCCAAAATAGATGGAGGGGACAAAGGATTCATATTAGGTATTTAAGGACCCAAAATAGATGGAAAGGGTGTGGGATTTAGATAAGGGATATATGGACCCAAAATGGAGGGTTGGAGATAAGGAGTAGGATGAGGGCCCAAAATAGATGCGGAATAAGATGGATGGGAACTTTGGGGTGGAGATGGAAGGACTTGGGACCATGCAGGAATAGCGGGGATACCAACATCTAGAAATACATTTTCATTTCTTTTTTCAATATGATGTTCATTATTTAGAACACAAGATGTGAGTCCATTACTAGTTGAAGGAGTTGGAGCTTCGGATATGATAATTAGTTCTTTTTCAATGGATCTATCATCATGGACTATGGGAGATGTATGATCATGAAGCAGAGGAGATGGGAGGATAGGATCTTGAGTTGGGTGGGCTGAGGGAAAGGGATCTTGAGATGGAGTAAGTAAGATGGTAGGATTTAGATATGGAGGGGATGGTAAAAGTGGATCATGTAGGGGAATAAGTGGGATGATGGGATCTACTGTTCTGTCAAAGGATATTTCAACATGCTTTTGGACAAGATCTTGAAAAGAATGGATGGGAGTGGATGAATGAGGTTCATTACATGGGATTTGGATAATGCTTGGAGGAGATGTGGATGGGATTTGGAGCGATTTGATGGGTGGTGGGAATTTGATGCTTGCGGGAAGTGGAAGGATTTTAAGCAATTTGATGGATGGTATGGGGATGATAGCTATTGGAGATGGGGACGATATTATAGATGGGGAAGCTTCATCACTGACTACTTCACATGGTTGGATTAGATGACATGGCTTATTGACTGTTGGAGGTGGCTTTTCTTGCATTTCCTCTAGGAGATTCCTTGGAGACTCGTGTATCAGAGGTGGAGGTGGTGGATTGATAGGAATAGCTGGTGTGATGAGGGTGGAAGATTGGAAGCTTGGTTGATTGGGTGATGGAGGAGAAGCTGGAATATTAGATGGCATGACTAGATAGTTTGGAATAACTCTTGGATTTTGGGGGATGCTTGGTGGAAGGCCTCTAAGGCTCTCAAGATACCCGTCATAGTCAACAAGATTTTCATCATCATTGGAATAGGATGTAGCAGGAGAAAGGACAATATGACCAAACACATCATGATAGGTTTGGGATTTCATGTTTTGATGATGAGTTGGAAGGGGATGGGGTCTTGCATATGGATGAACACGGAAGCTCATGGTTGGATTTTGGATTAAGCGCAAATTTTGGATTGGCTGATGAAGGATTTCCTAGGGAGAGTCAAAGCTATATGACAGACCTAAGGAGGATTGGCTGGAGATTTTTGGCTTTCCTATGGATGGAAGACTTCAAGGGCATGCTATCAAAAAGTGAGAGTTTTTCTTTCCTATGCGTTGGATTAGTGGAGATCGTGTCAACTTAAGGATAGACTAATGATCCTATGGCCATGACACAAGATTGACCACTTGTGGATCCCAACCTTTAGCTCAAGCTGATGAGGGATAACAAGTGACAAAGCTAGATTACCCTAGACAAAGCTCTGTCAAAGGGATAACCTTGGTGAGGCTGGTGGATTGGTTGGATTGATTAGATAGAAAATTCTAGTAGAATGACAACAACTCTCTAAAGTCTTGGGTGTGATTTTGGATTGGGTTGCTAGCTGGCTGGGGGGGATGATTTGGATGGACTTTGGATTTGGGATTGTTCTAAAGCGAGGAACTAGATAGATTTAGTTACAGCAGGGGAGCTTGGATGATTTTCTGATGAGGCAGTGACTACGCTAAGTATGCCTTGAGCTGGGAGATTTCTGCTTTTTTGGGATTTTGACCAAAGTTGGCAAACATTCATTTAAAGGCTATGAACAAACAAGCAGACAAAATTTTGGAGCAAGCACGTCAAATACACCAACATCCTAGGAAGCTTTCTACAAGGATGAAATTTTTTATAGCTAGGGATTCCTTGATATACACAAGGTACGTGAGGCCCAAATCCGTAGATGAAACCAAAAAGATGTCACACAGTCGAGAGGAGCGATAACCCACTTCTCCTCTTTCACTTCTCAAGGGTATAAAGTTCCTTGAGGCTTAGCCCAAGTGACAAAATCTTGATTCCAAGAGAGGTTTCTTTGGATTCACCTCCCGATTTTTATACTCCGCCGGAACGCTGGAGTTGAGGTCGTCCCAAGGGGTGATGAAATCCCCAAGTAGGCCTCCTAAAAAGTGTAAAACAAGACCACATACATGATCTTGGGCTTTAAAAGACACGCGTTTATTCCAATTGATGATTTAGATTTTGTAAGCTATGATTGAAGACACTTGTGATTATGGCATAAAATTTTCATTCCAATTTGATAGCATTGTTAGCATAATGGAAGTCGAGAGATCGTCAACATAAGAAATGCGAGCGTTATTGAAAATGCGTCCAAACCATGCAATGTTCATTGATTGTTAGGCATTCAAGATTGAGTGTGAGTTTTTTTGAAGCCCAAAACAAAGATGTGTGAAACTCGATTGCCAAGTGCACATCCGGAGGCCCTCCACATCAAGATTTGTCCAATTTTTATGCCTAAATGAAATGTGAGCGAGATTAATGCGCATTCAAGGAATTTTCTAACTTAGAAAAACCACTAAAGACCCAAGTGAGTGGAGTTTGATCTTTGTGGAGCACTTAACACCCTCTTAGGTAGACCCATCCCCATAGATGGCACTGAGATTGCAACCAATGGTTAAATTGATGGGTGATTAAAGAGGGTGAGTCCAACTACAAACTTACTCAAAGCATCTTTATTAGTTTTTATAACTTAGAAGATTTCAAAAATGTGGATTCTTTTTATGCCCCAAAAGATGATTATTTGATCTATGGCATTCAAGATTAGATTTGTTGTTTTAATCATGCATTCATAAAAACAAACAAACTTGATTTTAATCCATGGCACTCAAGAGTGATTTTAGCAACATGCATTCAAAGACAAGTGATTAAACATTCAAGTTTTTCTCTTTTGAGCATTCAAGATTGAGATTTTGTGTGTTGTTTTAAGAACTTTGAAGTGCTTTGTTTTAACCTTAGATCATTCAAGATTGTTTTGGACTCAAAAGTGAAAATGACTCTTTGGACTCTGGTTTTCATTCAAGATTTTGTGTTCTAGTTTGCATATTTTAAGCCCAAAAATGATATTCCTAGATTGTTTTGATGCATGAAAAACCTAAGAAACATTCAAGATTTTGCAACAAGACATTTGTTTGGAACAAATAACAAAGCTTTTAGGACAATTTTTGGCAACCATTTAGGACTCTTAGTTTTCATGAGATTTTTAAAAGAACTTTAAAATATTTGCAAATGAGGTTCATTTTATCCTTGATTGATGCTTTGAGTTTGATTTAGATTTTAGTGTGCACTTAGTGTTGATTTTGAACCTTTTGAAATGGAAACTTGAAGTTCTTTTTAAATTCCCAAAAATGAAGTGTTCCTAACTTTGCATGAATGCATCTAAAACCTTGATGTTGCAAGGATGCAAATGATTGGATTGGTTTAGTTTCACTTGTTAAAAGATTTTTTCTTTTTTGCAAACTTTTAATTTTTTAATGGATTTAAGTATGATTTGGGGGTTCATTTTAAGCACTAAAAAGAAGTGTGTATGATTTTGCTTCCTTATAAAAAATGGCCAAGATCTCCCACAAGAAGAAGAAGAAGAAGAAGTAGATGGAATAAGAAGAATATAGACAAGAAGAGGAAGAAGAATTCCAAGTGCTTTGTCCACCTATAAGCTTGAAAAATCTGCAAATACTATGAGATAGACTATGAGTTCTTTTGTCTTCTTCATGCTCATGTGGACCTACAAAACCAAATTATACAATCCTACCAATCACAAAAACAAGAAAAATTAGCCAAAATTAGCAAATGACATACAAAATTTGTCTTAAAAAGCTAATGAATATGACCCATGCGGGGTCCCACTGGGCGTGCCAAAATGTATATGAGCAATGTTAGTATGCTAATAGAAACTGAATTTAAATGAAGCTTCTACAAACTAAACAAAATTCATAAACTTCAAGATAGACTAAGATGAGCTCTCAATTAAGAATATGAGCCATTAATGGGCTCTCTCAATAAGAAGCTCTCTTGTTGAGTGGCTTTGTCTAAATAGATAGGATGTATGCTCAATCTTATGCTTCAAAAAGGACTTCAAATGGAGTTGGAATTTGGGTGTGAGTGTATGGTTTTGATGTAAAATGGCTTCTTAAAATGGTATTATGAATTTACTTCATGGATTGTGTTATTTTGCAAAGGGGAAGGATCCAATTTATAGGCAAGAGGCTTAAGGGATTGAGGGCTAAGATGCAAGGATGGAAAAAAGCTCATGGAGGGCTCAGATTGCATGAGAAGAGAGCACATGGATTGTGCTTCCTTACAGCCAATCAGGGAGTGACACATGTCACAGGGTGAGAGGATGGAGGAAAGGGGAAGGATGAGTCAACAAAGGAGGCTCAAGGGATAAAATCTTCATAAAGACCCTCATAATGGCTTGTAAGAGCAATAAAAGGGCTTGGAAGAGTCATTTATGGCCTAGTGGGCTTCATAAAGTTTTATGGTTGAGATATTTTGAGGGAGATGAGAGCAATTTCGACTTGGGCTTGATTAGGAGGGTTTTAAGCTTGCTTAGGCTTGTGCAAATGATTAGAGGATGGATTAGGATGGTTTAGGATTAGCTTAGGGATAGGCAAGTGGATGGCATTTAATGAGGGTGGGTGAAGGAGGAGATATTTGTTAACTTTGGCTTGGGTTAGTAAGTCTTAACCCATTTTTAGGGAATGTGACAAGGTTAGGAGGGGATTAGGATTAGTTTTAAAGACATCTTCTAGAATAGTCTAGACTTTGGATGAAGATAAAGACTTTCTAGAATAGTCTAGAATTTCCTAGGATGAGGATGAAGACTTTCTAGAAGAGTCTAGAACTTCTTAGGATGAGGATAAATTAGATTTTTAGGAAATAAATAAAGTTTTATTTATTTCAAGGGTTTGGGTTGAGGAGATATTTATTAAAACTTTTTTAATAAAAATGAGGATTAATATTTAATCTTAATTAAATATTTTGAGTTGGGATTAGGGGTAGGAAATGAAGGGATTAGCCTTTAATTAAAATTAAAGAAGGATTAGAAAATTTTGGAAGAGGTTAGTGGTCTTAAGGAAATTGGCCAAGTTTTGGGCAAAAAATAATTTTTTATTTATTTTGGGTTTTTTAGTCAATTTATTAATTAAATAATTAATAAATAAGGAAATAATGTTTAAATAAGATTTAAACATTTTTGGGAGGGATTCCTTAATTAAATATTTTTAATTAAGATAAAGGGATTTAATGGCATAAAAATAAATTAATTAATTAAATAATTAATTAATTAATAAATGATGGTGTCATAAAAATATTATTTTCTAAAGGTTTTTAGGTGTCTACAGTACCAAGCAGTTCTATAGAAGCCAAGTAACTATATGGTCACAAAATAATTCTTGATATGTATTAAGGTCATTAGTGACCAAGCAAGACATCAGAGACTGAGTGAATTTCGAGTATACAAGTACCGAGTGATATAGTATGTACCAAGAACAATATATACTGAGCATCAAAAGGTTACAAAAGCCAAGAAAAAGCAATGTCGAGCATCAAAAATAGTAAAGACCAAGCAATGCAAAGTTGACATAAAAGTCAAGAATGGAATAAATTTTTAGGCAAAAAGATTATCAAACTAACTTGGAAGGATTATTCAAGTTTTGAAGAGGTTTTTACAGAACATTTAGTACTGGAAGATGTTGATACAAAACATTTACATGATGTGGATTGCATATCCCTATGTGTATGTTCAACGATCAAGATGAAGAGGCAAAATATGGAAACATCTAGAAAAGTCTTTACATAAATATTTAAATAATGATGATCTTAACCTAGGTCATAAGGTCAAAGGAGAGAAGAGTATATGTGTGAATATGGAGCATTATACATTGAAGGATTGAGAAGATCAAAAGACATTCAAGAGGTTCTATTATTATCTAACAAAGCAAGTGACCTATTTATAATACATGAAGTGAAAAGGAAAGACAAGTGTTATTAGATCAGAGAGAAGAGGATCTATTAGTAAGGAGAAGACTCAAAATCATCTTATAGAGAAAATTGAGAGTCAAGAACTGAATCAGCTTTAACAGACTTGAATCAGGGTAAATCTCTTAATAGATCTTTGTAAATCTCCCAACAAAGTCTTCAATTAATTGGCAAATCCTCTAACAAGGTGAAACCTAATAGTTTTTTAAGTCTTTAACATGAAAAAATCCTTAAAGGGTAGATCATATTTTATGATCAAAAATTGTAACCTTAACTAGTTAACTTTATTACTACAGTAGTGAAGATTTGTGGGTGTCATTGACATAGAAAGGGGAGGAAATAACTAGGGCCAAAGTCTCACCTAGCTATCCTAGTCACCTACTAGAGTAAACACAGTGCAAATAATCACTAAAGTCAAGAGATAGAGGAAGAAAATGCCTTAACATATTCATCAACAGATCAATTACATGCCTAGCTATAAGGCCTTCTAGTTTACAACTAGTATTCTAATTCAAAGTCAACTCCCAAAGATAAAACTATGCATCTCCCCTGCTAAGATCTATCTCAAGACTCTAACTAAGACTCCTTAAATACATGCATGGCCACAAGTCAACCTATTATAATTAAAAAAAATAAACTATCCTATTAAATGCAAGAATGAACCACAAGTTAGCTTATAATAGATAACTAACATAAAATTAAATCCAAAGGTCTGCCTCAACAAAAAATCACACATAGATGACTTGGAAACCAAAGAAAGCTTGGCAACCAAAGGAACTTGACAACCAAATGAACTCGGCAACCACTACAAACTCAACATCAACTAGGAAGCTCGACATTCGCTAAATGCTTGATAACAACAAACAAACTAATAATGCAAGTCATTGTAACTCAACAGAAACTAAGAAAACTAAAAACATGCAGGATAGTAGTACAACCCAGGATGTGCCTACATTAGACAACCAAGGTAAAAAAAATGACTCTCCTAAATCATGCAAATGTTACAACCTAAGTTGAATCCAAATCAAATTGAGAAATATATGTAGCATCTTCAATAGGTCTATTCTTCCACTTCACCAAATATTCATAATAATCCTTTCCTCTTGTACTCTTTCCAACTCTCTGATCCAATATCTATTCAACTTCTTTAATCTAATTCTTAGGATAATCATTTGATACAATAACTTCATCATCTGACTCATGATACTTATACAAATCAACAACATTGAATATAGGAGATATATCCATGTCATCAGGTAACTCAACTTCATAAGCATTACCACTATCAAACTTCCTCAAAATCTTACAAGGTCCAAACTTCTTCATCTTCAGCTTACTATATGTTCCAATAGGAAATCTTCCTTTCTTCAAATGAACCATCACCTAATCACAAATTTCAAAATCATGATATCTTCTAGACTTATCAACATTCTCCTTATACTTCTGATTACTTTGTTCCATCCTCAATTTTACTTCCTTATGCAAAGACTCAATAAAATCAGCAAAATTTTCCCCTACAGCGCTTCTCTTTTCTTTGCTCACAACATCTCTCAAACATGATATACCTCTAGGTTGCATTCTTATAACAATCTCAAAAGGTGTTTTTCCTGTACTCCTATTCACAGAATTATTATATGAAAACTTAGCTTGTGCTAATATCACTTCCCAATTACTTGGCTTATCTCCAACTAAATATCTCAATTAGTTACCAAAGCTTCTATTCACAACATTTGTATGTCCATCTGTCTGTGGATGGAATGTAGAGCTAAACTTTAACTTAGTACCCATCTTCTTCTACAAATTCTTCCAAAAATAACCAACAAATTTACTGTCTCCGTCAGAAATAATACTTCTTGGTAATCAATGCAATCTCACAATCTCTTTGAAGAAAAGTTCAACAACATGCTCAGCATCTAATTTCTTCTTACATGGTGTGAAATGAGTCATCTTAGAAAATCTATCCACAACAACAAATATAGAATCATACCCCTTCATTTTTTTAGGTAATCCAATAATAAAATCCATACTAATGTCACTCCAAGGTTTTTTAGGAATATTAATAGGTGTAAACAAACTAGTATTTATTGGTAATTGGCTAATAGTGATATGTAATTGTTGTCATTTATGGAAAAACATGATGTACATGTTAACAAGAAACCTTGGAATAAAGATACTTAGTGTTTGGTAATCATAAAATTGTCTAAGTACAGAATTTTGTTTACAACAGTGTATTGTTTTGTTTATAACTTGTTGCTGATGTCATATGATGACTAGCAAAGTTAGATGTAGATACTATACAGGTTGATGATGACATGTATAACCTCAGAAGTTAGTATAGATTGTACCAAAATAGAGATAACCATGTTTGAAGTGAAACATAACAGTTGAATTGAAGGAAAGGATTATTTTATTTACAAAATAATTACTTTTCCAATTAGGGCCAACATCCTAGATGTTTACTCTAAGTTGGAAAAGTGGATTGTGTTCTTAGTTGATCCAACAAAAATTTGTGTAAAGGCATGGTATTTATGCAAAGGACATCTTGCAATAAGAAGTAAAAAAAAGTGATTTGTGATTATGATTGTAAGTGTTATCTTGTAATTGTGATTATATGTGAACTTTTGTGAAACCGATATATGCAAAGTTTTATATGAGCTATTTTGTGATCTAAGATCAAGCTGAAGATCAAAGATCAATCAAGGAAGAAGATATAGTTCTTATTACATAAGTTTGATTACTTGTTTGGGTAGTGAGCTCTTCTTATAATTGGAAGTGCTTGTTTGGGTAGTGAGCTCTTCTTGTAATTGGAAGTGCATGTTTTGGCAGTGGGCTCATCTTGCATCTACTATACCACAACTCCTAACAGGGTTGGAATCTCCTAATAGGGATTCAAAGTCTCCTAATAGGGACTCACTAAATTTTCTCATTGACTCCTAACAAGGTTCATCCTCTAACAAGGAACTCATATATTAGTATATTATCTAGTGGGTATCATCCCCACTAGGGTTTTCCCTTGGCCAGGGTTTCTCTAGTTAACAAAATTTGGTGTTATGAGTTATCTTTGTGCATTGTTACTATTAATGTTCAACATTACTAAATATTGCTTTATTATGCATGGTTTTTTCATGCCCAAAATATAGGGCAAAAACACATGAATTTTTTTTTTGAAGGAGTAATAATAATTAAATCCACTAAGTTGATAAGTTTAATTCAATTAAGATATAGGTACATTGCAAGACAGCAACATGGTTCCCCTATCAATACCTTGACATTCCATTTGGTTTAAAAAAAACCAATGTGTGGGAATAGATCGTTAAATTCGAACATTCGTTATTAAATTGGTTTCAACATTTGTTTTGGTATTACATTAATTTTAAAACAATATATTTAAAATTATTTAAATAATGATTTAAATAAAAATAAAGATATATCAAACTATTTCGAAACATTAAAATCAAAGGATTAACTAAATAATATCATCATCTAACATTCAAATAACTCAATTTAAAAAAAAAAAACTAACGTAACAATTTATCTCTTAATCTACTATTATTACATAGTTCTTTTTTTAAATTCTTACTAAATTAATAATAATTAAAATAAATTGAAATCCTCATTACTAACTACTAACCTTATCCAAAAAAATTAAAACAATATAACAATTAAGCATCTAACTCTTATAATCCTCTTACTAAAATTATCTTAAACTATACTAATTAAATTTAAAACCTACTTAAAGTTTAATTTAATTAATCTAATTATTTTAAGATTAAATAAATTAACTAACATAACTTGATCTATATATTAAAACAAGTAATAAATCTAACTTAACTAATTATAATCTAATCCTTAAATCATCCTAACATTAAAATATAAACACAACTATTAATATTACTAAATATACTAATTAACTAATATTTTAAAACATATTAATTAAACTACTTAAAATTAAAACTAACTTACTTTAATTATTCTAAATTCTAAATTAATAAAACTACTAAATTTTTTAAAAACTTTATTAAAAAAAACATGCTAACCTAAATATTAACTACTAACTTAACAATCCTAAACTAACCCCTTTAACTTAACTTCCAACATCTCCCAACCACCAACTAATTTCCTACAACCCATAAAGCACTTTCCTAGGTGGTTGCACGCTGCCCAAAATAGGCCCATGCGTTGACCAAGCAAACCTATGGAAAAGCTTACCCTTCCCTTTAACACCTACCAAGGAGTTATAAAAGAGATGGGGGTGGCCAATGTTTTGGCATTAATAATTTGCCTCTTTTTTTTGAAACATTTAATCCCAACATCCAACTGCCCACATACAAAACAAACCCCCTCTCATGCAGCCCAAGGATAATGTATGCTTGGGATAAGAGGAAGGCAAAAAGGTTTAAAAAGGTATATTAGCCCAAACTTAACACCAACTTGCTCACCTCAAATCTGCCCCATAATTCCATCTGACATGTCAGTATAGAGGCACGCAAGGGCTCAGGCCTTGTCAATGCCCAGCAAGAAGGAGGATATAAGAATTTAAGTTTAAAAGTTTCCTTGGTAAGTAAGGATAGAGGTAAAGAGTTATGTTAAAAAGTTAAGTAGGTAGGATTTTTATTTTTTCTTAAGATATTTAGGATATTTATGTTTATATTTTTATTTAATATTTTTCTCTCTTTTATTTTGAAATATTTAATATGTTTAAAAGAATATTTGGAAAATCTTTAAGATTCTCTATTCAAGAGAACATCTAGTTTTTTTTTCCCATATAAAATCCAAAGCATATTTTCTCTTGGGACACTTTTTTTTTCAAGGCCATATTTTTTTTTTGAGTATGCATTTTCTAAGTTGTACAAATTTGCCAAGGGGGAATTTATTTTTTTGTGTCCTATATTTTTTTTCTCTAAGTATTGGATTGGTACCATCAAATCTATTTGACCAAGGGGGACATTATTATGTATTTGTTTTATTTTCTCATTGGATTTAAACATAGGATTAAAATATATTGTTGGTACAATAACGTAGGATTGATTCCCCATTCAATTAGATACAAAAATGCAAGAGGAAATTTTCATTTATGTAACTTAAAACTTACCTGACATAATTTGAATTTAAAATGCATACCGTGATATGTATCCTCATTTTTTTCAATTAACCTTAACCAAATGAATATAATTTTTGAAATATAAGAATGTCGCAATAAGAGTTAAACATCATTTTATCCATTTTTTGATACACACATACATATAACTAAATTACAAGAAGAATTCATACGAAGGAATACTACTCATTTTTTTTTTTTGAACTACCTAATTCAAAGGCTCCACTAGGAAAGAACCAAGAAGGAAACCTAACATCATTGTCATTTCAACAATAAGCTTAAATATAACATTTTTACACAAGATTATTATCCTGAGGAGAAATCTCCCAACATAACTGAATTTCAATAACAATTTTAAATTTCCTTCTTGGCTCCACAACAGGGAAACCATTACAAAGTCTACAACACATCACAGTGATCATGGAGAGAATGAAAACTAACCAGGAGACAACCAAACTCAACATGAAGACAAATTCAAACATTCACTCCCATCCAGGTTTGCACAACAGGTTTGACATTGAACCTGACTAGAGAGAAGGTGGATTTTTCCAATAGGAAATGTCGGCCACAACACCAAAAATAGGTGCGCTTTTGGGCTATAAACTCAAAAACTTCCATTCTTCCATAACTTAATTTCCAAAACTCAAACACATAGTTTTTCCTGACAAGTAGGGGCCCATAACACACTACCCTCTCTCCCTCTTCTCGTCCTAAGAAGAGACTCTACACTATTGGAGTCCAACTAAAGATCTTCTCCCATACATGGCCACTTTTGCCCTATCCAAGGGTGAGTAATGTCAATACAACCCTTACATTCCCTTCGAAAATCAAAGCAAAAAAAATGAAAAAAAAAACATTGTAGAGAAAACCCATTTCAATCCCTCCCAAACATATTCAACAAACACATGAACATACATATGCAAACAAAACTACTTAAAAATGAAACCAACATAAACAACATGAGCTGAGGGATTCAAACCTTCAAAATAGGATTATGGAAATTGAACAATTTGAGATGAGCATTCCCTTCCTTCTCCTTCTCCTTCAATCCTAAATTGTACTCTAAAACTAGAGGTTGGGTGAACACTCATTCCCTCTCAAATTTTCCTCTAAATAAGATACTAACTCAACCAACTCCAAAAAGCAATAACTCCCCCACTTGCCTAAATGTACTAGAGTCTTCTAACTCAACTAGCCATAAGGCTAACCTCAAGGTGGAGTTAAAGTTATCCAACTCATGACGAAAACATTCAATTTTCGTAATAAAGAAAAAATGGGGTTTTTGGGTGACCATAAAAGTCAACAAAAGGGGCTAGGAGGGTGGAAAATGCCCCCAACCCATACCCATACCCCTTAGGTACTTATTTTTAATGATTTTTGGCTTCTAGGACTAATAAGGGACCTAACAAAAAATTTGGAAATTTTAGGACTTTCTAATAACCTTCAAAAATGCAGATTACTCACTAATCCAAATTAGGGTAATTAATCTCGATCACTACTGATTAGTAAAAAGGTCATAGCCTAGTCCAACTTAGATCTTTAGGTTACTCAGTTAACCCTAACTATCATGTTGGAATGCATATACAATTCACGAGTGTCAAGTGATACTGAAAAATCACTATTACAAAACATTAACACTTGATGATTACAAAATGATACACTCATTCAATCCATGATACAAATAAAATAAGAACAACGGGGTTTGCATCTTTTATTAGACTCAACCCTAGTTTCCACAAATGGTACATAGGGTTCAGTTCTGAATCTCCATTAGATTTTCTGGCTAAAATATCATGCACACTCATTGCACACATCAGTAGCTCAAAAAAATCACATGCATATATTCAAAACTTATCTAGATAGTTACATAAATCAAAACATAAATCTTTCATATAATTAACTGTTTAATTTATTTGTACTCACATCTAATAATCAAAAATCACATAATCAATATAACATAACTTATTCATTGATTTAGATTAAACTACTAGAATAATCATCATTGGGCATGCATATACCTAACATTATAAAAATCACCAATTAAGGAATACTGAACTATCTGAAAGCATAAAACCTAATCATTGAGGTACCAAAATCTACACCCTTATCATTAGGTGAAAATGACTCGTATCATCATTAGTGAAATTTTAATGTTTAAATAGTTGAGATAACGTAGTAGTGTATTGAAACTTCGATGTATCAACTACTCTCAATATGATTAGGACATTCACAACATAAAACATTAGTTTATATCCATTCTAATCTCCTATAATAGATTTAACAGAGAAATTCATATTTAAAAAGTACACACGAGGAGGGATCTTACAGGTTTAAAGTAAGAAATAATATCTAGTTGACAACTAAAGTTTGTATATTACTGATTTACCCCCACCCCCCCTCGGTAGTCCCTATTTATAACAATTGGTATCAAAGCACAGTTACTTTGAAGAGACTTAACAACTTGAGTAAGATCCCTATGGATATGGAACAATTGATGAAGAACCTTGAAGAAGATCTTGAAAAAATTGATCTCCTTACTGAAGAAAGGGATAAGCTAAAGGACAGATATGAAGACTCCAAAGTGTACATTAGTCAATTGAAGGAAAATATTGAACATCTCAAATCCAAGCCTGAATCTACTGAATCTGGAACTAGTGATAATGATTATTCAAAGTTGAAGGAAAAGTACAAGATCTTGAAGCATGAATTGAAGATTACAAATCTGATATTAACTTTGAGAAATGATCCTAGCAAAGTTGAATCTAATTTGAAGAATAAGAATGCAGATCTAAGAGAAAGTCTAGCAAATAAAATATCTAAGTTTGAAACATTGAAAGAAGATCATGAATAACTTCATAAGTACAATACTATTGTGAAAGGTAAATTAACTCAGTGCAAGCAATAGCTTGAGAAGCTTTATTCTAGCAGAGAAAAGCTTGATGATTCAATATCAATACAGAAACATACTTATGATAAGACTAGTCTTGATTATCTAATTAAGATGTCTATGAAGAAACCTAAGATTAGATCAGATCCAAAAATTGAAGATAAATCTGATGATAAGATTGAATCCACTCAATCTTCTGATAAATCCAAAAAAAATTGACAAGATAAGAAGGTTGAAATTTTGGATGAACCAAAGCATGTGGAATCTCCTAAGGAAACCAGGTATGAATTTAGAGGTAATTTATGTAATGAAATAGGTCATATGAAAAGAGATTGTACTAATAAGTCATTTAATCATGTTAAGGACTTTTATCATCCTAATTGTCATGGTATGGGTCATAATGCACTTGATTGTAGGAAACCTAAGTATGATAGTGATAAAAGAAATAGTAGAATGTCTAGAAACACTAACCTTGCAGATAGAAGATGATGCAGAAGCATCTTGGGTTTGCTTACAATCCTGCATGTTTGGAGGGATTTTGGTTAAGTTTTATGGAGCTTGGTAGATACTGGTGTTTGACATATACTGGGAACTCAGCATGGTCTATAGAGCTTGGCATAGTTTGGGAGCTCGGCATGGTCTGGGAACTTGGCATTGTCTTTGGTTGCTCAACATGGTCTGGGAACTTGAAAATGCTTATGGGAGCTCAAAAATGCTTAGGAATCTACTGGTGCTTGACTTTGTTTTCTTGATACTCAGCTTGGTCTTAGTTTCTGTTGGTGCCAAGTTGTCTATGAGATGACTTTAGGCATTTAATTTATGTATGGGTTATTTAATTTATGTTGAGGTTGACTTGTGGCCTAACATATATTAAATGTAAAGGATTTAATTTAGTTGTTATGCATTATGGGCCAACTTGTGGCTTAGATTTGTATAAGTAGGGGTTCGGGTAGAGTTTTTAAGGCATGATTCATCCAGCTTGGAGAAGGGGATGAAGGGTAGTTGCAAATTTTGAAGAGCTAGGGTTGTGGCTTAGGAACTAGAGGACTACTTGGTGGACCTAATGATATAAGTGTGGATTCTTCTTAGTGTTCTTATCTAGTTATGGATCTAAACTAGCTAGGGTTTGGATTGCATCTTGAGGGATCTTACAAAACTATTACTTGCTTTGTATTTGGTTGTAACTAGGAAGGCCTTATAGCCTAGCACATTTCATGTAATAGTTATTTATGAATAAAGAGTTGTGATTTGATATCAGATCTTGCATTTGTTATTGTATTTATGTTGTGTGGTTATTTTTTGGTTTCTAGATCACCTCATTTTGGGGTACATCTAGATTCATACTACATCAAATGGTATCAGAGTGAAGGTTGTTCCTGAGTGTGTAGATCAAGCATCAAAGTTGAGGTAGTTTGCACCAAGATTGTGGGTTGGAGAAGGTTAATTTGGTCAAGCCAATTGATCTTCACGATTGGTGGATCTGCTACTTAGGGTTTGCTAAAAATTTGGAAGATGCCTCAAAGAAGATTGGACCCTAGGGAAATTGATGATCATAGTGATTTTGTGGAAGAAAGAATCTCAGAGAAAGTTAAAGCTTATTTTAGATCTAAAATGGATGAGGTTAGAGTAGAGTTTAGATCTCAGATGGCATTGATGAAGAGTGACATATTCGCTGAAATTGTAAGTGCTTTAGGTGGTGTACCTAGGCATGTGGGTACTGAAGGTAGCTATGAGGAATTTTTTAAAGACTTTGAAGTTGTTGGATCTAGTGGTGAGGACAAAGTGATCATGTGGAGAGACCTATTGGAACTAGGGCTAGTCAGTTTCCTAGACCTAGATCTTAGTTGAAGCTAAAGCATAAGATGGAGGTTTCTAATTTCTCAAGTACTTTGAATCTTGAAGACATAATTGATTGAATTGGTGAATTGGAAGACTACTTGAGCTTGAGGATATTTAGGATCCACTCAGAGTGATATTGGCACAAATTAATTTGAAAGGACATGCTACCCTCTGGTGGTAAGAACTGTAAAGAGATAGAGAAGAGGAAGGTGAAATGAAGATCACTAGATGGAGACTGATGGTGACCAAGTTGAAGGCTAAGTTCATTCCTTTTGATTATGAACTTGAGTTGTAAGAGATTTTAGAATCTAAAACATAAGGATATGACTATGAAGGACTATACCAAGTATTTCTACAAGTTGACTATTCAATTTGGGCACAGATAATTGTCAAAGGAAAAGGTAGCTTGGTACATTAATGGTTCGAGATTCAATATTCAGGATGAGGTTGGTACGTTGAATATTTCTTCAGTTGAGGATGCTTATTAGTATTCCCTGAAGGTAGAAGATAAGTTGAAAATGAAAAATTATGGTAATGCTAGAAGAAAGGAGAAGTAGGGTAGCTTGGCACAAGCTAAACCGAGTGTTGAAGGTTAACCAAAACTTGTTGATTAGAAAAGGAGGATAGGTGGAGGTGGATTCAGAGGTAATTGCTTCAGATGTGGGAAAGAAGGGCATGGATCTTTTGAATGTTTGATTGGTAGGATAGCTGCTATTGTGAATAAGATTGAAGTCCAAGATAGTCAACCTAAGAAAGGGGAAATTTTGTTGGCTCAGTGAGCACTAGTTGGTGGAAGGACATTGAATTTTTGTCAGAGGACTAGTTTGTTTAGGACTTGTTGTAAGTCTAGTGGTAAAGTTTGTAAGGTGATTTTAGATGGTGGTAGTACTGATAAACTTGTTGCTAAGGAGATGGTTTAGAAACTTTGTTTGAAGAGAGAGACATCCTTATCCTCATAGGATTGCCTGGTTGCAAGGTGAACATGCTTTGGAAGTGAGAGAGAAATGTCTTGTTGATTTCTAGATTGGGTAGTATAAGGATCAAGTGTTGTGTGATATTGTGGACATGAACAGTTGTCATGTGTTTCTTGGTAGACCTTGGCAGTATGATTGTAGGGTTGTGCATGATTGTGTCAAGAATGTGTTTACTATTGAGAAAGGCGGCAAGAAGTTTTCCCTAATTTCTTTCTAGAATGAAGAACTCGATAGGAGGAACCTAAGTGTTGGTAGCTAAGTTCAATTGTCAAATTCTAAGAAGGGTAGAGCTCAATGTGGAAATCAGACCTATATCACACCGACGATGGATGTGGAGAAGTAGAAGAAGATCAAAGGGAAGAATGTACAAGTGGAGGACTTGGAGGATATGTATGTGAAGAATTAGTTTTGGATTTATGTGTTGAATCCAAAAAGATGCTCTTCCAACTATTGAGAACATCTTTTCAAACTTGGGGTGTCTGATGCAAGAGCATCTTGGGTTAACTTGAAATCTTACATGTTTGGAGGGATTTTGGTTAAGTGTTGTGGAGCTTGGCAGATACTAGTGTTCGACATACATTGGGAACTTGGCATGGTCTATGGAGCTCGACATGGCCGAGGAGCTCGGCATAGTCTATGGAATTCGGCATGGTCTGGGAACTTGGCATGGTCTTTGGTTGCTTGCCATGGTCTGAGAACTCAAAAATTCTTGTGGGAGCTCGGCAATGCTTAGGAATTTACTAATGCTTGGCTTTGTTTTGTTGACTCTTAGCTTGGTCTTGGTTTTTGTTGGTGCCAAGTTGTTTGTGAGCCAACTTTGGGCATTTAATTTATGTATGGGTTATTTAATTTGTGTTGAGGTTGACTTGTGGCCTAACATATATTAAATGTAATGGATTTAATTTAGTTTTTATACATTATGGGTTGACTTGTGGCTTATATTGGTATAAGTAGGGGTTTTGGTCAATTCTTTAAGCATGATTCATCTGGCTTGGAGAAGGGGATGAAGGGTAGATGCAAATTTTGAAGAGCTAGGGTTGCGGCTTAGGAACTAGAGGATTACTTGGTGAACCTGAGGGTAAAAGTGTAGATTGTTCTTGGTGTTCTTATCCAATCATAGATCTAGACTAGCTAGGGTTTGGATTGGATCTTGAGGGATCTTGCAGAACTATTACTTTCTTTGTAGTTGGCCATAACCAAGAATGCCTTATAGCTTGGAACATTGCATGTAGCAGTTATTTATGAATAAAGAGTTGTGATTTGATATCAGATCTTGTATTGTTATTGTGTTTCTGTTGTGTGGTTATTTGCTGGTTTCTAGATCACCTCATTTTGGGGTACATCCAGATTCAAACTGCATTAGAAGAAAATCTAATGAAAGGACATCGAGAGAAAGAAGATCTTATGAAGATAGAAGATAGATCATGTGTTATAAGTGTAACAACTTAGGACACATTGCTTACAATTGGCATGCACCTGATAATCAATAGAATCCTAGAAGTAGAGCACTAGTATGTTAGCTATGCAATAACTTTGGACACATAGTGAAGTACTACAAAATGGATAGAAACTTCAAAGATAGAAGGAACAATGGAAGAAACTTCGAGAATAGAAGGAATGATGGAAAGAACATCAAAAATGATAGAAGGAACCATGAAAGAAACTCTAGAACTAACAGAGACAATGAGGAACACAAAAAAATGTTAATGAACTTTGAAAAGAACTTAATGAAGTATTTGTAAACAAAGTAGATACCTTAAAAGAAAAGCTAGATGATGATGAGATAGGAAGATCAAAGTCATTTGTTGAGTTTGATTCAACTAAGTTAAATTAAGCTTGTTCATAGCATCATATTTTGAGAACATCATTTAAGAGATTGAATTAGAGATAGAAAAGTTTGGAAAATGTGTATCCAGTTATGTTTAGATGGTACCTAAGCTCACTTGAAATTTGGAGCTTATCTAAACAAGTTATGAATTTATTTAGAGTTACTAGTATTACAGTAAAGGTTAATTTTGTAACAAAAGATGAAAAATATTTTTTGCAGAGAATTTTGTGATGCAAAGTCTAGTAGAGTTTTATCATGATGGAAACTAGCTATGGCAAACCTCGAGTGACATTTGAAGATCAGATAGATGATCTTGAGTAGTTATTTGATTATAGAACGTAATTGATAGCTTTTTCATGTTTACAAAGTATGCAATTAATGCAAATTCAAGTTGATGGAATAAATGGAGTATGGAATTAATTGTCACTTCATTGTGAATATATCCAAAGTGAAGAGCACTCAAAAATGACTTGTGAGAGAAATTTCAAAGCAAACCTATTTTTGTAAATAGGTATTTTATCATTTTTCTACAGATTTATTTGGTAAAAGTTCATTATTGATAGAATCATGGATATGTTAGTAGTGCACAATGTTGAGAACAAGGATAGACCTAAGTTAAAGGTTGTTTTCGTAAAACCTACTGAAGGAAATCCTAACTCAGCATTGTCTATCACTCCAAACAATATAGTATATCTTGAAGATGTAGGAAGTTATATGAATAGTAAGTTTGAGTCTATTGGTAGTGAATTCATGAACAAAGATATGGAATTAGTTTTCAATCACGACATGGTTGTGAAGCCTGAAGTTGAACATCTAAAGGAACTAGACTTGTTCAAATATCACTTTTGCCATGAATTGAACACAGATCATATTGAGTAGGATACATGATGGAAAATTGTGGATGCAAGATAATGTAATTGATATTTTTTCTGACCTTATTCATGAGGTAACTGGTCTTAGTAAACAAGGAAGTGTACCTGTAGGTGAGAAAATAGTCAAGAAAAGGTTGAGATATACACTAAAGAAGTGTATAATAGAAAGGTTATGGTGATCAGCACCATCAAGAAAAGATGATGTAAGATTTTTGAGTAGAATTATTGCCTATTCTATTTGTGCATGTTCAAAGATTGATGAACTTTCAGAAAGATTCATCTATGCAGCATGTAAGATATGTGTAGAGAAGGAACAAGTGAATCTTAGTGAAATTTTGATAATTCAACTCTTAGATAATCTAGAAAAGATCAAGGGGACAAAAAATGGTGTGTTTAGATTCTAGTCATTGATCAATCATATATTCTTTCATGTACTTAAAATATTTCCTTACTTATCAATTATAGAAATCATGAGTAGTGACAGATGTACAATGGAAAAGATTACAGAAGTATGCAGAAGGCATCTTGCAGATAAGATATTGGATAGTGGCAAGCTGATAATTAGAACATTTTAGAATGAAATGAAACAAAGATTTAGAATTGCACCTATGATTCTGGACAAATTGAAGGAAGAAATTTTTGTTATGGGTATATAGATTATACCTATATTCAAGCAATGGAACCTTGGAAAATATTTCTTGATCCCTTGAGTTATGAATTAAATGATGATATAGAAGTTGGTTATATTGATTTATTGTTGAATTCAAATAAAGAAAAAGTAGAATACAGATTTGGTACTTATGATGAGATCACACAGTCAACTCATCAAGCAACCTTGGGGAAGGCATCACACAAAAAGATAGAATCTATAATGAAGAAAGCACTATCAGAGGCTGAAATGACATAAAGTGAGTCTGAGGCTATAAGGAAAACTATGAAGCAAGGAATACTAAATATTCAACCTTTTTTAGTATCTATTGTAGAAACATCTTTGAAATAGAGCATTCTATATGCAACAATGTCAAATGTTCAGCCTAATGAACTAGAAAGAAAATCTGAAAGATTGGTGGAAGTAGTGACTACTAGGAGAAAGAGGGTAAAACAACAAGCCACCAGACTAGGCAAAAGACAAAAAACATTGTTGAAAATTGTTGAATCCAGTGATGAAGAGGAAGAGGAATAAGAGATCAAACAAGTAGAGAAAGTGACTCCATCAAAGCAATCAATAGGAAAATCTCCACCTTGGAAGCTAAAGATAGAGAAAATCAATACAGTTATTGCTAATAAGGTAACTTTGTTTATATGAACAAGTTTTATGATTTGTATAACAGTTTTGAGAAGGATCAGATTGATATATCTACTGTGAGATATATTATAGAAAATAATATGAAATTGAAGAATCTTGAGAGAATAATTAACTATAATGTCTATGAAAGACTCATTCAGAAGAAGGCTCCTACAAAGGAAGAAGATCTAGAACTTCAGAAGTCTATTCTTAGAACTATTTGCAAGACTAATAATGAAGAAGAGATTAAAAGATTGTTGAATAAACTCGCACCATATTTGAAAAATAACTTGAGACCATTTCTATTTATGGTTGGTGAAAAAGATAAACTAAGAAGTGAGATTGTGACAATAATCAGTCAAATGTTGATAGAATCTAAGGTAGCATCTCCTCCAATACATAGAACCTTGAAAGTGTTAGTGAGTGATGGCACTATGCAAATTGATCAGACCAATGTAGCAATTAACGTTAATGATAATAATCCATTTGAAGGTTTCAAACTTAATGAACTAGATACTAAGGATATTGAGGACAAATTGAGACAGATTGAAGAGGAGAAGATGCTACTTGAAGAAGAGAAGAAGAAAATAGAGGAGACCAAGAAGAAATTACTTGAGGAAGAAAAGAAAAGAAAGGAAGAAGAGGAAAAGAGGAGAATTGTAGAAGAAAAGATGAGAAAGAAAACTAAGGAAGATGAGAAGAAGACATTGGAAGAGAAGAGAGTAAAGGAAAGAGAGGAAAGAGAAAAGAAAGAAGAAGAAGAGAGAAGAGCAAAAGAGGTAGCTAAGAAACAAAGGGAGGATGATACTAAACCATCTAGTTCATCTACTCTACTCTCACTTGGCATTTTAGCTACTGATGATGATGATCAAATAGATTTGATCTCATCATTGACAAAGCTTTTTGAGAAAAATAGGAAAGCGAAGAGCTTACAAAGAACTTTAATGGAAGTCACTGATAGACTACACAGTACCTTAGTAGTACAGCACATTGAATCAAATCCTAAACAAAGGGCACAAGTAGTGGTGAAATCATTTGATGTAGAGTTTAATAATTTGTTGAATGTTGTAGAAGAAAAGGCACAAATTTCTCATGATGCTAACTTATTTAGCACCATCTATCAAAATATTAAGAATGATTTGGTTAATCTTGATACTTGTACAAAGGAACTTTGAAAATTCCAACATGACGGGAAAATTTTTTATGTCAAGTGCACCTTATCATACAAACTGAGTAAAGACATTGATAGTCAAATAGAAGGAAAGATGAGTGAGCTAGAGGCTTTATCTAGCCAGATCCAATACCCATCTTGCAAAGTATATGATTTTGAAGGACAAGTGGCCAGTATTTATAGTGATATTAAGAAACTAGAACTTTGGAAGGAAAAAAATTTGAAGAGGATATCAGATTTTAGAGACTCTATTGCTCTAAAATTATCTTTTGTTGAGAAATAGTTGGAGAAATGTGTTAAAGCCAAGGACACATATTCTAACTTTTTGTATTTAGATCTTAATGTAGTTGATATTGCATCATATGCTTTATGTGCAATACTCACCTTAGTTGAATCCACCAAGGAGACATGGACTAAGGGTATGGAATTGAAGGAAACGATTATTTTGTTTACAAAATAATTACTTGTCTAATTAAGGACAACATCCTAGATGTTTACTCTAAGTTGGAAAAGTGGATTGTGGTCTTAGCTGACCTGGTAGCAATTTGTCTAAAGGCATGGTATTTATGTAAAGGAAATCATGTGACAAGAAGTGAAAAAAAGTTATTTTTGATTATGATTGTAAGTGCTATCTTGTAATTGTGATTATATATGAACTTTTGAGAAAGCAATATATATGAATTTTTATATGAGCTATTTTGTCACCTGAGATCAAGTTGAAGATTAGAGATCAGTCAAGGAAGAAGATACAGTACCTATTTCAAAAGTTTGATTACTTGTTTAGGTAGTGAGCTCTTCTTGTAATTGGAAGTGCATGTTTGGGTAGTGGGCTCATCTTGCATCTACTATACCACAACTCCTAACAAGGTTGGAATCTCTTATCAAGGATTCAAAATCTCCTAATAGGGACTCCTTATATTGAATTTTCTCATTGACTCCTAACAAGGTCCATCCTCTAATAAGGAACTTATATATTAGTATATTATCTAGTGGGTATCATCCCCGCCGGGGTTTTCCCTTGGCCAAGGTTTTCCTAGTTAACAAAATATGGTATTATGAGTTATCTTTGTGCAGTTTTACTATTACTATTTAGCATTACTTTGTTTCTTTGTTATGGATGGTTTAAAGTAAGAAATAATATCTAGTTGGTGACTAAAGTTTGTAGATTACTAATTCACCCACCACCCCCTAGTAATCCCTATTTCTAACAATATTCTGACTTACTCCTTTTGCAACTTGACCAACTCCTTACAAATTTCTAAACATCCTTATACATTTGTTGCCAGTAATACTTATATTTTAGCAAACTCAATGTCTTATCAATTCCAAAATATCCAGCCAATCCACCACTATGCTTTTTCTTAATCAAATTAACTCTCACAGAACTTCTAGGGATACACAATTGAATTCCTTTGAACAATATACCTTCTTTAATAAAATATTCATCATACGTACTTGTATGATCTATTTGATTTGGTGCTCTACACTCTCTCCATGCCTTAGAAAAATTAGGATCAGTATCATACAACTCCTTCATTTCGTCAAACAAAGAACTTCAGCCTTCATCTTAGTCAATAAAGAATGTCTTCAACTCAATGCATCAGCAACTCTATTAGTAACTCCACTCTTATGCTTGATAACAAATGTGAAACTATGCAAGTACTCAACCCACTTCATATGTCTTTGATTCAATTTATGTTGACTTCTCAAGTACTGTAAAGCTTTATGATCAGTATATAACACAAAATCCTTAAGAATCAAATAATGTCTCCACCTCTTCAAGGCTTGAATAATAGCATAAAACTCTTGATCATACACATAATATTTCCTTTTAGCATCATTCAACTTCTCACTAAAGAAAGCAGTAGGTTTACGTTCTTGACTTAATACAACTCCTATTGTACTGCCACTTGCATCACATTCAACTTGAAATATCTTATTGAAATCAGACAAAGCCAATATAGGAAACTCAACAACCTTTTGTTTCAAAGTCTCAAAACTCTTGTCAACTCCATGTGTCCACTTGAATTCCTTTTTATCTCCTCTGATTGTCCCAGTCATAGCATTATAAACAGATTGAAATTTCTCATGAATTTTCTATAAAAACTAGCCAAATCATGAAATGATCTTACCTCACCCCCATTATCAGGTGTAGGCCATTCCAAAATTGCTTTAACCTTCTCAAGATCCATCTTCAAACCATCATCTTTCATAAAAGAGCACTTCTTCAGATTAATCATCAACTTCTCTTCTTTCAATCTCTGTAATAGTTGTCTAACATACTCAATATGTTCTTCCTTAGTCTTACTAAATATCAAAATTTCACCCAAATAAATAATCACAATCTTACCCAAGAATCTTTTTAGAACTTCATTCATTAACCTCATGAAAGTACTAGGTGCATTAGTCAAACCAAAATGCATAACCAACCATTCATACAAACCATTTGTTTTCTTAAAAGTAGTATTCCACTCATCATCTTCTCTAATTCTGATTTAATGATAGCCATTCTTGAAATTAATCTTGGTAAAATACTTTTCTCCACTCAAACAATCTATTATGTTATCCATCCTTGGTATAGGAAACCTTTATTTTACTATGATCTTGATAATAGTTCTAGAATCAACACACATTCTCCATTCTCCATTCTTCTTAGGTGTTAATATGGTAGCTACAACACATGGACTCAAAATTTCTCTGATCAAACCTATCTAGAATAACTCCTATACTTGTCTATTAAGTTCCTCATTCTCTATAGGTGTCAATATATATGGTCCTTTATTTAGAAAACTAGCTCCAAGAATTAGAGTCATACAATGACTTATACTCCTTACTCAGGGTAACCCATCAAGTATATCCTTTACTATAATACCTTTATACTCTTTCAACAAATTTTCAATTTCTACTAGTACTCGGCCTCTACTAGTTTCTACTATCACTCAGTCATTATCAGCTTCTGTTGCTTAGTCATTACTACCAAAACTCAGTCCTCTAGGAATTATGGCAAAGAAAATTTGATTCTTTTTCATTTCCTTTTCAAATTTCTTCTCATTAACCATGCAATTTTTCATAGTAGTACAATTATCTCTTTTCCCATTTAACCAAAGAGTATATTGATTCAATCTTCCACCATGCATTACATATCTATCATATTTCCAAGGTATAACCAACAAAATATGACAACAATCCATAGGCATAATATCACACAAAACTTCATCAAAGTAATGTCCAATCTTGAACTTCACAATACATTTCTCACTTACCAATATTTTATGCTCATCCTTGATCCATGAAACATGATAGGGTTTAAGATGCTTTAGCCTTTGCAACTAGAGCTTTGTAACCAACTCTTCTACTGCCAAATTTTTCAAACTTCCACTATTAATGATTACCTTACAATATTTTCCAGCCATCTTAGATCTAGTCTTGAAAAGACGTCTCCTTAAGATAGGTTCCTCATCACTTCCCTTATTACATAAGGTTCTTCTCACCATCAAATTTTCTCTAGCCTTAGGTCCACTTGGTGAACCCTTAGTGTCTCCTTGAATCACAACATTTCTATTACCTTTCCCACTTTAAGAGGATCTACATTCAAAGGATCTATGCACTTCATTACCACATCTAAAATAATTACCATGAAATCCACCTCTAGAATAAGAATTACCTCTTCCTCAGTAAGAACCAGTACCTCCTTTCCATCAGTCTTGTCTTTTTCATCATTCTCCCATTCAAATTTGCCCTTATCTTGCATAGAATTGTCAGATCTACTATCTTCTCCATAAGATCTACCTCTACCTCTCTAGAATCTACCAACTCTACCTCTTTGTCTTTTCTCATGCTTCTTTGTGAAGATCTCCTCAACTTTCAAGGCATATTGGTATGCTTCTTCCACACTTTCCAATTTCACAAAACTTGTCTCATCTTGAATTCTACATCTCAATCCATTTATGTACCTTGCAATTTTTTGAACATCATCATCCACATGTCCAAATCTGATGTCCAATCTATATATGCTACTTCAGCATGCAAATAAACACTAATCTAATGAAATAAAAGCATTAGCATTAAACTAAATTAACATTACCTCAAGATAGACAAAAGAGAAGCTCTCAAATGAGAATATGAGCCATTTAAGGGGCTCTCTCAATGAGATTGTTCTCTTGAGTTGGGGATGTGTCTATTTGATAGGATTTGGGATGTGTGCTCAAGATACTCAAACTATGCTTCAATGGAGATAGAAAATGGAAAATTGGTAGATTTGTGAGCTCTCAATTTGACATTATAAGGGTATGATTAAGGCTTTGTTTCTCACACTAGCATTATAACTTTAGCTTAAAGGTTGTGATTGAAATGGCTTGGGAGGGGATCCAATTTATAGGCTAAGGGCTTGAGGGTTTGAGGGCTAAGATGCAAGGATGGGGAAAAGCTCATGGAGGGCTTAGATTGCATGAGAGGAGAGCACATGGATTGTGCTTCCTTACAGCCAATCAGGGAGTGACACATGCCATAAGGTGAGAGGATGGAAGAAAGGGCAAGGATGAGTCAAGAAAGGAGGCTCAAGGGATAATATCTTCATAAAGACCCTTCATAATGGTTTGTAAGAGCAATTAATGGGCTTGTAAGAGTCTTTATGGCCTTTGTAAGAGCATTAATGGTTGGGTGGTTGGGATAGTTTGGAGGGAGTTGAGATTGTTGACTTTTCTTGGTTTAGGAAAGTCTTAAGCTTGCTTAGGGAATGTGACAAGGTTAGGGGGGGATTAGAGGTGATTTAGGATTAGACTAAGTTTGTTAGAGATATGCAAGTGGATGGCTTTTAATGAGGGTGGGTGATTTAGTGGGTAAGCTTGGTTAGTATGGGTGGATGGGGTGGATTAGGCTAAAAAAAGGTGTTTAGGGATAGGCTTAGGGTTAGGATAAATAAAGTTTATTTATCTCATAGATTTGGTTTGATGAGATATTTTTTAAAACATTTTTAATAAATATGAGAATTAACATTTAACCTTAGTTAAATATTTTGAGTTGGGATTAGGGGTAGAAAATGATGGGATTAGCCTTTAATCAAAATTAAAGAAGGATTAGAAGATTTTGGAAGAGGTTAGTGGTCTTAAGGAAATTGGCCAAGTTTTGGGCAAAAAATAAATTAAATATTTATTTTGGGATTTTTGGTCAGTTTATTAATTAAATAATTAATAAATAAGGAAATAATGTTTAAATAAGATTTAAACATTTTTGGGAGGGATTCTTTAATTAAATATTTTTAATTAAGACAAAGGGATTTAATGGCATAAAAATAAATTAATTAATTAATTAATTAATTAATAAATGATGGTGTCATCAGGGACTTTTTCAAAAAATAAAAATACTTTATTTTCTAAGGGATTTTAGGTGTCTACACAATCTATAATTTCTCATTATAATCCTTCATAGTCATGTCTCTTTGTCTCAAATTTTGCATCTTTCTCAACAAGCTAACTTGTAATCAGTAGGAAGGAATTTGTTCTTTACCTTGTTCACCATTTTCACCCAAGTTCTAATCTTCTCCTTTCCTCTCCTTTGTCTATCAATTTGCAAATGCTCCCACCAAAGTGAGGCATGACCTTTCCACCTAGTAACTACAATCTTCACCTTCCTATTATCAGAAGTTTTTTCATAGTCAAAGAACTTCTCCATTTCAAATATCTAATCTAACACAACATTAGTATCCAATTTTCCATCATAAGGAACAACTTCTACAATAGGCTTTGAATTTTCCCTAGATAATACCCTCAATAATCTTGCCTCATCTTGATCTTCTTTAGGTTTTGGATTAGGGTTTGGGGCTATTGCTTCATCATCACTTATATCATCAAGATGTGCTCCTCTCCTTTGGGCTATCTCCATAGCATATAATCTGTCTGCAATTTGTCTCAACATGTCCAAAATGACATTATCAACATTTCCTCCACC
Source organism: Cupressus sempervirens (assembly GCA_028749045.1). Lineage (NCBI taxonomy): Eukaryota > Viridiplantae > Streptophyta > Pinopsida > Cupressales > Cupressaceae > Cupressus > Cupressus sempervirens. Next base: position 449,069,322 of record CM053785.1, on the reverse strand, counting down.
TCAAACCATCTTTATAATCAAGTTCCTACAAGATCATAGCCCTCTGCAAGTTATAGGTCAAATTCAAAGATCTACCACCTTATAACTAAATTCAAATTAGGGTTCTACATGATCCAATCTCTACAAGGATGAACATGGCTTTGATACCACCTAACATAAGAGGGGGAGGAAATAACTAGGGCCAAAGACTCACCCAACTATCCCAATCACTTGCTAGAGTAAACACAATGAAAATGATCACCAAAGACACAACTCAGGAGATAGAGGTAGAAAATTCCTTAATGGATTCATCAATAGATCAATTACATGCCCATCTATAAGGCCTTTTAGATTATGACCAGTATTCTAATTCAAATTCAAATCCCAAAGATAAAACTACACATCTCCCCTACTAAGATCTATTTCTAGACTCTAACTAAGACTCCTTAAATACATACACGACCACAAGTCAACCTGTTGCAATTACAAAAAATAAACTATCCTATTAAATGCAAGAATAAGAAACAAGTCATCTTACAACAAATAACTAACATAAAATTAAATGCAAAGGTTAGCCTCAACAGAAAGCCACACATAGATGACTCGACATCCAAATGAACTCAACAACCAAAGAAAGCTCGGCAACCATAGGAACTCGAAAACCAAAGGAACTCAGTAACCAAAGGAACTTGGTAACCAAAGGAACTTGAAAACTAAAAGAACTCAACAACCAAAAGAACTTGACAATTGAAGGAACTCGACAACCACTATGAACTCGGCATCAACTAAGAAGCTCAACATCCACTAAATGCTCGACAACAACTGAGAACCTGACAATGCAAGTCATTGTAACCTAGAAGAAACTAAGAAAACTAAAAACATGCAAGATGCAGTGCAACCCAAGATGCTCTTGCATTAGTCATCTGCACCCTAGTTTTACCTTCACCTTGGAGGGTTTCTGGGTAACAAATATTGTGTTATATGTTTTACTTTCATGGATGTGATTGGACTGATTTACATTTTGCAACAAGTTTACATTTACAGTTTTACATGCACAAGTTATTGATAGATGTGGATGAATCTATAACAAAGTAACAATTGTTATAGATTCTAATGCACAAGAGCATGGTATGAAAGATTATGTAGTTATCTGGTGAAGATTGGCTTTGAAAGGAAAAATGATAACAATAATCTATATTTGAAGACTTGTAAGAACAATGAAGTACTACTATCTAAAATATTTGTTGATGACATTATATTTGGAGGTAAAGAAGCATGATGCAAATCATTTTCTAATGAAATGAAGAAGGAATTTGAAATGTCCATGTTTAGTGAAATCAAATTCTTTGTTGGTTTGCAAGTATGTCAAATGAAGTTTGGTATTTTCATTACTGAGTCCAAATATATCAAGGAGGTAATAAAAACTTTTGAAATGGGGATCAAGACTAGTGAGAACACCTATGTCGACAAGACATAAGTTATCTAAAAGTGAGGAACCTTTTGATGTGAACCAGACACTATATAGATTAGTAATTGGAAAACTATAATATGTTATTCATAATAGACTTGATATTGCATTAGTTGTTTGGATAGTTGCTAGATTTTTAGAAAATCATAAATATAATCACATGATGATAGTGAAAAGGATATTGAGATACCTAAAAGATACAGAAGACTATAGATTATATTACAAGAGAAGTGATAGGTTTTAATTGAATGTATTCACTGACTCTGATTGGGTAAAAATATTGATGACAAAAAAGCACTAGTGGAGCTGTATTCTTTCTAGGAAAGAGATTGGTGTGTTGGACATGAAAGAACCAAAACTATATTTTCTAATCAACTGTTGAAGCCGAGTATGTGGTAACTTCAATGAGCTATTCAAACGTTATATGGATCAAACAATTTATGAAAGGAATTAAAGAAGAAATTAGAGATCTAGTGGTTATCTATTGTGATAACACAAGTGCTATCAACATATCAAATAATCTAGTGATGCACACAAAAAAAACATGTTTATATCAAGTATCACTACTTAAGAGAACTTGTTCAAGTCAAGTCAAAGAAGTAGAGTTATAATATGTGCACACTAAAGAAAAAATTTCATATATATTCCCTAAAGCATTACCTAAAGATGCTTATGAATATCTTAGAGGTAAATCAAGGGTGATTCTCCTAAGCAAAGCAACTTAAGGAGAAAAGGTGCATTTCATCAATGTGCTAATCAGAATACCCTACACATTGATGCAAACAATTATACTTTGGGCGATGCCTAAGGTAGTCAAGTCAAGTCAAGTCAAGTCAAGAAAGAGAACAACATAATAGATCAGTCATAGATAGATGACAAAATTTAGCCAGACATGCAAATATCTACATAATCTAGATCTATGAAGTATATGAAGCCATGAATGCTAAATGTCTTTGGCATTATTATTAAAGAGGGAGAGAATCATTACACAGAGAGAGAGAGAGAGAATTACCCAAGAGGAAGAATATACATAAGTAGAGAGATACTATAGAGGGAGTTTATGAAATTGTAGAGATGAGAATCAAAATGAAACTAAGGATATTGGTCACTGATGGCAATGAAATCTTTTGGATTGGATGGTAACAAAGAGCGAGATTGTATTCCTCTAAAGAAATATATTGTAAGTTCTATTAAGGTATTTTCATCAATTCCAAAGAGGAAGATTGTTGGAAACTAACAATTGAAATAATTGTTGTGTTATCATTGATGTCAAATCTACTGATAAGGCATGTTGTTATCTGATCTAAATGTCATATCTATTTGATTGATGAAGAAGAATTGAAAATTTACTCATAACAATAGAACCTAGAGAAAAGGTTGAGTTATAAAAAGGAATCCACAATGGACATTTGATTAGTTAGAATTTTATAAGAAAAAGTGATTGTTTATATCATGTTGTTGCCCAAGTCTTTACAATATAAGTCAATATATATCATTGATGTAAAGCTTGACCGAGCAATAGAGTAAAAGATCAAGGAATTCTAAGTGATGCTAGTGTCAATCAAGCTCTAGTACAAGTTGAGAAAATCTTGTGTTGACCAAGTATCAATATCGACCAAGCAATTCAGTGATGATCAAGTGTCAAAACTTAGTAAAGACCAAGTAACAATATTTTGATTATGTATGAGGAATCATGATTTCCAACTGACTCAATTGACACCTTGGGATATGAAAAGCATGTTGAAGATAAGATTAATGAGTTAGATCATTTAATTCAAGGAGAGGATCAGATATCGCATCTAATGAACAAACTTGATGAGAAGTTTCTAGAAAAGAAGGAAGATGGATAGATATAATGAATTTTTTGGATCATGTCATAATCCCTAAGATCTACGGTGATCATGGAAATGGAAAAAGACCAAAATTACCTATTTAAGGAGGTATAGAGATCAAATTTAAGAGTATGCACATAAAGGGATCAAAACAGCATGAATGAGATATGTAATGATGAGAAAAAAGTAAGAAATTTGTGTGTATTTCCAGTAAAATGGAACAAATCTATTGAGGTTGAAAAGAGAATCTAAGAAGAAGGCTTAAGTTTTTTGTGAAGAGAAGGATGATTTATTGAAGGGTTCCCAAGCCAATCAAACACAAAGGTGACAAAGAAGGTTTATCAAAGAATCATCAAATGAATCAAATAGTGATCTAAAACTACAAAGTAAGTTGTAATCATACAGTTTAAAACCTAATGTTTTCTTTCTAATCATTGTAAATATTTTGTATTGAAATCCTTTTAATCAAGGTTGACCAAACAGTCATTGAAGTACTTAATAGTCTATGTAAATCCTTTAACAAGGTGAAATTCTAAATGGAACGATCAAAGTCCTCTAACAAGGCCACTCCTATCAGGGTAATTAAATCTTCTAAATAGGTCACATTTAATAGTGTGTATTGTAACCTTTGACAGGGTTGGCTCCTAATAGAGCTCACTTCAAAAGAGTGAAAAAATGGTTACATATTTCTGGTGGTTTTTCCCAAACTGGGTTTCCACATTAAATCCTAGTGTCAAGCTTGTATTATATTTTTTGTGGTGTTTTACATTTACATGTTTACATTCAACAAGTCTATTATCTTAGGATAGTGAACTACTAGTAATTTTGTTTATTAGTATACAACAGAGATCGAGCAACAACAAGATAAGCATAATAGTGAATGTTTAATGTTTAATTGTTCAAATGGTACTTATGGACCTTGAGTAACTGATTCACTCCCCTCTCCCCCCCCCCCCCTTCAGTTATTTTAGTCTCAAAAAATGATATGTATCTCTATACCACTCTAGTATTAAATTCAATTTGAACCTCTTTATATCATTACCCTTGTTAGAATATTGAATACAGACAAATTTCATTAGATGTCAACTTATTTATGATCTATATGTGGCTAAATCAAATTTTAACATGTGAAGGGTCTTGTGTCTCTAAAGTTTACACTTGTTGGTAACATATCTAATCAATATTAGCTATCAATTTTTTAAAATTGATTTCTTTTGATGTGCATCTCCCCATAATAATAACGATACTCAGAATATTTATGATTGATATGATATAAAGTTAATTAATTAATTTCCCTGTTGTGTTTCATTAATATTTTTTCTTAATTATTTCCACTTAGAAAGTATCAAATCCTTGAAGGGAATTGATTGATGTGCCAATGATGATAATAGATTTGAATATGTACATTAATGGTGATTCAAATCCTTTATTTTCATCACCCATGTGATTGAAATGGTAGTTAATGATTTTTTTTAGGTGGATATTATTTATTAGTATTCATGAAAAATACAATCTATAGTAAGGGACATTATCTTAATTGATGTTGACATTATTTATCTTTACCCATAAATTCTTTAGGATTATCATGTAATTGAGTAATCAAATAATATCTTCTTCTACTTATATTTAATGAATGTCAACTTCTTCCATATCTATTATGATATAATCCTTCATAGACTATTATTATTGTTTAAAAGGGCTATTCATTTTTTTCATTTTTTATTATATTGGTAAATTATTATTATTATTATATTAATTTAGAATATTTTGTTTTCAGTAGTAAATTTTATTTTATTGAAATAGTAAAAACATTATATAAAGTAGTTATATCAAAAAATACTCAAAAAAACTATGATGAAGTCCATGAGATGAACAATCCATCCAAAATAACCCTAACTCCTAATCATCCTTACAATTTGTAAGGCCTACATTCATACTCTATTATAAACCATAAGGAATGAGTATGATTAGGAGATTAGTTAGGTCATGATCATTTACGTTAATGGGATCCTATTAGAGACTGATGTAGACTTTGATTATTATAAGATTGATACCCTATCCAATAACATTAGGACAATAAGATAATACCCCATGAAAATGAGACTCAAAACATTCAAGCTAAGAACCTAGTCACAAGATACAAGGTATGATCTATCAGGCAATTAGGAAAGATAAATTAGCATTGACTTTAGTAAGGACAATCATGAATGTAGGTTAAAATGACAACGAGACATATGATGACATTCAAAAATTGGTTTTAAAGTACTATGAGAAAATTATGGAAACATTCTAACAGTTTGAGGAATTAACCCTAGAAACTTACTCACGAACCCCTCATAATGTGATAAAGGGATATTGCTAGGAATGTCGATATGTTTAACTTGATTGAAAGGATACTAGTTAATAAGTCTGCATATTAGTGATTTCCACTTAAGACATATATACTAAAATCCATTTCATATGTTTTGATTATTTAATGATTATAAGAATGGTGATAGTACTTAGAACGGTAATTTTGTTATGATAAGAAACATAAAAGTTGATACCCATATGTTGATATTGCAATGTTTTGAATATAAATCAAATGGAAGTTAATTATATATGTTAAATGAATATGACATTGCAATGCTTCGTTTTATAGTACTTAGGATGGAAATGATTAGATGAAGTTAAATGTATATGTTAATGTGAATTATGAGACATTGGATTTATTCTGCACTTATCTATATGTATTTGTATATTATTTCATTCGGATACTAATGGTTAAGTTGAGTGTGCAGGAAAGTTGAACCATGGAGATAATTGGGGGAAACAAGGTTCAATCTTATGTGAACATGGTAAAGCCAAGGTGAATCTTTGGAAGATTCAAAACCTCATTATATTGTGTTTATTTTGTAATGTGATTGTGCATAAGTGTTATAGTTAGAGAGCATGATTAATTAGAGACATGTCATCATGATGTGTAAAGTGTTTTAATGTGCATGCGTGTCATTTGACACTTGTATTGTCTCTGTGTAAATGACATGTCAAATAGGATTATTTGGCATAAAGACACTTAACCTAAGTCAAATCCTCATTATGAAATCAAATTAACCCACCCTGGAGAGTATCAGTATGAGTCACCTTCATGATGGAAAATTAAATTAAAAACTTTGATAGAAACTTGAGAGAGACTTAAAGTGGTTGTCTAGTATTATTTGGTGAAAATAAGCAACCCACATGGTAGTAGTAAAGGTTGGGGTTCTAAATATAACCATAAGTTGGCCTAGGGGTCTTAGGAGGCCCTCTAAACTAGTCACCTTCAAGCCAATTCGAAAATCAAAGATTCACATGACTTCTTTCCTCATCCCACCACTTGGTCAAGTTTCAATTGGTAGAAAGGTACAAGGGTGTAAGAAGGGTAGGTGAGGAGGGAAGTGGAGGGCCTTTTAGGGAGCTTGTGCAAAAATTAGTGATCATTCACCCACTCTCTAATGGTAGAGACAGATAGGTTTTTGGAAGAGGAAGCTTGGAAGCCAAGGAAGGAATGATCTTGATCACCATTTGATAACCATAGCTTGGAAGGAGGTTAGTGCTTTATGCCGTGTTTTCTTCATCTCATGAAGTTGAAGTTGGAAATTGTAAGAGTTTTTCTTGTAGGATCTATGTGTGTGATATGGAATCATGTATTGTCATTGAAATCTTTGTGTTGTGGTGTTGTGGTTGTGTATATTGTTTCATGAATTCTCTAGGGTTTCTTGGTGGTTCCTTGTTTTGTTTGAATGTTGAAATTTTTTCATGGGTGTGAAGGCTTCACTCACCCTTGGGAGGGAAGAGCAAGCCTTGGGTGAAGGGGTTAGTTGGGCTTGAAATATAATTGAGAACCTTAGAGTATGGACTCCATTGTATGCCATATTCATTCATCACCTGCTTGGTAAAAACAAAAAAAAGAAGAGAATGATGATGTAGTAAGAAGTTTTATGAAGTATAAGATTCCAAGGATGCTTTAGTTGATGGTAGTATGATTGGAGGAATTTTTTGAAAGCCCCAAAAGGGCATGAAATTTTTTGTTTTGTGAAAGCCCCGAAGGGGCATGAAATTTGTTGTTTTAAGAAAGCCCAAAAAGGGCACGAAGATTGTTATTACAGATTTGGTATGTTCTAGCAAGTCTCCTAATTGAAAGCCCACCTTCACCTAATGTGTATGATTCCATTTGTGAATCATTGTGAAAACCTTGGTTGGGGTTGTAAATGTGTTGCTAAATGTGTGATCTTGTTAGTTCATGTTGCTATGATGATGTTTGGATGTATCCCAGTTGAGCCTTGTTTCCCCTAGCATGGGGATGGCCTCCTTGAGGCCTAGGTTGGGAGGTAAGCCTCCATGGTTCATTATTTTTACTTTTTATTTGCATGACCCTATTAGATGACCTTGAAAATTTGGAGCTCTTATTGTTCCTCCATGTGCATAGGAGATGAAGACATTCCTTATTGTATCTGAGCTAAGGTTATGAGAAAACTCCATTATGTTATGTGAGTTTGAATGTATTGTAAGAAGATGTTATTGTCTTAATAACTATCAAATGGAAAGGTTGTGAGTGTACATGTGTAGTAAAAAGCATTTCCATTGTGTATAGTTTGATACATTGATTTCATCACCTTTGTGTATTATAAGAATATCATGGAAGAGAAATTCGTTGTAATAATTTGGTTGTCTCATTGTCTTGGATAGGAACATCTCTCAAGAATTTAGAATACTTGATGTTTTGAGTGATATACAAAAGGATTTTCCAAACTAAATTTGATATCATAGAAGAGATAGTATTCATAGAAAGGATTATCCTTGTTGATCATTATTATCATTTTAGTTCTATTGTATACTAATTGTGAATGTACATTCAAATTTAAATCTGCATGAGAATATAATGTTAATCCTTGAGAAAATGGTTTCTAAACTTCATTATGCATAGATAGGAACAATTCAGATAGTTTCATATAAAACCTTGTCATGAAATGTATATCTATTGTATTAAGTTTAATGTTTGAATGTTAAATGAATCACAATTTTAAAACTATACTTAGTTTATAAATGACTCCAAATTATCCTTGCAATAACTTATCTTGAGTATCCTAGATTACAAAAGAAGAAAATCAAGTGAATAATATAGAATGTATAAGAGCATAAGAATAACTTGTTGTAGGTGTTCATTTATCTTTCTGGATTTTGTATGGGAATGCAGAATTAAATTGTAGGTCTATTACAAACCAATAAAATATTCAAGGAATATCCACCCAATCCCATGCAAGGTATTAGTAAATGCAATAGACTAAAGTAGACATGACATAGTCTAAGTCCACTTCAGGTAGAGAGAGTGCTTAAGTAAATAATAATAATAAAAGCTTTGCATGCCTAGGCACCATCTTCATTATAGTGGGAAAAAACCAAAAAAAAAACAAATTGAAAGTCAAATCTGTTAAAAGAGACAGTGGTCCCACATGACGCCTACCCTTCTTAATGTGGTAATGATGCTAGTCCTTGACCTTGACATAGAAAATCGTGTTAGTAACTCATTCCTTGGCGCCCAATACTTGGAAAATGTCGAAGGTTTTAAATTTCATTCTCCACCCACCAACTCACGTTTAAGGGAGGACGAGTAAGGTCATGAAATGTGTAAAAGTTGAAGTAAATGCCATGGTCAAATTTCCTTGTAGGACAAGTTTCCACTTGAATTGATTGTCCTCTTGATGTCCTAAGGGGATGTGACTCATGTCACCCTACTTTGGGAAAAGTAAAAAGGGTACGTGAGCTTCTAATGGGGGAAGACTTTGCATAAAAAAACAAATATATATATATATATATATATATATATATATATATATATATATATATAGTATAGGGTGGTAGGTCTCTTAGTCTCATAGGATAAGGGAGGTCTTATTATATTAAAATTTGAATTTGTAATTCTATGTAAAGTTCATATTTTAATTTTGATGTTATCAAGATTAGTGTTAGGATCTAAGGATAGCTAGACACTAGGAATTGAAACTTATATTATTAGTGGGGTAGTTGGTATGGGACATTCTAATATTATTGGGATTAGAATATTATAAGAGATCAATTACATTATAGGGTAGTATCATTATAAGATAAAATAAGAAAGTAATTATACAATATAAGTAAAATGTCCAAAGTAATAATGTTAAAAAACTATTATTATTAGTTAGTAATTCACATAGATTGCTAGTTAGCAAGTATTCACTACTATGTATTAGTAGTGTGTTAATGTAGTATGGTTAGGAAATAAGTGGTATAAATGGAAACGAACTAGTTAGTAATAAATCATTCGTGGGTTTGTAAGTATTAATGAAGGCAAGTATAATAATTTGCAAATAGACATAGATAAATTGATAGCAACTATGATAGCATATAAATGATCAATTGAGGAGTAATTAGTATAAGTTAGTGAGTGTTATTTTGGTCCAAGATTAACATGGGAAATTGGATATTTATTGACATATTACATATAGCATCCTCACCATCATTTTAAGATAAATGCAACTCAACTTAATACCAATGTATAGGTTAGGAGAACCATGTTAAAGGTGAGTATGACAAGTGATGTGAAACTAAGTCCAAAGGATCTAACATGAAGTCTAAAGCCCATTTTTAAAATATCAGTGCATCACAATACCCCTAATTACATCTCACTAAACTAAGCCCTCGTCTGAAGATATTTTTCTCTATAAGTAAAAGTAGTAGGAATCAATATCCAACATATCCTATTGAACATAATCATTTCTTGTGACCCTAAGTAGATGTAGGAGGAATGTCTAACTAATTGATAATCTAGTTTTAATATACATATGTCTAATGGAGGCTATTAAAGATTATTAAATTAAAAAATAATAATAATAAGTAAACTAATTTTTTAAAAAATTAGTTGTGTTTCATCTTGTAAATTCCAGGGCATGACACAAACTCAATTATAGAGGTCTGCTACAGCCATTGTAGAGTCTTTACAAACATTAGATAAATCTAACTATTATAACAAGACACAAAGAAAGAGTTCTAATAAGCATTAACACTTATATGGAAAAGAACATGAGCGAACCATGAGAGTTTTTTCATAAATAAATTTTGTAACTAAATCAAATATTTGGCCTTTGGATACCCTCATTTATGTCATTATTTTCAATATTATATTTTCCATTAAACATAAACAAATTGTGCTATATGTGTTATCTTAGCCATTTACCATTCTATAAGGTTGTTCAAACTTGGTCTTCCATCCTATTCAAACTTGTTCATCAACCAAGACATTTCCAACATCATCATAAAGGTAATTTTGGCATTATAAAGATTGCCAATAAATTTCATCTTCAAAAAAATAGAGACTCTTACTCTTACTTGTAAAAACATGTACAATATCATTTATTTTTCAAAGATAAATAGAGATAATTTGAAATTGTCCACCAGGGAAGCTGAAAACATTAACCACCATGGAATAGACTCACTCAACTATTACTAAACCAAAAACCACTTGTCAATTGTCTTAAAAAATGATAAAGAGGCGGCCTCTACCATTTCATGCTTTATCCTTTAAGATTTATGTTATTCATTCTTCCCAAATCCTAACCCCAAAGATTAATAGTCCCACCTATAGAACACTAGATTAGTGTGTAAAGAACATTAGCAATAAAGAAAACATTCACAAACTAAAATGAAGTTCACATATAATATTAGACAAAAGAGAATAAAAAATAACAAAAGCCTAAGGATATTTAAACCTCTTAGACCAAGTAATCTTCCCCACGATCGTGTAGATGTGTCCTTTGATGGAGATGTGTGCTCAAATGTGCTTCCAACTTCAATTGAGGATATGGATCAAAGTGGATTTGTGGATGGATTTTGCCATTGTGATGGTACTTTGGTAGTTTTTAGGCTCTCAAAATAGCATTATAACCTTAGCTTGGAAGTGGATCCTTTTTTTGAAGGATGGGGCTTTCATTTATAGGCCAAGGATGGGTCTGATGGATGGTTGAGATGCAAAGTTGATGGATGGCCAAGATGCAAGGAGAAGAGGCACATGGATTGAGGGGGGAAATGTCATAGTGGAGGAATAATCCATGGCATGAGTGGGAGACAAACTTGAGTGGAGGGAGTAAAGAATGAGATGAGTAGGAGACATGTCAAGGAAATGAATTAAAAAATCATTTTGAGGGCTAGATGGAACAAGGGGGAATAAATGATTTTAAGAAATCATTTATTAAATTTGATGGAGGATGGGTTAGGATTAAGATTAAATTAGGTTAATCTTAATTAGGGTTTAGGAAAGGTTAAGCACATGGAGGATTTTTAAATAAATGAGATTTATTTAAAAGGAGAATAGAGATTTAATTGATAATTAGATTATTTGTTGTCATTAAATATATCAATTGGACTATAGTTAATTAAATGAATTGATTAACTTGGGGTGATGATAAATTAATTAAATATTAAATACTTAATTAATAATGCCTTCAGAGATGACTAAATACAATTATATAAAAGATGTAATTATTAATTCTTGACCATTTGCATGGCTTGCATGTCACCTTATGTGGCATCTACATGGATGCCACCTCACCAAGCCCTCCCTTAAGCCTACAAATAGAGGGCTTGTCTCAAGCATTTGTGTCTCCCATTGTTGCATTGTTACCATGCCATTTTGTGTTTTGAGTTTTCATGCTTAGAGTTTTGCATTGTAGCTTGATTTGCATAGAGATTTTTAAAATCATACTAACAATTTGGTAGCTGATTTAGTTTTCTTCATTCATTGTTAATCTAGTTTCTTCATGCATTAACATCTCCATCTTAGTTTAGCTTGCACATTTCATTAGTTTCTTGGTTGCATTTCACATTTTATCATTGAATACCCTCAAGTATGGCTATTTCCATAGCCATTTCTTGAGGTATTCCTCATCTCATTTAGCCTACGTTCATATTGCATTTGCACTCACATTTGCATAATCATTCAAGAGATTCATACTTTTGTTGTGTTTGGGAGAGCACACCAAACATACCCCCCCATCTTAACACACCAACAAGGCCTCTTATGGGTGCCTTTTTTGAGCTGTAGAGGTGGCTAGAAGATTGGGTTTGTTAGTTTCTTAGGGTTTCAAAACTAAAGCAAGCATTAGTTAGTGTTTGTTCCTTTCATTTTGATGAATCTTTGATGCAATTTCAAGGTTATTGGCTAATGTTTGTTTCTTAACCCATGCTCCTAACAAGTCACATTTTCTAGCACACAGAATGTTATATACATCTAACAATGTAATAGTCACTCCTAATTGGAATAGTCACTTATAAGGTTCCATATAAATCACTTAACTAGGGAAACTTTTTAGCTACAATGAAGAGTTATGGGTACCATCCCCACTATAGTTTTCCCTCTAACCAAGGGTTTCTATGAGACCAAAATTAATTGTGTTATGTGTGTTGGATTTCTTTTAGAATAACTAAGAGGGGGGGTGAATCAATTATCTAAGGTCCTTTTGTACCAATAAAACTTTTCATTTCCTCAACTCAGTGAACCCATAAAGAATTCATATACATGCAATCACTAAAAATTGTAGCTTGTTGTTAAATCAACCATGTAGAAATGTAAACATAAAGCATCAACACATTTGACACAATGATTTAACATGGAAACCCAATTTGGGAAAAACCACTAGTAACATGCTACTCATTTCTCACTCTTCTGAAGTGATATAGTGTGAAAGGCCAACCCTGTTAAAGGTTACAACACACACTATTAAAGGTGACCTAGTTAAGGGATTTTATCACCCTATTAAAAGTAGGCCTTGTTAGAGGACTTTAGGCCATTCACTTGGAATGCCACCCTGTTAAAGCATTTTCTAATGGCTGTTAAGTCAACCTTAGTCCAAAGGATTTTACCCTAACTAATACAATTTTTAGAGAGTAATAGTAGAGCTTGATCTGATTTGACTTACAACTCCTTTGCAAATTTCATATCATAGTTCAGTCCTCACTTTACTTAGCTTCCATTCTTTTGCAACTTTGATAGCTTGTTCACCCTTCAAGCATATGTCTCCTTTAAGCCTTCTTTCTTGGTACGCTAATGCAATCTCCCTCTTGGTCAATAGACGAAGTAGAGTCCTTATCTCTATTCTTTTCTAATCTTCTCTAACCTTCTCAATATTTCCCACTTGACACTTTGCTTCATGCCCAGACATTCCTTTTATAGGAAATTAAAATACTTTTTTGGCTCTATTTTCTATCATCCATATTAGGGTTTTGACAAATTAGGCAAGATACAATGTATGTACCCCATATCTTATCTCTTCTAGAAACTTCTCCTAGAATCCACTTGAATCAACCTAAAAATTGTTTACCTCAAATTTTGTGTCACAAGCTCATCATCCTTATCTTCCCACAAAATTCAAGAAAACAAACTTGTCAGCTCAGACTTGGAAAATCTTTGACTTTTCTAATAATGTAGCAACTTGGCATTATTAATCTTCTGATGCTCAACACATACTAAGTTGCTCGACATCAACTGTGTGTTCACTCAGCATCAACTATGTTTTACTGATGCTCAACACCTATTGTGTTTTTCTCAGCACTAACTATTTACTTAGCATACACTAGAATTATCTTTTACTCAGCACCAACTGATTTTTTGCTTGGCTTGAACTAACTTTGTACTATGTTTCTAGGCATCAATTGTGTGTTCACTCGGTATCAACTATGTTTTACTAATGCTCAGCACATGTTGTGTTTTTCTTGGCACTAACTATTTACTCAACATACACTAGAATTAGCTTTTACTCAACACTAACTGATTTTATGCTCAACTTGAACTAACTTTTCTTGTCTCCTACTAACCAACTTGATCAAGCTTGGAAGATTTTCTTTGAGTAACTTGTTCTTCTAAAGTTTCTAAGTGTATCCAACCTTTGCAACCTTAAGTAACTTATCAATACATCATATCATCACTATCTTAAATGATCCTTGTACTTCATTACATAAGCATAACTCAACCTTTCCTTTAGGTGTTGTTGTTACCTCTCATTGATCAAATATTTTACATCAATCAACTAAGTGATAGTACTTGAATCTTATAAGCAATTATCTTTCCATCAAATAGCAAGTTTGACATCAGTGATAAAACAATGATTGAAATACAATTTCTACTTTAACAATCTCCTTCAATAATGACCTTTCAATTAGATTTCAACAATCTCCCTCTTTGGAATTGATGGCAAACCAAACTGATCAACCAAGTCACCTAGATGATAAAATAATTTATTCAACTAGATTGACTAGGTTAAAGCAATAAGACAATACCAAAAAGAAAATTTCTGAATCAAAATTGCTTCCTCTATTAGCAACTTCATTCTTCTAATTAGGTTACAAAACTCCTTTCTTATGACTCCCTCTGAGTTTCTTTCTTGTAGCTCCCTCTTACTAGGTAGACTCCTTATACATGTGTTTACCTTTGATATGTCTTTTTTGATCAATGTCTCCCTCTTTGTACTTGCTCCCTCTTAGAACAATAAATCTATTGATCGGTAGAATATCTCCCTATTTGACAACAATGCCAATGACATAACATCTCAACATCTTAATATGTAGATATAGAATTTGTAGTGTCTCCAATTTCTTCCCTTTGTCACCTTTCTTTTGACTAATTTGGAATTTTAGTACTTTGATTACTTCAGGAAATACCTAAAGTAAGATCCTCTGCATCAATTTGTGAGATTTGGAAATAAACCTATTTGATGTAGGGTAGTTCTCTAGTTACTTAAAATTCCTTTGATAGAGGTATCACCCCTAATTTACATCTTAGGTACTCATGTGCTTCCATAGGTAGTGGCTTTGTGAAGATATCAGCAATCTGCTCCTTTGTATTAACACATTCCATCTTCACCTCTTTATCTTCTACAAGCTCTCTCAAGTAATGATACTTAATTGCAATGTGCTTCATCTTTGCATGCATTACTAGATTCTTTGATATGTTACTAGCACTAGCATTGTCACAATAAAGTATCACTAGAGCTATAATCTTTTCCTTCATACCTTTGAGTAGTTTCTTGATGCATACAATATTTGTGCATTTTATAGCAGCGGCAACATATTCAGCTTCAGTAGTAGACTATGATGTACAACTTTATTTCTTACTAGTCCATGTAACCATTATCTTGCCTAGGAAAAGCACTCCTCCGCTAGTGCTCTTTCTATCATCTATTTTACCAGCCCAGTCAGCATCAGTTTAGGCTCTCAAATAAAACTTTTCATCCTTCTTATAATATAGACCAAACTCCTCTATTCCTTTCAAGTATCTCATTATTCTTTTCACAGCCATTAAATGATTTTCCTTGGGATTTGTAGAAAAAATTGTAACTATCCCAATAGCTAAAACAATATCAAGTCTGCTATGTACAACATATTGCAACTTACTAATCATAGACATGTACATTTTTTGGTTCACCTCGGCTTATTCATCATTCTTGGACAATTTGAGTCCTATTATCATAGATGTGCTTACTAGTTTTGAATCCTCTAACCCAAAAGTTTTTAATATCTCTTTGATGTACTTTTACTAAGTAATGTATATCCCATACTTCATCTAATGTACTTGCAATCCTAAAAAGAATTTGATTTCTCCAAAAATTGACATTTCAAATCCATGCTTCATCCTGTTTGGAAAAATCCTTGCGTAGAGCATCTTGTCCTCCAAATATTATGTCATCAACAAAAATTTTAGATAATAGAATTCCTTTACCTTCTTCTATCTTCATATATAAATTTTTGTTATCATATGTTCTCTCAAATCCAATTTTCACAAGATACTTGTGAAGTCTCTCATACCATGCTCTTGGTGCTTGTTTCACACCATATAGAGCTTTTTACAGTTTGCATACCATGTCTTTATTGTTGACATATATAAATCCTTCTAGTTGTTCTATGTAAACCCCTTCTCCTACTGTGCCATTGAGAAATGTAGATTTAACATCCATTTGGTAGACTTTAAATCATTTGTAAGCAGCATAAGCAAGCAAAATTCTTACTCCTTCCAGTCTTGCAACAAGGGAAAATATCTCTCCATATTCAATTCCTTCCTCTTGTGCATATCCTTTGCAAACCAATCTTGACTTATTTCTTGTGATGTCTCCATTTTCATCTAACTTTTTTCTAAACACTCACTTGGTTCCAATCATATTTTTATCATCTAGCCTGGGAACTAGACTCCAAGTTTTGTTCTTCTCTATTTGCCCAATTTCTTCTTCCATGGCTTTTTACTAGTCATCATCTTCCAATGCATCTTTCACTCTCTTGGGCTCTTTCATGCTTAGTATACATGATTCACTTCTTAGTTTGTTCTCGGTCATTGGTCTTGCATCTATTTTTCCAATGATTTGATCAATAGGATGGTGTATTCTAACATACTTGGATAGTCTTGGTTCAGTCCTAGTTTCCTTTGTTTGTCTTTTAGCTTCGGTGTCACTATGTGCATCTCTATTAGGTATCTTAGCTTCTCTTTCATGTGTACTGACCTCAAAATCAGAATGTGTAATTTCTTCATTCTACAACTTGGCATCTGAATGCAGATCAGTTCCTAAATGCAGCTCAGCATTCATAGGGTGAGACTCGGCAGTCACTGAAATTGTTTGTTGGCTTCCAACTTAATTAATAGCTTCTTCTTCTATAGGCATTCCTTCATAGAAATATACAAATGATTTGTATACCTCTGGTTCTTTCATGGATTCCTCCTCATGAAATTCTATATACTCATCAAAATTTACATTTTCACTTTCCACAATCTTGTTACTATTAGTATTTAAACACTTGTAAGCTTTACTTCTTGTGGAGTAACCAAGGAATATGCCACCCTCAATTTTTGCATCAAGTTTTCCATTTCTAACATCCTTAAGAATGTAACATTTTCTTCCAAATACCTTAAAGTATTTTACATTAAGTGGATATCCATACCATAATTCAAAAGGTGTAGAATGTACAACTTTCTTGACTTGTACTCGGCTCAGGGTATAGACAACTATACTGATAGCTTCTCTCCAATATTTCAAAGCAACATTCTTTTCCATCATCAGTGTTCTTGCACTATCCATTATAGACAAGTTCTTTCTTTTAACTATTCCATTTTGTGGAGGTGTTCTAGGTGCAAATGTTTGTCTTTTGATTCCTCTATCATTATAGAACATCTCAAATTTGTTTCATGTGAATTCTCCTCCTTTGTCTGATCTTAAGCATTTCAGAATTTTTCCTATTTCTTTTTCAACTCTAGCAAAGTACCACTTAAACATTTGAAAAGCATCATATTTTTTCTTTCGAAACATGACAGTCATCATCTCAGAATAATCATCTACAAACATTATGCACTTGTTTCCTTTGTAGCTTTTCACATCAATTGGTCCACACGAGTTAGTATGAACAATCTCTAATATCCTCTTAGAGGTGTAGTTTTTCTTTTGAAACTTGACCTAGTCATCTTGCCTAGCTGACATTGTTTGCATATTATATTTTTAGGCTTTTTCAACTTAGGAAAACCTCTAACCTTTCTCATGTTACTAATACTAATCAGGTTGTCAAAGTTAACATGACATAACCTTTTTTGCCATAGCCATACATCATCAAATTTTGCAATGAGACAAGTAGCATCCTCTATATCAAGGTAAAATATATTGCTTCTAGTCTAATCTCCTTTTCCTATCATTTTCCCATCTGTGTCATAGATCTTGGTTGTCTTGTTTTCAAATTCAACTCTACATCCCAAATTTTTTAATTATGATATACTCAATAGATTATAATTTAGCCTTTAACATAATAAGCATTATCACATGAGATCTTGTTTGTGAATTTAATGGAACCCTTTCCTTTTATTAGACATGAAGCATCATTACCAAATCTAACACTATTTCCATCATAATAGCTTAAGGTAACAAACTTACTTTTATCTCCAGTCATGTGATGTGAACATCCAATGTAAATGATCCATTTGTCATTTTTGTTCACACATGTCACAAGTGCAGTCACCTCATCTTCATCTAATTCATCTTTCATTGCAACATAAACAACTTCATCATCATGTTCATCTGAATCATCTTCTTCAGCAATGTAGCACTTTTTGCCTTTATCTCTGTAATCCTTGTTGTCTTCATTTCTTTTTCCTTTGAACTTGTCACTACCTCTATAACTTTTTTTCTCTGGACATTTAGCACCAATATGACCTACTTCATTATAATTGAAACAAATAATAGGTAGCTTACCTTTGAATTTTCCTTTTCCTCTGTGGAATCTCCTTGCTAGTAGTGCTTCCAATTATTCAATGTCTTCATCATCTATGTCACTATAACTAGACACATGTTTTATCTTTATTTTCTTCTTCTACTTCTTCTCATCAGAATCCCTTAATAGCAGTTTAGCCTTGAAAGCTAATTCAAGACTCTCTAGTTTGTAGTTGTCAAAATTAGATAGCTCAAAAGTAGTGAGTCTTCTTACTAGACCTTCAAGAGTTAGGTTGTTCCTTGGAATGCATCTGAATTCTTGGATTGTTGATACTCTAATGGCATAGACAGGTAGTAATGTCCTTAGGACTTTTCTTAGAACTGTGTCATCATCAATTTGACTAGTTGTACCCTTAATTGCACTAACTACTTCTTTTATTCTAGCAACATATTGAGCTATGTTTTCACCTTCTTCCATTCTTATGTCATCAAACTTACCTCTCAGACTTCCATATTTAGCTCTTTTTACATTCTTGTCTCCTCCATAGATGGTGTGTGGAGCATCCCACGTCTTCTTTGCAGTATCATAGCCTTTAATGTCATCAAACTTGGCATAGCTTAGGGAAGAGGCAATCTCCAACATTGCCTAATTGTGTTCCTTCTTCTTTTTCATATCTTCAGTAGTAGGAACTCCAACAGGGTCAATATGCTTTGTTGTGATGGTGGATTGTGCATGATCTCCAATCTCTCCAATATGCAGCTTCATCAAACTTTTCCATGCAGGAAAGTTGTCCTTACAAGTGGCTCCATGTCAAGAGGACCCTCAAAAAGAAAAAGCTATATATGTCAAGAAAGATCAAGATCAAGCACCCTTTCATCTTCAAAATGTCACTCCTCCATATCCTATGTCTTATCCACCTCCTAAGTATGATGAAGATACCACTTCCATTATCTCCCTTGAGCTTACTAAAAAATATGAGAAAAGTTCTCTTCATATGCTATCCAAAGCTACTTGTCAAGATCAAAGCATCCCCTCATGTTCTACTTCTCCACATCCACTTCAAAATTGTGCTCAAGCTTCAAGTGCTTCTATTAAAAATGTTGTTCCTATCAAAGGTACTTATGAGTCTATTGATGGCTTTGACCATGTTGCTCATTCTAAAGATGTTGATATCCCTTCCCACTATCCATTTGCATCTTCTAAATCTATCCTTGGTCCTTATCCATCTAAGCTAAAGCATTCAAACCTTCCATCCATATTGGGGCCTTATGTTCCTCCATCTCCTGCATTCACTCCTAGCTTATTCCCTAGCTCTCCTATAATACCTCAAGATCAACAAAGACACTCATCCTTGATGACTTTTCACCCATCTATAAATCTAAACCAGTCATATTATCCTTATTCATCCACAAATCCCAAGTCCTTTGGAAGTGAGAATAAACATAAGAATCCATTGAAAAATGAAGATCACTATTTCCCATCTAATCGACATGTGAATGCTAAGAAGGAGAATGCATGAAAGAGACTGCAAAGGTCCAGTATCAAAAAAGCTAAATCAAAGAAAATATGGGTTCCTAAACCCATTATTGAAGAAATGTGTTTTGAAGTATCCAAAGGAAAATCTAAAGCTATATGGATTCCCAAGTCTCTTTTAGAAGACTTGAATATTGAAAATACTTCAAAGTTGACATTCAAGCTTCCAAAGGCTTCTATTCCATCTTCTTCCAAAAATCTTCCTAAAAAAAATCCAAAGCCTTCCACTCCACTTTTTTCCAAATCTTTTCTACCACCTCATACATCTAAATCTCAAGCTATTTCATCCATGATTCCTCCATTGTTCCAATACCCTTCAAGGTGTGTGTCAATGTTGATCTTGTCCAATATTTTAGGTATCCACATGAAATCTCTAAAGCTTACACTTACTTTCTATACATGAACTCTTATCCTCAATATATGTTTGCTACTATCATCTCCCTTTCATCACCCTATCAACATCTTTGAGCATATCTTTATATGTTCTTGGCTTATCATGGCTTATCTTTCCTATAGGAGCACTATCTAAATTGACAAAGCTTGAGCTCTTTCTAAAAATTCAAAAAAAAAAATTTGAAAAAAGAAAAAGAAAATGTACCTTGGTGAAAACTACTTCTTGTGGCACCTTGGTAGCAAAAGTAAAGAGAAATAAATGCATCCTATGGTGAAAACTACTTCTTGTGGCACCTTGGATAAGTACCATGATGAAAACCTAGTAAATAGGCATCATGTGTAATTCTTCCACCATCCATCTATCCCTTCTTCTCTCTTTGATCTTGACAATGTTGAGCTATCTTTGCATATTGGCTATCTTATCCACGAGATTTTCTATTGTGCTCTCCCATTCCCTCATAGCCTCCATCTTGAGCTTTATTTTTATTGCTCTATCCCATCGCTATCCTATCTAGTTGACCCCTTGGTCTTGATCATAATAAATGAAACATGGTTCTCATAGGTCTCTTGGCATGGCTACTCTTTTGGACTACACAATTCATGCTATCTCACTTGTTGGCTTCATTGCTTATCCTACATGTTATCTTTCTCATTACTTCCATTGCTTATCCAAAACATGCTTCATATGACTATTTCACCTCTTTTCCTAGCTTGGGTACTCTTGAGGAGTCAATCCTTGAGGATCACTTTCACTTGCTTCATACTCCTTTCTTATCTATCTTTGTCTATCCACCAACTTTCTGCTCCATCATGTCCTACACCTTGCTATATATTGGGAGAAAATGATGTGATCATGCTTGAGAACTAGTAATCTCTAAAACCTTCTAAAAAATTCTTTAAAAAATCATATATGATGCTGAAAAAATCCTAAAAATGAGAAAATGTCCTGAAAAAATGATCATCTTAGTGAAAACCTAGCAATAGGTGCTTTGATATATTACCAAAAAACTTTAAAATACAAAAAAATTGAAAAAAGTCCTGAAAAAATCTGTCAAGTGGTGAAAATATGGAAACAAGTGCTACTTGAGACCCTTGCACCTCTGTCTATCAGTCTCAATCACCTATTTTGCTACACATTTCCTAGCTTGGAATTGTTTCTTGTCCTCGTCTTGGGGGGACAACTGCTTAGCCTATTGAGGTATTCTTGTGCATTATGGTTTCTTGGACAACTCACAAAATAGTGTTTGTCAACACTTCCCCCACCTTGACATCAAGTGTTTTTCAATAGTTTTCGGATAGTTTACCTATGGTCTCCGATGTCATGATATTTCTCACTATCAAGAATCAAGTATTGAAGAATTGGCCAAGTGACTTACACGCATGCACTTTAACACTTAAATGACTGAGCTATGCTAATCTTTATCTACTTTGTGTGCTATCTATGATGATTTCTTTGCCATGTGTTCCCTCCCTAATAGTCTTTCGAGGATGTCGTTGACTAGAAGACTGGGGGGCATGGGACATACTTTCTTGATTTCTGCTTGTGGGTATACTTTGTTTGTCTATAGTGTTGTAAGCATTTATGCTTGTCCTATTCAACATTTTGACTTACAAATGTATCATCCTTGACTGTTTTGCAAGATCGCACTGGGGGTTTATCCTGGCGCTTATGCCTTGATACAGGTGTAATCTTGCTAAATTAAACTTAGGGATTCTAATCGCGTAGTTATCTTGACTTACATGTCTCTGATGCTTAGATTGGATTTCCACATACCCATCTGATATCAATCATATTCATATCCTCATAGTTATACTAGTGATGGTTGTATGATCTCATGATGTCCCTAATAAACGCTCAATGATGAAATTAAGAGTCTAAATGCTATACACTTCTTGTTGGTAAACCACTTTTCATATTAGCTTGCATTTTAGGTTCATTTTCTAGCTTAGTCTTGCATTCTTGCATATGGGGAGAGCTCTCTCTTCATCTTTTCATAGACATATCGCCTAACTCCTTTCATATATTTCTTTACTTTCTTCTTGTTCATGTCTTTTCACCTTCTTAATCTTTCACTTCATCTCTTTTCTATCTTATCATCACATTATATAAATTTTCACCTCTTAAATAATTTTGATGTCCTGGATTCATTTTCGGGATCGAAATCCAAATTTGAGTTCATCTTGATGGTCAAAATTGTCTTTTAAAATTCTACTTTCTTCTGAGTAGTTAGCTGACCCTTTGAGGTCTAATCTCTGAATCATCACTAGGGCATCTTCATTTCTTCATGTCTTCATCATTTCCATACTTCATATCTACTTCAATTCACTGTTTCATGTCTAAAATCACCTTTCTACTTGTTTTAACCTAATTTTGATGCTATATCCTTCAAGGTCAACTCTAGTCAAACTCGGGCATTTTATCAGTTTCTTATAGTCATTCTTGGGTTCTAATCATCTATCTGTCATCTTGGACATTGCTATATTCTAATTTTCTCATGTCTAGCCGATTTCTGCATCCCCTTACCTCATTTCAATTTCGATCTTGAGGGGGCAGAAATACTCTATCATTGATTGCTAAATCTATCTATTTCTTAGGAGCATTTGTTTGATCTTCTCACTTGTTCTCGATCTATCTACTTTGCTAAGTGTTAGCATTCTTCTTGAATTCTGACATCATCTTTTCCTAGTGTTCAGTACTACCACTATCAGGCTGTACATTTAGGACTTGCTATCTTTTTCTACATTTCGTTCTTCAAAATCAAATATCTATATCTATTACTGCCTACTTGGCTTGCTATTTTCTTTGACATAATGTGTTCCCAGATCGATCACACATTAGTCAAAGAGGGGCAAATTTAATCACCTAAAAATGGTCATCTAGACTATTAGCCCCCTTTTCAACATTTTGGCTAAACTAATTTAATCATTTACCTAGACCAAATTGGTAATAATCAATTTATTTGATTATAACCTATAGTTTGACTATGCTATCCTAAGTTCATTATTTGATTAAAAGAACATGTACCCTTTTAATTAAATAAAACACCCCATTCTTGTAACCCACTTAAAGTGCACACATAAAGTCCTTTTTCTATTTTACAATTAAAAGAAAAGGCTTGTGAGACTTTTGTCTTATATGACAAGTCAACTTATATTCTATTGGTTGACTTGTGTGTGCACATGGATCACACCTATTTTCAAATTCCACCATTGATCATCCACCATCTTCATCTTGATCTCTACCATCCATACGAATTTAAAAGGGAGAGAGATTTCCCCCTCAAATCCATCTTTTGAATATTGTTATGTTGTAGGTTTTCTAACAGGTTTCTTTGGAGGCTTTGTGGAGAACTTATTTCTTGTCTCATTCTCTCATTCCATCATATTAGCATAAGATCATATGGAATTCTTAGCATAGTTTCATGTTAGTTTAGCTTTGATTCTTGCAATAATCTCACATAGTTTAAATAATGGTATTGTAACACTCTCGTTCACATTCTAGCATAGTTGCACCTTGCATTTCCATTCTAGTTTAGTCTTCCATCTTGCATTGCATTCTTGAGGGATTCCTTGAAGATATTTGCACTCTTGCTCTTGTCTCAAAGAACCTCTCGTTGCATGGTTTACTAGCAAGAAGTACATTTCTAAGGCTTGGCTGAGAGCCTTCATGCTGAAATACTAACTCCTTGCACTCCGTGGATAGGGAGCTCTAAGCCAGCATCTAAGAATTCCAACTCATGGAATCGTTTGGATAGAATGGTTTAGAGTGTGACACAAATCAAGTGTACACCTTGTACTTCATTACATAAGCATAACTCAACCTTTCCTCTAGGTGTTGTTGTTACCTCTTATTGATCAAATCCTCTTCATCAATCAACTAAGTGATAGTACTTGAATCTTAAGAAATTGTCTTTCCATTAAATAGTAGGTTTGATATCAGTGACAAAAAAATGATTGAAACATAGTTTCTACTTTAACAATCTCCTTTAGTAATGATCTTTCAATCAGATTTCAACAATGTGTGGATAAATTTGTTAGCCCCAACTAATAATATTGTTAATGTATGTGCAAGAGTCGTATTAGTTGTTATATTTTCATTGATGTTAAGCCTTGATTTGTTAGATATTATGCTAATTTAGTAGAGTTTTATATCATTTTATTGATGAAGAGGATTTGAAGAAAATAATGATTATTATTGTAAGAAAGTATGGGTTTGATTGTGTATAGATTTTTGCATCAACATTTTGAATCACACTCCATTATCCATCATTAGGATGAATCAAGAGATTCAAAATAGAATGTGATTCAAAACATTGAAATAGAGTGTGATTCGAAACATTGATGCAAGAATCTATACACAATCAAACCCAAAAATTCTTACAATAATTATCATGCATTCTGGAAATATTTTCTCATTGAAAATAATGATGTGAGTGTTAATAAGTGTATAGTATTCAATGGGAACTTGAATGAGTTGGAATATGATAGTATAATGTTTGCTATTTTTTTTATATGATTTGAATAAGTTTTGAAATCATGTATTAGAAAGATAGTATGGTCAATAAATAAAGAACCACAATATTAACCAAGCTACTATAGTTATCACTGAACACCTAATGAAGAAGTGAAGAATGTTTAGTGTTAATTGATAAATTGTAATGTTAACCAAGTCTAGTATTGACTGAGCAAGTGTAATGTTAACCAAGAACGAATAGGAAGAACAAGTTTAGAAAAGATTTAATTTGAGGTTGACTATTGATGAAAATAAAGATTATTTGAGAAATTTCAAAGATAAGGATGAAGTTAGTTACGATATATATGGCTAGAGTAATTCAAATAATATCTAATGAAGGAGGTTTAAAAATTTGAGTTGGAGCACAAATTTTAAGGTGGAGGTATAGTTCCTTAGCATCTAGACACAATGAATATGAACTTGATGAAGATATGACAATTGTGATTAGGTGACAAAACCTAAAAAAAATTAGAGGGGTTACAACAGTTTTATATTCAAGGGATGAGCTAGAGTTTCATTATTTTTGATTGAGTTATTGAAGGAAGTGTTAGAGTAAAAGGTTAATTTAATTTCATTTATTAAATTACCTTTACTCCCTTCTTAATATTTCCCTTTATGCACTTGCATTTATATTTAATAATTAATTTTAGTAATTATTAAATTTTATTTACCTCTTAGGGTTTCCCTTTTAGGTTTTTGATATCCTTCTATAATGATTTATATTTTATAAATATCTCTCATTCTTTTAGTCTGATAATATAATTTGCATATTCTCAAAGTAAAAACCTTGCCTCTTCTTTGTCTTTTCTTCTCTATAATAGGTTCTTGCATGCAGGTGCTATTCAAGTTTTATGGATTTGTATTTCTCAAATCCTTCAAAAAGTGATTGTTAGAAGGTGAATTGAGAAGAAAAATATTATGAAGATCAAGCAAAGGAGGTAATAAATTGAATTGTAAAGTATTTGAATTATCTATTGGAATGAGTATATAGGAAACAAGATACTAAGAGGGGGTGAATCAAGATCTTAAACTTTTGCCTTTAAAACCAAATTCATTAATTCATACCTAATTCATCTCATATTCTAGATCTACCATTAAAACTATAATGATGAAATATAAATGAAATACATCACATCCATAAAGAGTTCAACACATAACACAATGATTTGGTAACCCATAAACGCTTCAAGATGGAGGTAAAACTGGGGTGGGGATGAAACCCACAAATCCTCACTATTGCAACAATAAAGTTAACCTGTTAAGGTTACAGTGTTTGATCATAAGACATGATCTACCCTATGAGGGGTCTGCCCTCTTAAAAGCTTAAGAGATTATTAGGTCTCACCTTGTTAAAGGATTTTCCACTCACAATGAAGTAAGGACTTTGTTAAGAGGTTTACATAGATCTTTTAAGACCACTCTATTATGAGATTTACCTTGTCTCGATTAATAATAACTAATTTAGTACCTGACCTTCAATTTTCTCTACAAGATGATCTTGGGTCTCCTCTTTGCTATATCTTTGATCTGATCTCCTAATCTAATAACTATGTTTAGTCCTTCATTGCTTTGATTTCTTTATGATTGATCTAATTTTAGACTTCATTTTTACTCCTTCACATGCACATACACTCCTACACATCTCAACACACTGATTCTAGGGTTATAATCCTCCTTAAATAGATACTCTATGAAAGGTTCTAGATCTTGATCAATGACGTACACCTCACTGTCTTTTTTTATTTCTATCCCATTTTCTAATTGGTTGATTGCAAGCCTTGGGATCATTACCTTCTGTAATGATGCATGATCAACTCCTTATCCAATCAACTTTAAAAATCTTGTGAAATCCTAGGGCATGGGTAAGCCCTTTCTCAACAGTGATCTTATATTCTTCCTTCAGGATTCTATCAACACATAGCTTGTCATAAGTTGCTCTAGTTTCAAAATCTCTGATTTCTTCTATATTACATTGATAACATGATCTTATGTCTTGAACAGTCAAGACTTTGGGAAGAATTGATGACAAAGCTCCAATATCATCAATAGTGGTTTTGATGTTAACTAAATTTTTTAAGTTTGGTGGAGGACTTTGATCATTCCTCATGATTTGTGTGCTACTATCCTTCATCATTTCTCTTCTAGATGCCATTTTTTACTATGGTTTTAAACAAAACTTTTTCAAATATCTTCATTGAATATTTAACTTCACAATGAGAGTGGTAATTTATTTCACAAATTTGCTAATAATATGTTGTGGTTCTTTTTCTCTATTCGCTAAAATCACTTTGATCACCTTGAAATCTTCTCATGAGCTCTTTGCTCACTTGATGATTAAAAATGAATGTTTAAATTAGATAGATAACTTCAATCTTTCATTTTAGGTCTACAATTAATGTCTTCATACTTGGTGTATGAAAACTAGCTCGGTCTCTATTTCAGCTTGGCCAAGTTTATTCACTCAATCATAACCAATTCATTCAGTCAATATGTTACCTTCCTTTATCACATGATCTATACTACAAAGCTTGGTCAATATAGGCTATACCATTAATTCTTAGTACTTTATGATTTTCTATTTCTAACAGTTCTTAATGCATCATTATTTATGTAGATATGAACTTTTATCACTTCTATGCTAGGAATTGATGTAAAATATAATATTAAGTATACAGTTCCTACATACCTTCTTTCTTTAGAGAGATATGGTGTGATCGCCTGATCCATCAGATTAGGTGATCACAATTTCATCTTCTCTTCTGCTTTTAGCTCTTACTATTTCTATCCATGCTTTATTTCCTTTAGATTTGTAACTTCCATTACTTGGTGCTGGTGCTGGTGTTCTATTTTTGTAGTTTCTAGTGATGTGTCCAACTTTGAGAAATTGAAACATACCATCTCTCCATTTAACCATTTCTTGTAATTTCCTCTAAAATGTGTTTTGATGCAATTCTCTAGGATGTGTCCATATTCTCCACAATAGTGACAATTGTACCATGTGTTGTAATCCCAATTGTAGGAATTTCCTTTCCTTGCTATATGAGTTTGTTTTTTAGGTAACTAGTTTGACTTTTTCTTAAGTCTACACTCATGAGATCTATGTCCATACTTTTGACAATTTTAGAAATGACCTTTGAATTTAGACACCTTTTTTGTTTAATTATTGTTCTTTGATTTGAATTCATGTGCTTGATGTCCCGCTTTCTTGCAATTAAAATAATTACCACTTGGTTTATATTTAGGAATTTTGTTTCTACAAATATTGGTTGTGTGTCCAATTTTCCCACAGTGATAGCATATGGGTTTACCTTTGGATTTTTCATTCCTTTTTTCTCCACTTTTAGATGATTCTCCTTCTTTAGTAGATGAAGATTGTTTGTTGTATCCAAGTCCAGAGGTGTCTTTTGTTCTGGAAAACTTCAAAATTTCTTCTAAGTGCTTGATTGCTTCATTTTTTTTTTTTCAATCTCTCCATGAGTTCCTTTTCATGTGTTAACTCAATTTTCAATTTCTCATTCTATAGCCTTAGATTTGTGATCTCCAAATGTTTCTTATTTACTTCCTAATTTGTAATTACTAATTGATTTATCATATCCTATTGATTGTTTGTAAGATTATGTACTTCAAATGATCTTCTTCAAGTCTGCCATCCATCTTTCTTTTGTCTTCTTCATCCATGATCTTATCTTCTATTTCCTTCTTCTTTTGTTTGATTTCTTCACAGAATTTCATGCTCTATCTTGAGATCTTTTTCTTCTTTTACTAGGGTACTATTCTTCTCTAGAAATTATATCAATGTGTCATCATTATTACTAGTCTTTCCATTGTCCAATAGTCCTTATGTGTCAAATTTTGTGTATTCATTTTCATTTAGTTGAATAGATATCTCCCTTCTTTTCTTTATGGTTTTCCTTAATTCCTCTTTTTCTTCTTCTAATTGTTGCAACATGATTAGGATTTCAATCTTTTGATTCTTAATGATTTTTCCCATCTTATACACTCCCATCTCCATTATTTGATCCTCTCAAGTTGTTAGGCTCCTTGATAAGAGACCTAAGCTCTAATACCAATTGTTGGAATGAGTATATGGGAAACAAGATACTGAGGGGGGTAAATCAAGATCTTAAACTTTTGAATTTAAAACCAATTTCATTAATTCATACCTAATTCATCTCATATTTTAGATCTACCATTAAAATTGTAATGTTGAAACATAAATGAAATACATCACATCCATAAAGAGTTCAACACATAACACAATGATTTGGTAACATATAAACACTTCAAGATGAAGGTAAAACTTGGGTGGGGATGAAACCCACAAATCTTCACTATTGTGATAATAAATTTAAGTTGTGATCATAAGATATGATCAACCCTTTGAGGGGTCTACCCTATTAAAATATTAAGATACTATTAGGTCTCACCTTGTTAATGCATTTTTCACTTACAGTGATGTAAGGAATATGTTAGGAGGTTTACATAGATTTGTTAAGACCACTTAGTTAGGAGATTTACCCTATCTCAATTAACAATAACTAATTTAGTACTTGACCCCCAGTTTTCTCTGCAAGATGATCTTGGGTCTCCTCTTTGCTATATTTATAATCTGATCTCCTAACCTGATAACTCTATTTAGTCCTTTACAACTTTGATTTCTCTCTATTTGATCTGATTTCAAACTTTGTCTTTACTCCTTCACATGCGCATACACTCCTATGCATCTCAACACACTAATTCTAGGGTTAGAATCCTCCATAAATAGGTTTTCTGTGAAGGTTATAGATCTTGATCAATGACTTACGCTTTGCCATCTTTTGCAATTTTTATCCCATTTTCTACTTGGTTGAGTTGCACGCCTTGGGATCATTACCTTCTCTAATGAAGCATGATTAGATCCTTATCTAGCTCTACAAATATTTAATTTTATGGAAAAGTTAGCCAAAATGGTTTACATATGTGTTTGAGCCATTACAAACTTATATATCAAAATTAAACTACTTAGCACTCAAATTCTCCAATGCTTGGTCATATATAAATGTTCATATTTTTACTCAAATTATATATACCTATTTTCTCAGCACTTGATAACTTGTTAATATGCTTAGTCTCAACTATATCTCTCGGTGTGTACATCTTCTCGGTCATTATTGAATATTTGACAATCACTATCCTACTCAGTATAAGCTTTGTATACTCAACCTTTACTAGATAACTTAGTCGTAGTGATGACATTGTAATATTTCCTAGTAAATGACTAAGTGTTTGAACACTAGTAGACAACATAGGCTTAGAGATCGATATTATCCAGTAAGAAATCAAAAGAAAGAGATTGAGCAAAGAACACATCTAAAAAAGAAAGGTAGTGCTAAAACCAACATTTCCTTATTACTTTCTAATCATTGCAGAAAAAATATCTTAACCAAGTGGAACTAACAATCTTTTTAAATTCTATATGGTGACATTATTTTGAATGTGTTGTAAGTCCTCTAGAGCATACCACTCTTTACAAATGCCAAGGAGTGATAAGGTCTAGATGATATTTGGTGTAAATCCTCTAACAAGCTCACATGTGTCTATAACCTTTAACAAGGCTGGCTCATAATAAAGCTCACTTTAGAAGAGCGAATTTTTTTGGTTCCTATTCCTAGGTGGTTTTTGCCTTTACAAGGTTTCTACTGCAGGGCACTACACATGTTGATTAACCTTATATAGAAAAATCATGATCTTTGAGGAATTTTGATTAGTTTTAGTTAATTAGTACTATTTGGGTTCATTTTAGACATTTAAAATCATTTATGAACATTTGAAATCATTAACCCAAAGTTTCAAGTCTTTAGGATTAAAAAATGCAAAAATTGCTCAAATTGGCAAGTTGTAAAAATGAAATTTTTTTGAGAATTTAAGAGGGTGAAAAACATCAAAGAAGTGAAAAAGTCACTTCATAAATGTGGATCAGTCACATTGAAATATTATAGACATAAATAAGGCTTTTGGACTTCATTGTTAGGGACTAATGAAGATTAATTTGAAGTGACTTTTGCAATGAAATTTCTCTAGTTTTCCACTTTTCTGAGTGCAAACACTCTAAAAATTTCTCAATTTGTTTCAATTTTCTTCATTTTCAAGATTTAATAGTGATTGGGGTTGATATTAATCTGAATCTACTCTATTTTGGTGTTGGCTTTAAGTTATTTCATTGGATTTTTAGTGAGATATCATTATTTTTGTTAACAAAGGCCAAAACAATCTACCTAGGGTAACTTGAGATTCAAAAAACGTAGAACTCTTGATTCTTATGGTAGACTGAGATAATTTTTAGATATGATATATGTTTTTATGCATATTTCCTTGTCTCAAAAGTGCATTATTATGTTGCTATCTTCACTTATTTGGGACCCCAAAAACATGAACATTCCACAATTACATGCATGAGATGATTCCAAGTTTTCTGTAAAACTTTTCCTTTGCATCAGTTTCTAGGTTGAATACTTGTGTCAAACTGTGTCAATGCTGATTGTGTTACATATTTATTTCATGTTAACTATTTATTGCTGCAAGTTAGTATAACCTAGATGTTTACTTTGATACTTAGTACATTAAGGTATATAAAGTTGACAATTTGTTGTAGAGGTTATATCAGTATAAGTTATGATGTTAGATTTGGTTAGTGAGTTTTTGATCTTAAATTTTAAAGAGCTTAATTTTGTGAAAATTACATTTAAGGCATGTAGGATAATTGGTTATAATTGATTCACCCTCCTCTTAGTTATCTAACAATTGGTATCAAAGCTAAGTGCTTGAAGGAAATGTTTGAAGGGATTTAAGCTAAAGATCCAAAAATGTATAAGAGAGAGGTATTAAAGATGAAAAAGGATCATTTATCTTCATGAAAAAGTAGGATGAGGTTGCATATATCTAGGATTTGAGACAATTTACTATATTATTTGGACAAATAGTACAACCCTCCAAACCCTATGATAGTATACGGGATGAACCAGAAGAAAGAACACAATAATATGATAATTGAGATTGCTTTTGCAATGAATGGTGATGAGTTTGATGATGACAAGAAATGTGCTACTACTAAATAAATGTGGGACAAGATGATATTTTTGATCTCATTATGGTTTTGACAAAGTTAGTGACAAAACACTTAGTCATTATCTAGAAAATTAGTTGGTCATCACTACGACTGAGATACTACTTAGGTCAAGTGAATAGAACAAGATGAGTGAATAAACCATGCCAAGCATAAGTGTTCAAACAATACATGCCAAGTGATATGACAAATAGCATGTACTGAGTCACTCAGGTGCTGAGAAAATAATTAATTCTAAGAAAATAGTATGTGCTAAGTGATTCAGGAGCTGAGCAATAGTATGTACTAAGCTATTCTAAAGTCAAGTAACTACAGAGAGCATAGTTAAGGTTGAGCATCATAAGCCTATTGATGATTAGTAACCAGTCATTGACATACAAGGCTGTAATGGAACAAACTTATATGTAAACCATTTTTGGCTAACATAATCTTTAATTTTCAATATTAAGAGATACAGGCAATGTCATATCATGCATCCCAAGGTAACCTATGCAACCAATAAGAAAAATAGAAACATTAGAAAGCAATATCAATCAACCAGAGTCATTTATTATGGCCTAATATCATCTCCAAATTCCTATTTAAGAGGTAAATACTAAGGGGAGTATGTGAGATGAAGATAGATACTAAGAGGAGTATCATGTGTGAAAGAAGGCATGGAGAAGATGCTTAAGTGAAGGATCAGTATTGCAAAACCAGTTGATAAGAAAAAATTCATTTGAGAAGACAACTAGTGAAAGGTAAGAGAAGAGTAATTAGATCAAGAGGATCAAGAGATAATCAATAAAGAGGAGATCTAGCATCTAGTAGAAAGGTGCTAACTGAAGGATTAGGTACTGAATCATTTTGATAGGTGATACAGGGTAAATCTCTTAATGTAGTAGTCCTAATAGACTTGTGTAAATCTCCTAACAGATTACTTAGTTATGATTTTAAACCCATTAATCAAGGTGAGACCTAATAGTCTTGTAAGCCTTTAACATGATAAACCTCGCATAGGGTATATCACAGATTATGATCAAAAAATTGTATTAACTACACTTTATTACTACAATAGTGAAGATTTGTGGGTGTCATCCACACCCCAATTTTACCTTCACCTTCAAGGGTTTTTGGTTAGCCAAAATATTTTGTATTATGTGTTCATTTACATTATGCTATGGATGTAATGCATAGTTAGTTATTTTAGTTTATCTAATAAGTTATGAGATGGATGAATGGTGAAATTTTTTTATGGTAAAAATTCGTTTTTATGGTGAAAATTTTAAGTACTGATTCATCCCCCCTCTCAAAACTTACCTTCCCAGTAATATATCTAATAGATACTTGTACATGGTAGAGATCAGAATGTATTGAGAGTTAAAAGAAGAAAGTTTAAGAGGAAAATATAATGATATGAGGATGAAATATGGACAATCATTGTCTAGTATGTTAATCAAATCAAAGAAGTTATGAGTGCCATTAAGGCTACTGGAGGAGTTATCAGTAATGGAGTTATATGTAAAGTTCTTAGAACACTATTTTCTATTTATACTATAAGAGTATCTTCTATTTAGGAATTCAGATCTATGTTTGGTAATGATCTTACTCTTGATAGTTTAGGTGGTAGATTGATTGAATTTAAATTAACTTTTATAATAGCATGCCTAAGATTGAGAATGATTTCAAGTAATCACTAACCATTGGAATTTCAAAGAAAGAAAAGAGCAATGAGGATAAGAGTGATTTAAATTTAGAGGAAGATATAAATGAGATTGAAACACTTCTTGCAAGGAAGCTACTGAGAGGTAAAAGAAAATCCTAAGGTAAACTACCTCTTATATGTTTTAAATGGAATAAATTTGGTCATATTATTTCTAGACATCCTAACAAGAAAAAAAGTGAAAAGAATGAAAAAAGGAGAACAAATATAGAAAGAATAAGGACTAACAAAAGAATTCATGCTACATTACTAAGGAGGAGCACGCTAAGTCAGATACTAATAATGAGAATAAAGAAGTATAAGTTGTATATATTTCCATTAAAGAAGATATAGAATATGAAAGGTATGAGGAAGAAAAAAAACTCTTATTTCCCATGCTAGTAAGAGTGATATGTTGATTATTGATAGTGTGGTGATATTACTAAGTTTGATAAGCTAGAATAATATGATGGAGGAACTATTAAACTTAGAAATGATATTACATGTCCTATGAAAGTAGAGGTTCATTAATGATAAATGATAAAATCAAATGTAATGATGCATGTTGGGTTCAAGGACTAAATTCTATTCTATTGAGTGTTGCCTAGTTGAATAATACATGTCAAAATTTAAAATTTTAGAACGGGAAGGTAAAGATCTATGATGATAATGGAAACCAGATTGGTATTGGAGAGAAAAAAGAGGTAATTTATATTACCCAGATCATACTATTAGTACATGCTTATTTTCAAAAGTTGAAGATGTATGGCTGTGGCATAAGAGACCGTGTCATGTAAACTTTTAGAATATGGTCAAAGTAAGTTGAAAGAAGAAATTGAGAGGCTTATTGAATCTACATAAACCTAATGATGTTATGTAGAAGTAATGTCAACTTGGTAAGATTACTAAGTCTAGTTTTTCAAGTAAGACACCTTCAAATAATGATACTATGGAGTTATTTCATGTCCTATGAAAGTTGAAAGTTTTTATGGAAATATATATTTCATTCTATTTGTTGATGATTATTCTAGAATGATGACTATCATGTTCATGAAAATCAAATCATGTACATTTGATATGTTTAAGTGGTATAAAGCTAGATTTGAAAAAGAAACTAGCAAACAACTAAAATGCTTAAATATCTGATAGAGATGGTGATTTTATGCTTTCTAAATTCACTATATTTTATATTGAGCATGGAATTAAGAGACAACTATCTACATAGAGAACACCACAATAGAATGGTGTTATAGAGAGAAAAAATATATAATATTGATTATGATAGAACATCGTTGATTGAAAAAGGAGTTGCACAAATGTTCTAGAGATAATTTATAAGCACTAATGTATATACTCTCAACTAAGTTTAGTTGAAGAAAGGAACAAAAAAGACACCATATGAACTCTAGTATTGTCATAGACCAAATTTAAGTCATTTAAAAAGATTTGGAAGTGGGTGTTATATTCATAAAGATATAAGGAATAAGAAGTTTGATTCAAAAGGTGATGAAGGTATATTCCTAGATTACTCTATTAGGAGAAAGGCTTAAAAATGTTTGAACAAAGTGATTAACACAATGATTTAAAGTGAAAATGTTAGAATTAATGAGTTTGAAGATAAGAATGATGAGGAAAGAAAAAATGAACCTAATGATTAAAAAAGGTTTGTACATGTATTGGAATATGGACCTAACATAGTACCTAAGCACAAAACTAAGTCTTTACAATGGTACATTAAACAACAATAAAAATCCACCAAGAAACAAATTGCATTGCCTAAGCCACAAACAAACAACATGAGCAAAATGTTGATCCCCAACTAAGAAATGATAATGCTAAAGATCATAGATATGAACATGTCTTAGCAAAATATGTGAGAAGGAACCATTCAAAAGAAAAAATGATTGAAGATGAGAGCATTGAAATCATAACAAGAAGTAAGTTGAAGGATAATACTTGTTTGATTGCTAAATTTGAGCCAAAAATTATGAACGCTATACTTGATAATGATGTTTGGATTAATTCTACAAATGAATAGATAGACCAAATTAAGAAAAGCAATACATTGACACTAGTGCCAAGATTGAATGACAAAAAAGTGATTGGAACCAAGTGGACTTTTAGTAACAAACTAAATGAGAAAGGAGAAGTTGTAAGGAACAAGGCCAGAATTATTTGTAAAGGTTATGCCTCTGAAGAAGATATTGATCATGGAGAGACCTTTGCACCTATAGCTAGATTGGAAGGACTCAATTATCTATTGGCATATGCGACTTACAATAAATTCAAAGTCTATCAAATGGGTGTTAACTAAGCATTTCTAAATGGAACACTAGAAGAATATATATACATTTGTTGAGATCTGATTGAAAAGATCATTGCTAAAAGAGATTATTGAAAGAGGGAGATTGTTGAAGTAGAAAATGTATTTTAATCATTGTTTTGTCACTGATGTAAAACCTACTATTTTGTTGGTAAGACAATTGCTTATAAGATTCAAGCACTATCACTTAGTTGATTGATGAAGGGGATTTGATAAATAAGATGTAACAATAGCACCTAGAGGAAAGGTTGAGTTATGCTTATGTAATGAAGTATAAGGATCAGTTAAGATAGTGATGACATGATGTATTGATAATCTACTTAAGGTTGCAAAAGCTAGTTACACATAGAAACTTTAGAAGAAAAAATTACTCAAAGACTGTCTGCCAAGCTTGATCGAGTTGGTTAGTCGGTACCAAGCAAAGTTAGTGTTGTTGGAGTTGATAAAATCCAACTCCAAAGACACCCAAGATCACCTACATGCAAAAACTTATCAAAGGGAAGCCAAGGAAGGAAGAGTGTGGAGCAAGGGAATAAAACCCTAAATAGATATGAGAGACCACAAGATATTACAACACAAGAAAATATGTATTTACAATATGCTAAAGGTGATATGAGTTGTTGTTGTGATAATACAAAGAGGGAGAGACCTCTTATAAATGCCTCAAGGAATCTCCTAGAACAAGCTAGAAGATGCTAGGAGATAAGTGTGACAACTAAGCATACATCCACATGAGGTGGAAAGTCCTCGAACAAAGTGAGAGGATAAGTATGACTTAGGAGAGAACAAACTCTCGTATTGTCAACAACTTATAACTAACTCCTAGAATACAACTAATTAATGAATGCATTTACCTAAGTAAGCTTAACTAAAAAGAGTAAATAATTAATTATTAATTATTTACTCTAACACCCCCCCCCCCTTAAGTGCAACTTAGGGAAATGCCTTAAGCTCACAAAACTAAGAAATGCAGAATGGGTCCCAGCAACAATGCCATGTTAGGTACCCATGAACAATGCAAAATGCAAAAGATGCAACCTCTATAAATGGGGAAAGAGAGAAAACCACATGGGAAAAACCCTCCCTCAAAAAGAGGTAACCTAGTGAAGAACTGAAGAAGCCTTCAACTAGGGGAATGTCCCCTAAAATAGGAACAAGGAGTGATCATGAAGAGCATCACTGAAGCATGAAGAAGCTACAAAATCTACCATCTGAAAGAGAACTACTAATCTAAAGAAGCTCCATGGAAGAAGAAGGCACAAATTGAGCGTGTCTATATGGTAGATGATCCATCTCACCAAAATGCATAGGTAGCCAGCCATTGCAATCACCTTGTATATAGAATCAACCACTGAATACATAGCTCACACTATCAAACCATCGAACCATGGATGCATTAGAACAACAACATAACCCCCCCTTAATGTAGATGGGATGAGATGATAGGCAACTGAGAAGGTGAGCCAAAAATCTCTTGTAAACAAACCAAGAATGACAAGAGAGGAAGAGGTAAAAACGCCTATAAAGACACGGTCACAATGACACTACATGGGGCTAATTTCATAGAAGGGACACTCACTTGACAAAGGGAGAATTCCTAAAATAGCAAAAAACTATTCCCCCAATGGTGTTTTATAAAAATAGTGCATGTACAACTAACTCAAAAACAACATTCATGACCCCCAGAATGCAAGAGTGGCACTTTATCTCAGTGTAATACATAAAAGTGATTCAAAATGATAGCTACAATGATCAAAATTGAAAACAAGCTACAACAAAACATAGTACAGCCCAAAACAAAGGAAACCATGCCAGGAAAACAATCCACAGGCCTAAAACACTCAAGATATCCACCATATAGAAAAAATGCCAAAAATATGATAGAAAGAGCATGGGCCAAAATCTAAGGAAAAGGACTACATTTTTGAAAAGATGACAAAACCAGCTTTCCAAAAATATAAAGTTTTTAAAAAATTGACATGGGACGCAAAAGATATGCATGCCAAAGTCAAAAATAGGACTTTGGACTTCAACTGAAAAGAGGGCAATAAAAATGCATCAAAACCTAACTCTTGAAGGTCTAGTAGGTAGACTCACTACTTTTGAGCTATCTAACTTTGACAATTACAAACCAGAGAGTCTTGAATCTACTTTCAAGGCTAAATTATTATTAAAAGATTTTGATAAGAAGAAGTAGAAGAAGAAAAGAAAGATAAAACATGTGTCTAGTGACAGTGATACAAATGAAGAAGATGTTGAACAATTGAAAGCATTGTTGGCAAGAAGATTCCATGGAGGAAAAGGAAAGTTCAAAGATAAGTTGCCTATCGTTTGTTTCAATTGCAATGAGATTGGTCATATTGCTACTAGATGTCTAGAGAAGAAAAACTACAGAGGTAGTGACAAGTTCAAAGGGAAAAGAAATGAAGATAGTAAGGATTACAAGGAAAAAGGAAAGAAGTGCTACATTGCTAAAGAGGATGATTCAAATGAACATGATGATGAAGTTGTTTCTGTTGCAATGAAAGATGAATCTGATGAAGATGAGGTGACTACTCTTGTGACTTGTATGAACAAAAATGATAGATGGATCATTGATAGTGGTTGTTCACATCACTTACTAGAGATAAAAGTAAGTTCATTACCTTAAACTATTATGATGGAAATAGTGTTAGATTTGGTAATGATACTCCATGTTTGATAAAAGAAAAAGGTTTCATCAAACTCACAAACAAGATCTCATGTGATAATGCTTACTATGTTGAAGGGCTAAACTATAATCTGTTGAGTGTATCATAATTAAACAACTTGGGATGTAGAGTTGAATTTGGAAACAAGACTGCCATGATCTATGACATGGATGGTAAATTGATAGGAAAAGGAGATCAAACTAGAAGAAATCTATTTTACCTTGATATAGAGGAAGCTACTTGTCTTATTGCAAAATTTGCTGATGTGTGGCTATGGCACAAAAGGTAATGGCATGTTAACTTTGATAACTTGATTAGTATCAGTAACATGAAGAATGTTAGAAGTCTACCTAAGTTGAAAAAGCCTGGCAATATGATATGCAAACAATGTCAACTAGGCAAAATGACAAGATCAAGTTTTAAAAGAAAAACCTATACCTCTAAGGAGATACTAGAGATTGTTCATACTAACTTGTCTTGACCAATTAATGTGCAAAGCTACAAGGGAGACAAGCACATAATGTTATTTGTAGATGATTATTCTAGAATGATGACTATCATGTTTCTAAAATAAAAATTTGATTCTTTTCAAATGTTTAAGTGGTACTTGGTAAGAGTTGAAAAAGAAATAGGTAAAAGTCTGAAATGCCTGAGATTAGATAGAGGAGGAGAATTCACATCAAACAAATTTGAGATGTTCTGTAATGATAGAGGAATCAAAAGACAAACATTTGCACCTAGAACCCCTCCACAAAATGGAATTGTTCAAAGAAGAAATAGGTCTATAATGGACTATGCCAGAACACTCATGATGGAGAAGAATGTTGCTTTCAAATACTGGAGAGAATTCATAAGTACAACTATCTATACCATGAACTGTGTACAAGTCAAGATTGTAATGATACTCCATGTTTGGTACTGTCTATACCTTATAAGTGTTTAAATACTAACACTAACAAGATTGTGGAAAGTGCAAATGTAAATTTTGATGAGTATACAAAAGTACATGAGGAGGAATCCATGAAGGAACCAAAAGTATACAAATCATTTGTATATTTTTATGAAGGAATGCCTGTAGAAGAAGAAGCTGCAAATCAAGTTGGAAACCAATAGAAAGTTTCAGTGACTATTGAGTCACACCCTACGAATGTCAAGTTGCATTCAAGAATCGAGCTGCATTCAAATGCCAACTTACAAAATGAAGAAATTGCACATTTTAATTTTGAGGTTAGTACACATGAAAGAGATGTTGATATGCCTGACAGAGATGCACATAGTGATATTGAAGTTAAAAGACAAATAGAGGAAATGAGGATTGAGGCAAGACTATCCAAGTATGTCAGAAGACATCATCCTGTTGATCAAATCATTGGAAACAAAGAGGCAAGGCCAATAACAAGAAACATACTAAGAAGTGAATCATGTCTACTAAGCATGAAAGAGCCCAAGATAGTGAAAGATGCATTAGAAGATGATGACTGGTGCAAAGCCATGGAAGAAGAGATTGAGTAGATAGAGAAGAACACACAACTTGGAGTCTAGTCCCTAGACCAGAAGACAAAAATGTGATTGGAACCAAGTGGGTGTTTAGAAATAAGCTAGATGAAAATGGTGAAATCACAAGAAATAAGGCAAGACTAGTTTGCAAAGGATATGCACAAGAGGAAGGAATTGACTATGGGGAGACATTTTCCCCTATTGCAAGATTGGAAGGAGTAAGAATTTTTCTTGCTTATGCTACTTGCAAAGGATTCAAGGTCTACTAGATGGATGTTAAATCTACATTTCTGAATGGCATACTAGAAGAAGAGGTTTACATAGAATAGTTAGAAGGTTTTGTTGATGTTAATAATAAAGACAGGGTATGCAGACTACACAAAGCTCTATATGGTTTGAAGCAAGCACCAAGAGCATGGTATGAGAGACTTCATAAGTATCTTGTGAAAATTAGATTTGGAAGAATAGATGATAACAAAAATTTGTACATAAAGAAAAAAAAAAGGTAAAGGTAGTATGTTATCTAAAAATTTTGTTGACAATATAATATTTGGAGGACAAAATAATTTATGCAAGGATTTTGCAAAATAGACGAAGCATAAATTTGAAATGTCAATGTTTGGAGAGATCAAATTCTTTGTAGGATTGCAAGTACATCAGATGAAGTATGGCATATACATTACTCAGTCAAAGTACATCAAAGAAATATTGAAAAAAATTGGACTGGAGGATTCAAAACTAGTAAGTACACCTATGATAACAGGGCACAAACTATCAAAGAATGATGATTTAGCTGAGGTAAACCAAACAATGTATAGGTCTATGATTGGTAAGTTGCAATATGTTGCACATAGTAGACCTAATATTGCATTAGTTGTAGGGATAGTTGCAAGATTTTCTACAAATCCCAGGGAAAATCTTTAATGGTTGTGAAATGAATCATGAGATACTTGAAAGGTACAGAGGAGTTTGGCCTATATTACAAGAAGAATGAAAAGTTTGACTTGAGAGCCTACACTAATGCTGACTGGGATGGAAACATAGATGATAGAAAGAGCACCAATGGAGGAGCACTTTTCTTAGGCAAGAGACTAGTTACATGGACTAGTAAGAAACAAATTTGTACATCACAGTCTATCGCTAAAGCTAAATATGTTACTACTACTATAAACTACACAAACATTGTATGGATCAAGCAGCTACTCAAAGGAATGAAGGAAGAGATCATAGATCCAGTGATACTTTATTATGATAATACTAGTGTTACCAATATATTAAAGAATCTAGTGATGCATACAAAGACAAAGCACATTGCAATCAAGTATCATTACTTGAGAGAGATAGTACAAGATAAAGAGGTGAAGATGGAATATGTCAATACAAAGGAATAGATTGCTAAAATCTTCACAAAACCATTACCTAATTATGCACATGAATATCTAAGAGGTAAATTAAGGGTGATACCCCTATCAAAAGCAATATAAGGAATAAGAGGACTGCCCTGCATCACACAAGCTGATTGCCAAAATGTTGGAAATTGATGCAGAGGATATTACTTTAAGAGTTGCCTAAAGTAATAAAAATACTAAAAAATCCAAAATAGTCACAAGCAAGGTGACAGAGAGATAAATTAGAAAAAGATGTTGAAACTACAAAAGTCTATATCTACATGTTAAGATGTAAAGATGATATGTCTTTGGCATTGTTGTTAAAGAGGGAGATATTCTATTGATCAACAAAAAAACTTAGGTTTATTGTTCCAAGAGGGAGACATTGATCAGAAAGGTAGATAGAATATTAGAGGAAGATTCTATTGACCAAAAAAGAGAAAGTATACCAAAGATTGTTATCTCAGAGGGAGATAATTGCTGATGTTTTTGATCAGAGGTAAACACATGTATGATGAGGAAGAAAACTTAATCTACCTAGCAAGAGGGAGTTACAAGAAAGAAACTCAGAAGGAGTCATAAGAAAGAGTTTTGTAACCTAATTAGAAGAATGAAGTTGTTGATAGAAGGAGATTGTAATTTTGATACAAGTTTTCTTTTTGGTATTATCTTACTATTTTAACCTAGTTAGTTTGGTTGAATAAAGTGTATTACCATTTAGGTAACTTAGTTGATCAATTTGGTTTTCCATCAATGCCAAAGAGGGAGATTGTTGAGATCTGATTGAAAAGATCATTGTTGAAAGAGATTATTGAAAGAGGGAGATTGTTAAAATAGAAAATGTATTTCAATCATTTTTTTGTCACTGATGTCAAACTTGTTATTTTGTTTTTAATACAATTGCTTATAAGATTCAAGTAATGTCACTTAGTTGATTGATGAAGAGGATTTGATCAATAAGATTTAATAATAGCACTTAGAGGAAAGGTTGAGTTATGCTTATGTAACAAAATACAAGGATTAGTTAAGACAGTGATGACATGATGTACTAATAATCTACTTAAGGTTGCAAAGGTTGGTTACATTTAGAAACTTTAGAATAACAAGTTACTCAAAGACTGTCTACCAAGCTTGATCGAGTTGGTTAGTAGGTGTCGAGCAAAGTTAGTGAAATCCAAGCAAAAAATTAGTTGGAGCTAAGTAAAAGAACATTCTAGTGTAAGTCGAACAGAATAGTAGATGTCAAGTAAATTTTAATGGATGTCAAGTGCTAGTAAACTTTAGTTGATGTCAGGTGATTACACAGTTGATGCCGAGCAATGCAGTGTGTGTCGAGTGTCAGAAGATTGATAATGCCAAGCTACTACATTATTTAAAAGATCAAAGATTCATCAAATCTGAGCCGACAAGTTTGTTGTATTGAATTTTGTGAACTAGGTGGAAGATAAGGATGATGAGTTGGTGGCATAGAATTTGAGGTAAATTGTTGCTAGGAAAATTCAAATAGATTCTGGG
Organism: Cupressus sempervirens; assembly: GCA_028749045.1. Classification (NCBI taxonomy): domain Eukaryota; kingdom Viridiplantae; phylum Streptophyta; class Pinopsida; order Cupressales; family Cupressaceae; genus Cupressus; species Cupressus sempervirens. The sequence continues at coordinate 449,026,183 of CM053785.1, read as the reverse complement.
AGAATTTTTTAGAAGAGACAAGATATGGGGTAGATAAATTGTATCCTACCTAATTTGTCCAAATCCTAAAATGGTCAATGGAAAACAAAGAATCAAAGTATTCTAATTTCCTATTTAAGGAACGTCTAGTCAAGAAGCAAAGAGTTGTTTGTGGGAGATATTGAGAAGGTCAGAAAAGACCAAGAAAGAACAAAGATAGAGAGTCAAGGACTCTACTTTGTCAAGTGACCAAGAGGGTGATTGTATTGGTATACTAAGAAAGAAGGCTTAAGGAGACATATGCTTGAAGGGTGAACAAGTTGTTAGAGCTGCAAAGATTGAAAGCCAAGTAGAATTGAGGACTAAATTGTGATCTAAAATCTGCAAGAAAGGTTGTAAGTTGAATCAGATCAAGCTCTACTGTTACTCTCTAACAATTGTGTCAGTCTAGGGTAAAATTCTTTGGATTAAGGTTGACCTAATAGTCATTAGAAAATATTTTAATAGGGTGACATTCCAAGTGAATGGTCTAAAGTCCTCTAACAAGGCTCACTTTTAACAGAGTGATTAAAATCCCTTAATCGGGTCACATTTAATAGTGTGTGTTGTAACCTTTAACAGGGTTGGCCTTTCATAGGGCATCACTTCAGAAGAGTGAGAAATGAGTAGCATGTTACTAGTAGTTTTTCCCAAATTGGGTTTACACATTATATCATTGTGTCAAATGTGTTGATGTTTCATGTTTACATTTCTGCATGGTTGATTTAAAAGTAAGCTACAAGTTTTAGTGATTGTATGCATATGAATGTTTTATGGGTTAGCTGAGCTAAGAAGAGAAAAGTTTTATTTGTACATCTAGACCTTGAATAATTGATTCACCCCTCCTCTTAGTTATTCTAAAGAATTCCAACAACATTGAACAAACTAAAGGATTTGTAGAACCAAATTAGAAGTACCTACTTTGAAAAATGAACAAAGAGCTGCATGGACAAAGCAAGCACTAAGAGCATGGTATGAAATAATGCATTCATATTTTTATCAAGATTGGCTTAGTGAGATCAAGTGAAAATGATACCTTGTATTTGAAAAGTGAAGATGAAAATAAGGTACTGATTGCTAAGATATTTATAGATGATATAATGTTTAGTGGTAATGATTTTTTATACAAATAATTTGATAATCAGATTCATATGGAGTTTAATATGTCTATGTTTGGTGAGATTACATTCTTCATTAATTTACAAGCTCTTCTAAAAAGGTAGTCTATATGTGAGTCAGACTAAAGCTATTAAGGAGAAATTAAAGAAATTTTGTATAGATGAGTCAAGGCGAGTTGGCACCCCTATGGTCACTGGATATAAATTATCTAAGGAAGACAATCCAAATGAAGTCAATGAGACACAATACAAATAAATGATTGGCAGGTTGCAATGTATTGTACATAGTAGACCTGATATTACACATCTAGTTGGTATAGTGGCAAGATTTTCCTCTAATCCTAAGGAAACACATATGACTATAGTTAAGAGATTACTCAGGTACCTAAAAGGAACAAAATACTATGGATTGTGGTACAAACAAGAAGGTTATTTTAAGCTTAGAGTTTATTCTGATGTTGACTGGGCAAGAAAAATTGATGATAGAAAAAGTACAAGTGGTGTTGATTTCTTTTTAATAGAAAGATTGATTACATGGTTGAGAAAGAAATAAAGCTATATATCACAGTCTAGAGCTGAAGGTGAGTATGTTGCAACTCTTATTAACTATTCAAATATATTTTGGATTAAGAAATTATTGGAAGGTATGCAAGAGGAAGTAACTGAGCTTGTCACTATCTATTGTGATAACATAGGTGCAATTAACATATGCAAGATTCCTATGATGTATGCAAAAACCAAGAATGTATCTATCAAGTATCACTACATGAGGAAGAAATCACAAGAGAAACAAGTTAGATTGGAGTATATGAAGTCTGAGTAGAAAATCCATTTTCTAAGGATGCTTTTGATGATCTAAGAGGTGAGTTAGGGGTCCTTCCCCTACCCAAGATTCACTAAGAATGGATTCATGTTGCATAAATTCATGGATGATTAGAAATATCTTTATGGAATCGATGCAATAATTTCACTCTTTAGGGTTTATTTCCTAAAGTTGTAAAAGTGATTTGAAATAGATGTAATTAGTACATGCAAGGTACAAGGTACAACCACAAGGTCTTATAAGTGTCTCATTAGAACTTATAGTTACCTTTGACATTGGTTTCAAAGAGGGAGATGAATAAGTTAGATGAAAAACATCAAATGGGATAAGTAGGTTTAGGTGGATAAGAAATAAAAAGGGGGAGTTCTACATGTTGTTAATATGAAGAAGATGCTTCTAAATAGTGGAGTACACCCTAAGGGGGAGAGATTGTCAAATGTGGAGTAGAGGTGGAGAACCTATTGTAGAGAACCTAAATAAAGTTAGAGAGCTAAAGATGTGTTGATATTTTTTATTTCATGATATAATGTTATGTAATGTAATATATTATGTGTTTATATGTTTCTATCAATTCCAAAAAGGGATATTCTTAGCCCCGACTCATAATATTGTTAATGTATGCAAAAATTTCATATCAATTATTATGTTGTCATTGATGTCAAGCCTTCATTGATTAGACATTATGCTAATTCATTAGAGTGCCATGTCATTTGATTGATGAAGAGTATTTGAAGAAAGTAATGATATAAGTATTAATAAGTGTACGGTATTCAATAGGAACTTGGAAGAGTTAGAATTTGACAATATAATGTTGGTTTGATTATTTTACATTATTTTATTAAGTGTTGAGATCAAGTATAAGAAAGATAGTTTGGTTGGTGAATAAATAGCTACAATATTAACTAAGCTACTATATTTATCATCAAGTACTTGATGAATAAGTGAAGAATGTTTAGTGTTAACTGAGAAATCACAATGTTAACTGAGCCTAATATTGACTGAGAATGAACAACAAGAATAAGTTTAGAAAATATTTAATCTAAGGTTGGCATTTGATGAAAATAAATATTGTTTGAGAAGTTTCAAAGATAAGGATTAAGTTAGTTGTGAGATCTATGACTGGAGAAATTCAAAGAAGATCTAATGAAGGAGGTTTACCAATTTTAATTGGACAACAAAGTTCAAGGGGGAGGTATAGTTCTTGATCATCTAGATTCAATGAATCTAAACTCAATGAAGATTTGATAATTGTGATTAAGTTGAAAAAACTATAAAATTATATAGGGTAAACAAAAGATTTATATTTAAGAGATGAACAAGATGTTCATTGTTTTTGATCGAATTGATAAAGAAAATAATTGTCAGAAAGTGAACTAAGTAGAAAGATATTATGAAGATCAAGAAAAGGAAGTGCTAAGTTTATGTGTGAAGTGTGTGAATTATCTATAAAGGGATTAAAAGAAATATATTTGTTAGAAATGTTTAGAATAACTAAGAGGGGGGGCAGGGGGGTGATATAGTTACTCAAGGTCCATATGTACCATTTGAACAATTAAACATAAACATTCACTATTCTACTTATCATGCTATTTCTTGGTCTCTATTGTAATGATAAAATTACATTCTCAAACATAACATGATTTTCTTAATGATAACATTATCAAATGTAAAAAAATATGAAGCATTCAACATAGTTTTGACACTAGGATTTTTCATGGAAATCCAATTTGGGAAAAACCACCAACAACATGTCACCACTTTTTAACTCTTTCAAAGTGAGCCCTATTAGGAGCCAAACCTGTTAAAGGTTTACAATACACACTATTAGATGTGACCTGGTTAGAGGATTTAATCACCATGTTAGGATTGGCCTTGTTAGAGGACTTTTATCATTCCAATTAGAATGTTGCCTTGTTAATGGATTTAAACACACCATTAAGTCTTCCAAATGATTATTAGGTCAACTTCTATAAGAAAATATTTCAATACAAACTATTTACAATGATTAGAAAGAAGGTTTTTATCCATCAGTTAGGCTCTATTTTATTGGAATTTTGGGCTGCCATGTAATTATTAAATATAACCCTAAAGTGGTAAAAATACTTGTATAAAAGAGCTTAGGGTTAGGGGTTTTTCATAGTGTGTGATGTCAAAATTTCTTCTTGCAACAGTATTGAGCTTTAAGGGATTATCGATTGTAATCAAGTTGTAATCAGTGGAACGTAATAATATTGGACTTGTTGTTTGGTGGACATAGCCTAGGGTTTGGGTGAACCACATTAAATCTGGGTGTCTTATGTTCTCTTTTGTGTGATCTATTAGTTTCTAATATTGTTTATATTTACATGTAATTATTATTTTTGTCTATGGTTTAATCCTAACAATAACCTCTTGTGCCATTACCAAACATCATCTTGTTGTGCAAACAAACATGTCTCATCAAATAAATGTAGATAGAACAAGTTACCTTTTGTTTGATCACCACTTCCAAACAATTTACCATCAACATCATGTATCTTGTCCTTCTTATTATGAAATTCAACTCTATAACCTAATTTGTTCAACTGTGAAACACTCAAAAAATTATAGTTAAGTCCTTTAACCTAGTAAACATTGTCACTTTTTATCTTGTCAACCAGTTGAATAGTACCTCTACCTTTTACAACACATGGGATACCATTACAAAATTTAACACATCCACCTTTATATCTATTGGCTTTTGAATTAACAACTTTTGAATAACCTAGTGGAAGAACATTTACACCTAGGGGCAGCTAACTCCCATCCTCAATGCACCTATTCAGCTAGCAGGGCCAACTATAAGGCTATTTAAATATCTTTCTTTTTCTTCAGGCTTTGCAAGACCTAGGTGGGTGGACCTTAGATTCTTTATATGGTACCAATGTAAATCCATACAACCGAATCTAGATAACAGATAAAACCCCTGAATCTTCTATGTTTATTCAAGCATTCATGGATGTGAAAAAGCTAATAATAGAACACATGAACCTGATAAACCAAGTGAGGGAAACTCTTTCAAATCTTAAACATAAAGGGAAAAGATATTCGATTAATAATTGAATCATTAGCATAAGCTAGGTATGCGACCATAAGAACATGTAACCTCTAAGATGACCAGTCCCTTATCCATTGGGCATCAACTAAACCTTAACATACACATGGATACTTGAAATATACTCATATATTCAGACATCTAGTCTATCTATTTAACTTGCAAATAGACATCAATCTTCAAAAAAAATTTGTGCTTATCAAATCCTCCTATGATCCCTGTAGTTTTGTCAGTGGCATATCAAACAAATTACTCAGGTCCTTGATGCAACAGCAAGACACACAACAACATACAAATTCAACACAATCCACAAATGGACAATAAGCACTTTGAGCATATATCACAAAAAACTACAAAACTCACAGAAAAGGAGATGAACTTCAGAATAAAATTTCCAATAAAACTTTGTATTCATTCCTTGAAATCAATACATCATGCATATGTAAAAACTCAAAGGATACACAAAAAGATAATGGTATAACTTAAAATACTTCAAAAGAAAAGCAACTAATGTTGTTCATAACAGAGAAAAATATGCTGAGAGATGTGGAATCACAACTCTAGAACTGGAGCCAACCTTGTGGTCTCACAGTCATAAAAATTGGAACATGTACAATGAGCAAAGAAGAAAGATTTATAGAGGAGAAAAAGCTTTTAGATCTGTAATCTAATAATGACATGCTGGACATTGTCTTCATCTTGATGTTGTTGAAATTGAGCTTCTTCATCTGTGAACAATCAAAACCATAAATGTTGTTGCAAAAATATTTGATATATCCCCTTAAATTAATTAGCAAAATATCCTCTAAAGAAATATTAGATACACATCATAATATGTGATGGAGCTCCAAATTTGATCTTGGTTTGTCATGTTTTTCTTTTTCTGTAAAACTCAACTATATTGTTGGCAAAACCTTGTTACTTGTGACTACTTTCTTTAAAACATTCAATTCATCTTTAAAGTGGTCAGTGAAATCTAATCTTATGTAAATCTAATCATATCTAATTTTATTCCAAATTGAAAACATCAAATTTGTACTTTAAACTAAGGATGCCTTAAAATTACAAATCTTCTTGTAGCTTCTTCTGGTGAATACATGTGTAAAAACCAATTATAGAAATAGAAATTCATCTCTTGCCAATTATAACGGTATATTATAGTGCATGTTTCTAATAAAAATAATACCTCTAAGGTCAATTTGAAAATTCAGACCCCAAGCCATGAGCTACCATTAAAATAAAAATTTTAAATGAACTATATAGTGCAAACTATATAAAATCATTAAATTTATTTAAAACTTTGACATTTAAACTTCTAATGCGCTGAATATCTTTGAATTATAATTTTTTATTTCTTTTCCTTATCTCTCCAATCCACCAATGCCAAGTGTCAAATTTTGATTGGCTATCACCACCTGGGTGAGCCCCACACAATTTCATACATTTTGAAATAATTGAATTTGAAATCTTACAATAATATGATGAAATCATAATATCTTAAGCCTTATGTTTCTTATTCCTAATCTCATGAACCATTGAAATCTTACAATAATATGATGAAATCATAATATCTTAAGCCTTATGTTTCTTATTCCTAATCTCATGAACCATTGAAATCTTTCGCCCATTGTAGCATCTTACCTCCCCGATCTGGCGATAACCATAATATCTTATATCTTCACATTTTGCCTTCCAAACATATGATTTTCCATGAGATCATAACCCTTTCTCTCATGTCTCGATCTCACAAATTTCCCTCACAATCCACCACATGGCACCCTTTCCCTGCGAGCATGGGGTCAAAATTTTTTGACTTTTCCATCCAACTAGCCATGGCGAGCCCCTCCATGCACAAGCTCTACTTTCAAAAGGCCAACATCTTGTAAACACATTATTGTTGAGTGCTTGGGCATTAAAAAACAAGGGAGCCTGATGATGTAACAAATGTGAGACAAAAGCCCATCCACATTTTGACCATTCTATGAGCATACAGTGGCAGCTCCAATGAAGGCATCGATATGAAAAAATATTTAGTGCTCTATTGGCCCCTATTCTACTTCTCATGTTGGGATGTGGCTATGGGTAGAACTCCCCTTTGACATGCTTGCTCAATGGTGAAAGTTGACTGCAGATCTCCCTCCATCTTCGCACATGGACTGCTACTACTCAACGTCGGGGAACCTCTTATGTTCCTTCAACGTGGATGCTCTGTCCATTGCCTCTAACCATCTCCAGTCATCTCCTTTTTAGTTGTGAATGCTCTTCATGCAATTCAAAACATTTACTACTACCCTTTGTTGTGGGATGCTCTGCTTGTTCTTTACCTGGTGTGGACTACTCTATTTTAATCCTCACATGGATGCAGGTTGGCTTCCTCTTCATGTGGAAGGCCTCTTCATCATGGCGTGAAGCACCTCTTTTGCTATGGAATACCATTCCTACTCCTTACGTGGACTTGGGTGCCCTGCATATCTAATGGCATAAATGTCATTTGGAATCCAAGACTACACTCATCCTACTTACCATGGGTTTCTACACCTCCAACGATGTAGATGCTATGTTCTTTCTTGTAAATTCTCTGTTTTGGAAGCTGTGTGGATGTTTTGGAGCTCTTCATTGTTTTTCTTTGTTTCAACATCATCATGAATCTCTATAATTAAATGCATCTGTATCTTAAAATTCCATTTGACATTCTCTAGCTCCCCTCTTGGTGTTGGCTACCTTGCTTCAAACTCATGGAATCTCACTACCTTCAACTTAATGCACATACTGACTTAAAAGCTTCCATGGTTTGATCATCTACTAAATATATCCTATAGTGGTTATGATTGTAATATGCTTTTCTCATAAAGAAAATGATATATCAGGATATTGGACAACTCCCCCATGAGTTCATCAATACTTTCATGCTTTTGATCCTTTCATCTTACATGCACCTACCATGACATTTGGTCAGGCAATCTTCATGTAGCCTTTGTATTTATATACTCATCATACATATCAAATCTTAATCAAGCATAAGAGTCCCTAAGCAAGGTCTCTTAATTTTATCACTTGGGAGCTGACATCGATTTGACTAGTGCTTCTTTCAAAAATGCAAGTTCTTATAACATCCTTGACTTTTGATTTAAGTCATAGTAGGATCCATTCATATTTACTTTGTTTTTCATTAAAATGTTGTATAGTGCACTTATTTGACTCCTTTATCATTCACAAAGTGTCTAATCCTACACATTTTTTGAACTCAAATGATGATAATGCATATGGTGAAACATTGTCATTTGTTAAAATCATTACCATTTCCCCCTCAAAATTTTTGATTTGCACATATTTTCATCAGTCTGATGGAATGAGTCGGGCGCCAACAGCTAATTTTTTTTTGTTTTTGAACAACTAATTCCTAGAATTGATCCACTGAGATCTTCTCAAACTAATAGAAATCAAATTCGAGCACTGAAACATCATTTAAAACTCATTTTATCATTTATCTGCAAACTGTGATTTGCTGATAGGAAGGCCTATAGGTTGGCCTTAAAAAATGACCCAAATTGATAATTGGGCTCTAAAAGTTGACATGCTAGTTCTTTGTTCTACATTCTTGCACCCTGTCAAATTTTGTTGCATGAAAATCACTCAGTCAAAAGATATTGACAATCAAATTTTCCAGTTAAACCTACATGTAAATAAAACATGATAGAAAATAGGAAAGTGCATTTGGATTTAACTTTGAAAATAGGGAAAATAGATACTTGAGGGATCAAAATTTGGGGAAATAGTTCATTTCCATGAGGAAAAAATAGATCAATGATTTGGGCTCATGACAAATAACAAGACACATTTGGCCAGTGCATGAAGTGGGGTACTTAGAATTGTAGAACAGGGGACATCAGTAGAAAAGAGGTTTTCACAAATGGAATAGACCTGGAAAAGTATGTAGATGGACTTGTCAAGTCATGAAAATTGGCACACTTGAAGTATTTTTAGAGTGGAACATAGTGGGATAAATCATTTGATCTTATCTATTATGGAGTCATAGTTATGACATCCTAAACAAGGGTGTTGATCAATCTACATTTCATAACACTAGTAAAAAGTTATAAATTGCATTTGAAAATTGATCAAATGGATTCATCATAGGTTCAAATCTACTATATAGCAAGTGCATGATCTCTAAAATGTAATTCAAAAGGAATTTTCTCAGTATGGTTAACTAGGTCAAAGTTATAATCGATCAAATAGGGCTTCCCATATTTCTAAGAAATATTCATCAGCATGACAAAGATAAGTAACCAACTTTGAGGGATTCAAAACCTAGTCAAGACCTATTGAAATGACTCAAAAATTGAAACATAGGTTAAATGATATGCATAATAAACAATCCAAAAGTGGTGAGTCATGAAACATTATTGGGTACATGATATTTAAATGCAAACTAGGCCTCCTGTCGTTGTTTGACACTTGGGCAAAAATGTAGAATGGAACACTACTCAAAACAAGTCTTTGCAAAATGACTTAGAATGATAGTTTATCATTATAGGACACATAGACATACTAAATGCAAAGTGTTAAAAACATAAAACACCTCTTAGGCCTTAAAATGACAGTTGGGTATACAGGCAAGAAAATGCATTTATAAGGCTCAAAGTGACTCAAAATTTTAGAATGGTACTCAAAACAGGAATGCAATTTTGAGTCCCATCAGTATGGACTAATATCCTCAAAATTTTATTTGTATGATAAGAGCATCCACTATCAATTATCCATTTTTCACTTTTGTTTACATATGAGATTAATGTAGTTTTCTCATCCTCGTTAGAATCTTCTTTAAAACTTCATCATCATTAATTTCAAATTCATTGTTAGTTTCTTCTTCATCAATATAACAAGATTTCTTACCTTTTTCATCCTTATTTCTCTTGTATTTTCTTTTCATCCTTATCCTCTCTATTAGGACACCTAGCAGTAATATGACCAACATTGTTGCATGAAAAACAAATAATATGTAGTTTACCTGTGTATTTACCTTTTCCTCTTCCAAATATTTTTTCAATAAGGGATTCAAGTTCATAAATCTTATCATTAGAACTGTCACTATCACTCTTCACATGTTTTCATTTCCCTTTGCTAAGAACTAATTGTAACTTGAAGGTAGATTCAATAGTAGCAAGTGTGTAGTCATCAAAGTTAGACATCTCAAAAGTAGTAAGTCTTCCAATTACACCTTCCAAGGTCAAAGAGTTACCTAGTGTGCATCTTAGTTCTTGGATTGGAAAAACTCTAATAACATATATAAGGAGTAGAGTTCTCAATACCTTTCTTATTACTATTACATCTTTTACTTCTTCATTAGCACCACACATAGCATTAACAACCTCTTTGACTCTTGTGTAATAATTCACTATATTCTCACCTTCCATCATTCTCATACCATCAAATTTGCCTCTCAAGCTCTCTAATTTGGTTCTCAAGGGATTGTCATCACCTTTGTATATAGTTTTCAATTTGTCCCACATCTTCTTTGCATTGTCACAATCTTTTGAGTCATCAAACTTGGCATATATTAGGGTTGAGGCAATCTCCAACATTTCTTGATTGTGTTCTTGCTTATGCTTAAGTTATTTAGTTGTCAGAGGAGTAGTTGTTATGTTTACATACTCATTATCCACAAAGTTGATGGCATCATCACTAATACTAGATATGTGCAATCTCATCAAGGTTTGCCATGAAAGAAAGTTCTTCTTATTCAAATTTGGCACAAATCATGAAAAAACTCTACTAAACTCTGCATCATGAAATTCTCTGCAAAAACATATTTTTCATCTTCTATTACAAAATTAACCTTTACTATAATACCAGTAACTCCAAATAACTTCATAACTTTTTTAGATAAGCTCCAAATTTCAAGCAAGCTTAGGTACCATCTAAACATTACTGGATACACCTTTTCCAAACTCTGCTACCTCTAATTTGATCTCTAAATGAAGTTCTTGAATTTTGATGCTTATAACAAGCTTAATTTAACTTAGTTGAATCAAACTCAACAACTGACTTTGATCTTCCTATCTCATCATCATCTAACTTTTCTTTTGAGGTATTTACTTCTTTTACAAATGCTTCATTAAATTATTTTTGAAGTTCATTAACAATGTTTTTATGTTCCTCATTGTCTCTATTAGTTCTAGAGTTCCTTCCATGTTTCCTTCTATCATTTCAGATGTTCTTTCCATCATTCCTACTATTCCCAAAGTTTCTTCCATTATTTGTTCTATCTCTAAAGTTTCTATCCATTCTATAGTACTTCATTGTGTGTCCAAAGTTGTTGCATAGTTCACATACTGGTTCTCTACTTCTAGGATTTTGTTGATCATCAAGTGCATGACAATTCTGAGCAATGTGTCCTAAGTTGTTACACTTATAACACACAATCTATCTTCTATCTTTATAAGATATTTTTCTCTTGATGTCCTCTCATTAGATCTTATTCTGATGCAGTTCGAATCTAGATGTACCCCAAAATGAGGTGATCCAAAAACCAGCAAATAACCACATGGAAAAAATAAAATAACAATGCAAGATCTGATATCAAATCACAACTCTTTGTTCATAAATAACTATTACATGCAATGTGTCAGACTATAAGGCCTTCGTGGTTACAGCCAAATACAAAGCAAGTAATAGTTCTACAAGATCCCTCAAGATCCAATCCAAACCCTAGCTAGTACAGATCCATGACTAGATAAGAACACCAAGAAGAATCCACACTTTACCCTCAAGTCCACCAAGTAATCCTCTGGTTCCTAAGCCGTAGCCCTAGCTCTTCAAAATTCACATCCACCCTTCATCTCCTTCTCCAAGCTAGATGAATCATGCCTAAAGACTCCACCACAACCCCTACTTATACCAATCTAAGCCACAAGTCAGCCCAGAATGTATAACAATTAAATTAAATCCCTTAAATTTAATATATGTTAGGCCACAAGTTGGCCTCAACACAAATTAAATAACCCATGCATAAATTAAATTCCCAAATTTAGCTCATAGATAACTCAGCACTAACAGAAACCAAGACTAAGCTAAGTGTCAGCAAAACAAAGTTGAGCACCAATAAATTCCTAAGCATTTTTGAGCTCCCACAAGCATTGTCGATTTCCCAGACCATGTCGAGCAACCAAAGAGGATGCCAAGTTCCTAGACCATGCCAAGCTCCATAGACCATGCCAAGCTCCCAGACCACACCAAGCTCCATAGACCATGTCAAGTTCCCAATGTATGTCAAACACTAGTATCTTCCAAGCTCCACAACACTTAACCGAAATCCCTCCAAACATGTAGGATTGTAAGAAAACCCAAGATGCTCCTGCATCAGACACCCCAGGTTCAAAAAGATGTTCTCAGTAGCTAGAAGAACATCTTCTGGGATTCAACACATAAATTCCAAACTGGTTCTTCACATACATATCCTCCAAGTCTTCAACTTATACATTCTTCCCTTTGATCTTCTTATGCTTCTCCATATCCATCCTCGATGTGCTACAAGTCTAATTTCCACACTAATATCTACCCTTCTTAGAATTTGACAACTCAACTTGATTACCAACACTTAGGTTCCTCCTACTGAGTTCTTTATTCTACAAAGGAATCATGGAAAACTTCTTGCCACCTTTCTCAATAGTAAACACATTCTTGACACAATCATGCACAGCCCTACAATCGTACTGCCAAGGTCTACCAAGCAACACATGAAAACTATTCATGTCCACAATATCACACAACACTTGATCCTTATACTGCCCAATCTAGAAATCAACAAGGCATTTCTCTCTCACTTCCAAAGCATGTGCACCTTGCAACCAAGAAATCCTATAAGGATAAGGATGTCTCTCTCTCTCTCTTCAAACAAAGTTTTTGAATCATCTCCTTAGCAACAAGGTTATTAGTACTACCACCATCCACAATCACCTTGCAAACTTTACCACTAGACTTACAAAAATTCCTAAAAAACTAATCCTCTAAATAAAATCCAATGTCCTCCCACCAACTAGTACTCGCCGAGCCAACAAACTTTCCCCCTGCTTAGGTTGACTATCTTGGACTTCAACATCATTCACAATAGCAGTTGTCCTACCAATTAGACATTCAAAAGATCCATGCCCTTCTCTCCCACATCTAAAGAAATTACTTCTGAATCCACCTCCACCTAACTGCCTTTTTTAATCAATAGGTTTTGGTTCACCTTCAACAATTGGTTTAGCTTGTTCCAAGCTATCCTACTTCTCCTTCCCTCTAGCATTACCATGATTTTTCCTTTTTAACTTATCTTCTACCTTCAAGGCATACTGATAAGAATCCTCAATTGAATAAATATTTAGCATACCAACCTCATCCTAAATATTGAATCTCAAACCATTAATGTACTAAGCTACCTTTTCCTTTAAAAATTCTCTATGCCTAGACTGAATAGTCAACTTATAGAACTCCTTAGTATAGTCCTTCACATTCATATCCTTTTGTTTTAGATTCTAAAATCTCTTTAAAAACTCAAGTTCATAATCCATAGGAATGAACTTAGCCTTCAACTTGTCATCATTAGTCTCCATCTAGTGATCTTCATTTCACCTTCCTCTTCTATATCTCATTATAGATCTTACCACCAGAGGGCAGCATGTCCTTTCAACTTATTTTGTGCCAATCTCATTCTAAGTGGATCCTCAATATCCTCAAGTTCAAAGTAGTCTTCCAATTCACCAATCCAATCATTCAAGTCTTCAAGATTCAAAGTACCTGAGAAATTAGAAACCTCCATCTTATGCTTCAGCTTCAACTGAGATCCAGGTCTAGCAAATTGACCAACCCTAGTTCCAATAGGTCTCTCCACATGATTAGTTCTATCCTCACTACTAGATCAAACAACTTCAAAGTCTTCAAAAAATTCTTCATAGCTACCTTCAGTACCCACATGCCTAGGTACACCACCTAAAGCACTTACAATTTCAATGATCATGTTGCTCTTCATCAATGCCATCTAAGATCTGAACTCTACTCTAACCTCCTCCATTTCAGATCTAAAATCTACTTTAACCTTCTTTGAGATTCTTTCTTCCATAGCATCACTATGATCATCAATTTCCATAGGGTCCAATCTTCTTCAAAGCATCTTCCAAAATTTTAGCAAACCCTAAGCAATAGATCCACCAATCAAGAAGATCAATTGGCTCCACAAAATTAACCTTCTCCAACCCATGATCTTGGTACAAACTGCCTCAACTTCAGTGCTTGATCTACACACTCAAGAACAACCTTCTCTCTCATACCATCTGATGCAGTGTGAATCTAGATGTACCTCAAAAATAGGCAATCCAAAAACCAACAAATAACCACACAACGTAAACACAATAATAATGCAAGATCTGATATCATATCACAACTCTTTATTCATAAATAATTGTTACATGCAATGTGTCAAGTTGTAAGGCCTTCCCGATTATAGCCAAATACAAGGAAGTAATAGTTCTATAAGATCCCTCAAGATCAAATTGAAACCCTAGCTAGCCCAAATCCACAACTAGATAAGAACACCAAGAAGAATCCACACTTATACCCATAGGTCCACCAAGTAATCCTCTGGTTCCTAAGTGGTAGCCCTAGCTATTCAAAATTTTCATCTACCCTTCATCCCCTTCTCCAAGCTAGATGAATCATGCCTAAAGACTCCACTACAACCCCTACTTATACCAATCTAAGCCACAAGTTGGCCTAGAATGCATAACAACTAAATTAAATCCCTTACATTTAATATATGTTAGGCTACAAGTCAGCCTCGACTCAAATTTAATAACCCATACATAAATTAAATTCCCAAAGTTAGCTCATAGACAACTCCGCACCAACAGAAACCAAGACCAAGCCGTGTGTCAGAAAAACAAAGCCAAGCAATAGTAAATTTTTAAGCATTTCTAAGCTCCCGCAAGCATTGTCAAGTTCTCATACCATGTTGAGCAACCAAAGACCATGCCGAGTTCCCAAACCATGTTGAGCTCCATAGACCATGCTGAGATCCCAAACCATGCCAAGATCCATAGGCCATGTTGAGTTCCCAGTGTATGTCAAACACCAATATCTACCAAGCTCCATAACACTTAACCAAAATCCCTCCAAACATGTAGGATTGAAAGCAAATCCAAGATGCTCCTACATCATCTTCTATCTGCAAGGTTATTATTTCTAGACATTCTACTATTTCTTTCATCATTATCATACTTAAGTTTCCTAAAATCAATTGCATTATGACCCATACCATCACAATTATGATAATAAAAGTCCTTAACATGATTAAATGACTTATTAGTACAATCTCTTTTCATATGACCTATTTCATTACATAAAAAAAACTTACCTCTAAATTCATACCTGGTTTCCTTAGGAGATTCCATATGCTTTGGTTCATCCAAAATTTCAACCTCCTTGTCTTGTCCAATTTCTTTGGATTTATCAGAAGATTGACTAGATTCAATCTTATCATCAGATTTATCTTTAATTTTTGGATCTGATCTAATCTTAGGTTTCTTTGCAGACATGTTAATTAGATAACCAAGACCAGTCTTATCATAAGTAGGTCTTTGTATTGATATTAAATCATCAAGCTTTTCTCTACTAGAATAAAACTTCTCAAGTTGCTGCTTGCATTGAGTTAATTTACCTTTCACAATAGTATTGTACTTATGAAGTTATTCATGATCTTCTTTCAATGTTCCAAACTCAAATGTTTTCTTTGCTAGAGTTTCTCTTAGATCTATATTCTTAGACTTCAAATCAGATTCAATTTTGCTAGGATCATTTCTCAAAGTAAATTTCAGATTTGTAATCCTCAATTCAAGCTTCAAGATATTGTACTTTGTCTTCAACTTTGAATATTCATTATCACTAGTTCTAGATTCAGTAGATTTAGGCTTGGATTTGAGATATTCAATCTTTTCCTTCAATTGACCAATGTATACTTTGGATTCTTCATATATGTCCTTCATCTTATCTCTTTATATGGTAAGGAGATCAATTTCAAGAGCTTCTTCAAGGTTCTTCATCAACTGTTCCATATTATTGGGGATCTTAATGAAATTGTTAAGCCTCTTCAAAGTAACTGTGCTCTGATACCAATTGTTAGAAATAAGGATTATTGAGAGGAGGGGTGAATCAATAATATACAAACTTTAGTCATCAACTAGATATTATTTCTTACTTTAAGCCATGCATAAAAAATAAATAAAGTAATGTTGAACATTAATAGTAACAATGCACAAAGATAACTAACACCATATTTTGTTAACTAGGGAAACCCTAGCCAAGGGAAAACCCCAATGGGGATGATACCCTTTAGTTAATATACTAATATATAAGTTCCTTGTTAGAGGATGGACCCTGTTAGGAGTCAATGAGAAAATTTAGTATAAGGATTCCATGTTAGGAGACTTTGAATCCTTGTTAGGAGATTCCAACCCTGAAAGGAGTTGTGGTATAGTAGATGCAAGATGAGCCCACTGCCAAAAATGCCAAAACAAGTAATTAGACTTCTAGAATAGGTACTATATCTTCTTCCTTGATTGATCTCTGATCTTAAGCTCGATCTAAGATCACAAATTAGCTCATATAAAACTTTACATATATTTCTTTCACAAAAGTTTACATATAATCACAATTACAAGATAGCATTTGCAATCATAATTACAAATCACTTTTTTCACTTCTTATTGCAAGATGTCCTTTGCATAAATACCATGCCTTTACACAAATTTTTATTGGGTCAACTAAGACCACAATCCACTTTTCCAACTTAGAGTAAACATCTAGGATGTTGGCCCTAATTGGACAAGTAATTATTCTGTAAACAAAAT